>CAXKVY010000717.1:0-602846 GCA_964058915.1 Tetropium fuscum
GTCCTAACTGTGTATCTGTTCATTTTGGCGGTTTACCCACTACATGGCGATCCTGCCAAGATAACGCAGTGATCACCACTACAATATCCATAGCCCTCTTAAATCAAAGTACTGTGTAATAGCCCAGACATATTAGATTAAATTTCACCAAAACCCTATTGTAAATCTGAAAATTGGTAGATATATTCTATTTAGTGTAATGAACAACATTCCAAAAGTCCTACGCCGGCTTCATGATGAAAAAAGGCATTGGCGGGTATTAACTCGGAGTTTTAGGTTTTAACCCGGAAGTAATAATTGTAGAGCTGGAAATTTGCATATGTGTTCTACTTCATGTGCTGAACAACATATAAAAAAATTTGGGATGGTACCAAATGAAACTAGAATTTGTTATCTTTTGAACCGATAACAGTTGTGATATCTCAACTTCCGATGACACAGGATACCGAAAAACCGCTGGAAGGAAAAAATCAACACCTTTTTTTGCATGCGACGTGGGCGGCTTTAGGTAGAAGATATCGAAAAAGTGACCGAAGTAAATGTAGGGCATAAAACCAGCTTTCAATAATTGATATATTACTTTCCCTGTGCGACATAGAATCGGAGATACGGCCACTTGAACACCGCCACACGCGACGACTTTAGTCTTGCGAGTTCGAATTACGCACCATATTCAATCAGCCGTATCTAGGACCTCTATAAGTCGCACAGAGAAAGTAAATCTATCAATGGAAATCTTATTTTATGCCCTACAACATTTACTTCGGTCATGTTTTCTGCCTTTTATGCTAAAATCACAAAAAATATTAATATAAATCGTTTACTTTCAATTGCTCGCGAATGTACATATATCAAATTCACCTTGTATATAAAGAATATATATATATATATATATATATATATATATATATATATATATATATATATATATATATATATATATATATATATATATATATATATATATATATATATATATATATATATTCTGTATTAGACGTCCGTAATAAAAATGTATTTTTTTAAATATCCAATAAAGTCGTCTGGCTGCAGATTACCCAACGTAAAACAAATCACTGCAGGGGTGCTCTAATTGGTTATCGAGAAAAGAGGCCTGGCTTAAATTACCATCATTAGCAGAGGTTTAGAATACTTATATTTTGTCTACATTATGAAAACTGTGACATAACGTCTCCAAGGAGATGGCGACATGTTTTACAATGAGAATAATAGTAAGCTTCAGCCATCTTGAAATCCAGGTGAATATAATTATTATTGTGACAACAATACTGTTAACTCGGTTCACAATTAAGGTTCACTTAACTCAGTTCAGCGTAGTTACCTAATTATTTAATCTAATGCCTCCAAACGCAAAGTAGGCGCGGGTAACTACTGGATGTACCATTCCTCGGAGATAATGTAAAACAGATGGTCCCTTGCCTTTAAGGTATTTGACAGGTATGACTCTATACGACGATGACTTGCCATTCAACTTGTAACGGTTCCATGGAAGCACCTCTTGAAAGTTTAGTTAATGAGTATTTTATTATGTAATTAATCTTAGGTATATATAGTTTATTTAGATATGTAAATAAATCTGTAGTAGGAATAACATAATTTTGGGATTTTGCCTGGCATTGTAAGTGTCTCGATAAATAGTGGCAATAAGCTTCATATTTCAGAAATATTAAATAACAGGCGCCCAGCGAATTGATTAAGACCCCAATTACAAAATTCCCAAGATTTGTCCTAATTAGGCAGCCAGGTTAACAGCTGATTACAGGGGTTAATTACCAATTATCTCCGAGATTGAATCTAAATTTTCCGTAGCCACTTACGAAAATTTATTTTCGATCCGGCGGCGCGGCGGCCAAACAAAACGCAAAGGCAATTAGAATGTAGTTGGTGACGGTGGCGTAACAGACAGTTGCATTTCCGGCGCCCCTTTATGTGACGATTTGCGTTTCACGGAATATCAAAGCGTCCTTGATTTATCGACGAAACAACTGTGAAACGTCAAAACAAAAGATTTCGGCCCCCGTTTAGGTTATAAATTAGCTTTGCTTCTCGAAGAGTCGCTTTCTCGCCACCAGCCATCATTTATTACTCGAGTTTTACTCCGAATAATGATGTATTAAGTACGCGTTTGGAGCATAAATAAGCATTACATTTTTTATGGCCGCTATTAAATCCTTGGGAATCTTAAATCGCGGGGTATATATAGATGTTAGAAAGCAAAAATTATTTCAAATATTTTGCAGAGATCACAAATTATGGTGATTGGTCTGTAATCATTATAATCGTTTTGCAATCCAATTTTATACATGATTTATTCTTGATTTCTTCATCTGTTGAAATCTACATCATTTAAATACATTGTAACTTGTGTATAAATCTCATCAATTTTGGATTCAGTATACTTATATGTCTAGTTTAATCTCGAATAGCGATAGTAACGTATCCATTTACATAATCTTTAAGCAGTATTTAAAATCACCATGTGCCATCTAGAATTACCTAGATATTTAGTTTTTCCTATAACAACGATCTCTTTTAACACTAATCGTATTTATTGCGGTAAATACAGCTTAAATTAAAGACATCCGCGTAAACAACGGCCTCAGCTATTCCGGAGCCCTGCCCACATAGACGGGTCCAAATGAAGAAAGTAAAAACCGAAATGGAAATAACCGGAGAGAATGTAAGTGTATCCGTCGCCTCTAAAAGACGTCGTTCCTGGGCGGGGTGATTTACCGCCGCCGCCGCGTAGACACGAGAGTTGACACCTAAAAAATATATTAGTCCTTTCCACATATTCTTAAACTTAACCTAAATTCACTTGGGGTTTTCGAACGAGGCAAGAACATCGGGATGCCTTTCAAAAAACTTTTTCAATATAACATGGGTTTCTATAGGTGCTTACGTGTGGCGAACTCTGCATAAAAAATTGAATATAAGGGACGTAATGGTCCAACTTTTTATATTCATTTATTACGCCATTTTTCCTGGCGAAAGTCATCGGCATGACAAAGCGGTTCATAAACCGGCAGGCAAACAACCAGATAAAACGTAATCAATACTAGGGGATCTTCCGCATCTTTCATGCATAATACAACTTACAAAAGTCTTATTAATAGCTTAAAAATGGAACGGCATTGCGACTTAAACTAATCCTTTCGCACAAGCGGAATGCAAACATTTTGCTATAATTTTACTTTTAGTTTTAAACGCGTTTATTTGGGGATATTATTCATTTTTGGACGTTCTTTGATTACGCCTCTGTCCTCCTGCGTGGAGACTGATGAGTTTCGCAAATTTCATATTTCACAGACCTTGCATCTTACGCAAGTTCTTAGGGGTATTAAAAATACCAGACGCAACTTTTTGTTTACTGTAGTAATGTACTTGATTCAAAATCAGTTTTTATCGGTTTGTGGTGACGGCTGGTAGAAGTTTTGGATGATCATATGCTGAAAATGAAGCATTTATTATGATCAATTGAAATAGTCGCTAAGAGAACTTCAGCCGAAAATTGCGCAACTTACATTCAAAAGGAGATGTCCAGAATGGTTCTCACCCAATAACAAAGACTGTGGGTCCAATATTGTTACGTTCACTTTTTGTTAACTGACAACTTGGGTATTTGGATGATATTGTAGGTATATTTCCTTAATAAGTGAATTGTATGTGTTTGCCAGCTCAAGGAAATATTATGCAGGGCGACTACTCATACTCACTCCTTCTAACATTCGTGAATTGATCTCAAGGCATGTATATTATAGATTTCTATCCTTCTTTGCGGCACATTTGTGTTATGGCAATTTCATCTTTTCTCATAGAACACTAGTAACGGTTTATTGGACACATTACTGGTCCTGTTTTGTTCTTTGATCTTTTCTTCCTACTCTTTCTATGGTTAACGCTTAGTCTCAGTTTTATGGCACGTGACCTGAGCTCCGAGGCCATCGTCTTGGACGTGTGGTGCGAAGCCATTTTCTGCCTTTTTCCTTGCTTGTCGAGCAGAGGGTAGTGGGTAGTGATGCTACTTATATTCCTAGTTTAAAAAAAGTGCTTTCTTATACAATAAATACGTTGTTTTTTGAATAGTGAGTGATGAGGGGGCGATTCTCCCGATATACCTTGATTAAAAATGGAAGTCGATTTGGACAAACGAGTGCGGATTGTAACAAAATAGGTCATTAGACAATTTTATAGCCACGCGATACGCACGTTGGCGTCGTAAATCAATCAGACGGGTTTAATATGAAACTGGGCGCAAATGGTGGCCCTCAATATAAAACTAAACTAATTTATCAGTAATTCAATAGCCGGTTCTTGTTTGCCCATTTAAAGCGGTCGATTTAAAATGAATAAAATGACCGCGAGGCCGCGGATAATTCAAATACCGGCATTAGAACCGGGCTCGGATAGATCCGAGGAATTTTCGCCAGTGAAATCTTTATTATAGTTTATTTAAGGAGTGACGAAAATAGGGAATGCCAGCTTAATAAATTTCCACGACGCCCCGTTTTAATGTCATACTAATAAAGAAATATGGCCAATTAGGAGTGACTGGGACGGCCGAGGAGAAAAAAAGCAGTCGTGTAAGTTAGCGGGGGCATAAACTATGGGAATACCGTGTTTTGTAATTAAATACTTTAAATAGGTATTAAATTAGTCCGGGGATTAAGTTGTTTTCACAACAAATGAAAATAATTTCTTTTGATCTCGATGCGTCCGCGCGTTTCTAAAACAAGTGGGCATCGCGTTGAACTGCTGCGCGACTTACCAAGTTATTTATGTTCCTGCATAAGGGACGATTTATGTATTTAAAATTTAAGGAATATATGTCTCTGGCGTCCATGCGATGTAGAGTAGGTGTAACCGCATGCCTTAACGAATTACATTTATTTTCTTGACCGGAGTTTAGCAGAGGTAGGAATCAACGTATCGTTTAGCAAAGGGAATATTAAACGGAACCTTGTTTAGGCAATATTCATGGAAATAAACGATGCGATAATCGCATCAACGATTTTATATACCGGATGCCACAATAACATCCCTAGTCACCCCTATCACCCCCAGACGAGATAAAGCCTTGTTTCGTCTCGTCTCGAAGTATCGAGATAAAATTTTTCGAGACGATACGAGACAAGGCCTTATCCCTCTAGTTGTTTTGTTTTCTGGTTTATCTAAATTCAATTTTGAATTATCAGATTTATCTAATACAAATTATTATGGGAGTTTAAAAAACGCTCGAACCCGTAGATTTTTGATTTAGTTAATAGTTACCTAATCTTAAAAATAAAATTTTATTGTATACATGATGGCTCAAAAAAAAAGTGGCATCTTTGACAGGCTGCTTTCATTTTTTAAATGGAATATTATATCAACAATAATTATTATTTAAGTTTCGAATGTAAACAGTCTTCATGCGGCCCACGAAATAAAGTACATTATTAATTAGATCATCACTGTCACCGCTTATGGGTTCAGGAAACTCATTATAGAATGTTTACACCTAAGGGTCGAATATATGTTGTTAAAATAAAATAGTTTATATTAGGCAGTTAGCCTGGAAGATATCACGTACACCACGCATATTAATTTCTATATACTAGGTTGTTACACACATAGTTGGGTAACGACACGTAGAAAATTATTTTTCTACATGTATGTAGAAAATTGCGTAGAAAATGTAAAATTTGTAGAAAATCAAATGCAGAAAATAAAACCGGACAAATAATCTCTCTCTTACTCTCCCCCAATATTCATTGGCTCGAGATGTGACCTCCCTCGATAAGAGGCAGTGGTAGCGTCGGTACCATTTACTATAGATGTGACTATGTGATCTCGATAAGAAGGGGTCAAGTGGTAGTAATGGTACTATCGCACTTTGCCCCTTGCAGTCGTCCAGTGGTTAGTGGTTGTCTGTTCTGGTTTGGTTCTGGTAGTTTAATTCGGACGTAAATGCCTACTTAGTATAAAATGGCTGGAAGAGGAAGACCGCAACACGATTTTTGGGAAAGATATAATTTTGAACAGGTTAAGGCTGGAAGAAAAATGCAAGTCTATGTGGTTATTGTAACAAAATTTAAAAAAATACTGCCAAGGACATACTCTAAGACATCGGAATGTGTGCAACGAAATTAGGATGTTAGGAGCGAAACAAATAGATAAGCTGAAAATGTAAATACAATTTTGTAAGATTTAGACGACAAAGATAGTGAGTATGAGAATGAAGATGAAATTCCATTATCCAAAATAGCCATGCTTGAAAATATATCAATAGAACACCAAAATGTTGCATTTTTGGACGAAGACGAGCAAGACGAAGGTGATCATAATCAACCAGTACCAGTAATATCCAGAAGTTTTGGTCCTAGCGGTTCTAACCCTAGCACTCCTAGCTGCTTGACAGTTGGCTCATATAAATCTGCCATTTTCCTTCTCTGGTAGTTCTACCAGTTTGACCACAATCAATAATGACTTACAAGAAAATCCAGATTTGGAAATACATGATTAGGTTGGTAAATAGAAAAATTATTAATCTATGGGTAATTCTTTTCATTTTGCTTTATTTTGGACTAAAATTAGGCGGTAAAGCGGTGATACTAGCTGGAAAAACACGATGATGCTTTTATCGCGACGAATTTCTCAATTTCTTGGAGAACTTAAAGCCAATGAGGACAATAATTGCTGAAACCACATCATTTAAACCCAATATAACAAAACTTGCATTTGACGAGAATTTGAAAAAACAAATCCAAGATACTATCAAACTGTTTGATCCCGTTTGCAAGCTGATTAATTTATTACAAAGTACTCAGGCATCAATCTCGGACGCAGCTGAAAAATGGATTATATTAGAATTGCCCGAAGGTTTCGATGAATACATTCAATGCTTGAAAAAACGTCAAAAATATGCCTTGAGTATATTTTCACTTGCTGCTAACTTTTTGCGTTACTGCTTTTACTTATTCTGTCTCTTTTAATTATTACTGTATATGATTATTGACGCAATTGAACTTCGATCATAGGAAAATGAATGGCAATTGTAGTTTTTTTTCATTATTTAAAGAGGATTTGTTTATTTGATTAATTTATTTTTTCGTTGTATATTTTACATGCACATTTAAAAACTGATACTCTGTTTTACTTACATTTTATTATTATTATTATTATTATTATTATTTTATATATTTTATATTTCGTGTTTAAACTTATATTTTGTTGATGTTCTTTTATTATATGAATAAATATTTAACTAAAAATCGGCTGCTAAAACAAATTATTAATTTTCTACATTTGGTGGTGTAGAAAATGTAGAAAATATGTTGTGGTAAAAAATACATATTCTACGCGTAGAATATACGGTAGAATATGTATAATTTTCTACCTACCCATCCCTGGTTACACGGTTATATTGTTCTCACGTTTGCGTATTTTATTATCTCTCGTGTGCTTCGAACAGAACATCGTAATATATCATTACATTTTTGGATTTTATGTTCACTTCTAGAAATGTCCATACTACAAGCTCTATACCAATCTACAACTTTTTGAATTTCGTGTGGTGATTTTTATGAATTTTTTAATTTCAGTTGTTATTTTTTCATAAGCAACTATAAATTTTGATGTTGACAGATTGCTATGAAATAAAAAACGTATCTACCTTGCCATTTCAGTTTCTGCGCAAAAAAAATGCCATTTTGTAGACGTTTGAATCCAACTATTTTAGTTTTTTGTTAATAATTCTTATTTTTAATAATATAATGTAAAAATTACGTCATCTTCATTTGGCCGTATATTATTTGAAATGATAGTACCTAATAACGAAACATTGTACCCTGTTACCAGTTGGCTCAAAATAGCACAGTCACAAAACAAATAGCGTAATACAAGCACGATTAGATTCATTTACCATGGCATTAGATGATATTTAAAGACAATCATCGACACGCTGACAAATCAAGTTCCACCCAACGTTCTATTTTTACGCTTATATATAAGTGAAACCAGTACGTCTGAAACTTACAGCATGCAAATAAAATGTACCTCACATACTACTTCCTCTCAGGCTGCTGACATTCCTTTATAATTATATACCATAAGTATATATTGCGCCTGTAATCTAAAAATAAAAATATTGCATAAATGTATTAAAATCACGTAGAAAATTGAAGATAAAACTATCTTCAATTTTCAATCTTATAACGTATTATAAATGCGTATTCCCTATTAAAAACGGAAAAGTCAGAAACATTTGTTAGAAACAACCGCAACGGTTATGATTTTAATGCATGTCGATCTTACAAAACGGTCCTAAAATAACTTAACTTAATAACAGTATTACCTATTTAACAAAAGTTTACGTCAAAGTAATGTAATCTGTTGCAAATGAAATAACAGCTCGATCTAAAACCTGAAATATCTTACAAGTACAGCTGTCAGAACCACCTATTTGAAAAACGTTTCATGAACTCATTACAAACATTGTAAAAATATTATTTCTATAAATTTAAAAATAATAAGGTAATTATTGTTTATAAGGTAATCATGTGTTCTGTAATTTCTCGGCCTAAAATTTATAAGGTATTTATTGTTTATCAGGTAATAAGTACAATATTTTTACTAGATATTTTCTTTACTGACCATACTGACAAGTTAGTTTTAACATTAATTATTTGGTTACGCAATTGTGTAGAATGTTTTGCAACTACGTATATGAATATCACATATTTCTAGCGATAATAAGTTTTGTTTTAGAACTATAACGTTTCATTAGACTGGTTGCTGCCGGCCCGTCTACAATAGCGACTGAAATATACGGATACAATTTTATGTGAAAGTTATATGAAAATATATTGGAAAATGATGAAAATCCGGATGAGTGGGCGGCCAGCCAAAACAATGTTCTGTGTTAGTCTAGCTCATAATTAAATATTTAAAATGTTTTAAGAAAGTCTATTACGGGAAAGTTAAGATTAAGTTTTTAAACAAGTGAAAAGTTTTTTCTTTGATCTTTGGAAATTGTTTTAAGAGAGTTCCCGGTAAACTTTTAAAATTATTCAAAAGTTGTAAATTTATTTCCGTTCCCGCTGACAGTTCCACTTGATTTTCACATTAATAAGGGACGAGGAGGACAACACAAAGGCAAAACACGAAGATAATTATCTTAATAGATTTAAGTTAATCTTGTGAATGTGTCGGCGATGTTGACACTCTTGTTTTTTAACGGCCACTCTACTAAATTAGCTTAAAAACTTTGCCGAAAAACAGGAGACATTCTATATTTATTGTTGCACTCGTTCATTAAGGAAAAAGTCGAATCAATCATGACGTTCTGTTTCGGGGCACGTAATTTTCGAGATAAAATTAAGGACCTACAAGACAGGCTCTCCAGACGCCTAACATGCTGGAGGTTCGTCATTAGCCTTGTTATATTAGAAACTACTGTTTCACACTTTTAAATTCTTAAGGAATTCACACGCGTTGTACGAAATTAACAATAACCAATTATATCCCCAACACTTGTGGCTTTCATTTTTTAGCAGTCTATCCATATTCTTAAAATCGTAAAATCGATCAGTGTCCATTTTCCTCTTTTTTAAACCAGACATGTTGATAGAATTTGCTTGAATATTTCCCTCGTCGTACTCTTGACCATACGCGAATATGCGATGCGAACTTTATCAGTTGTTAAGAATTAATGAGACGACGCGCGCTGATCGGTTTATTTATTCACTCAATAAACAACTAGAATACTCTCGACCGTACGAAAGTGCTTCAACTGCACTGCGTACGCTTAATAATATTATTTATCGATTTGAATCGATACCGTTACTTGAATTTGCTGAATCTCTCGCGGGCCGGATCCCGGGGGGCGGGGGTTGCCCATACATGATATAGATGATAGTTTTAGTTTCCGAAGTTCGCTGCATAGTGTTTTTGAATTGTTATTTCTAGCTACATAATAAATGTAAACACGTTGTTTTGCCAACAAAGCATGATTTACAACATTTCTAATTTGCTTATACTCGTAATAATTCAACTTTGTTTATTTCAAAAGCAATTTAATGTTACCAGTTCTCCAGGGCGCCCTTTTCATAGTTAGAGGCACAGTTCTTAGTGGAATATGATTATTAAAGATGTCTTTTAAATCTAATAATTGATTAATTATGAAAGCAAGTTTTATTTATTGTATTGCCAACGCCCTTTATTCTGTTCACTCGCAAGCCAAACCCTTGCAACAAACCATGTCCACAAAACAGAAACGACAGCAAACCAATAAAAGTATAATTGCAAACATGTCCTGACAAACTTTCTTCCGGCGAGTATTCTATTACAAAGCCTGAGACAACCCGAAATACCGTCCAATATTTGTTCTTCGCATATATATGTGTGGACTTGTTTAGCTACAAACCTACGATGTTTGTATATGAAATTAAAAATAACATTCGTGTATACAACCGGTTCATTGACATAAGTAATTTTCTAGTATTTTAGACAACTGTTAAGAGGATACGGTTCAACTTGCATGAAGTGTGTAGGCATCATCTGTTTGATAGATATGACGTGGAATGTTTACATTGAATATGGAGCCTCAAAATCCATACTTATACTTTGGTAATCAATGTAATTATAGAATCATATTAAGCCAATATTGAAAGTAGTACTAGTCAAATAAAATTATGTGGTTTCATGATAAATAAATAAAGTTAAAGTTAAGGTCCTTCAGCCAACTATACGATCAAGAGCAACCAGTTTCTGTTAAATTTCGCCTCACATTCGATTTTCCAGGTCTCTCAACGCACTTTGTTCTAATGCCGACTTTCTGTTTGTTTGTCTTCTTATAATAACTGTCTAAATTTAAGAGCACGTTTATTAAATATTTATCTTGCGCAAAATGAAAATTTATTAACTTCGTTAAACGAGTTGGACTGCACGGCAGAATGATATATAAATCTTGATTTACACATTACTTAAATGGGGAAAGGTCGCAACAAACGCAATACATTTACACAATGTCTTGTCGCTCAATTATTCGGCTTATTCGGTGTTTGTAAATCGTAAAATAATTCTTCTTCGTCTAAAAGCTCAATTCCAGAAGACTGAATATTGCTATATTTTGTTCTATTTACTTTATGGTAAGTTCACCATTTTTTCCAGTTAGAATCTTCTGCAAGGAATTCTTCTTCTAAAAGTTACACTAGCTACAGTCTTATTGTTGAATTTTCTTCGAGGTACATAGTATTTTGTCCCAGATTCCCAGATATTTACTTTTCAGTGTGAACATTTTTTAACTATTATAAAAGTAGTATTAAACCATTCAGCTTCTGAGTTTAACAATAAACACCTTTGAATTTTATTCTAGAAACATGAATTTTATACTAGGAACATGTCTTACCGCTGAACACAGACCTATCCTGAATGTTCCTCGAGGTATTTGGTTTTAAGTAATACTCTTCGAGATAGTGAATTGGGTTCCAGATTTCTTTCATACCTTGTATTGTAAAATTAGACTTTCACAATTCTTCCAAAATACAATCAGCATTGTATTTTGTTCTATATAGGTACTTATAGCTGAATTTTCTGCTTATTGGTCATGGTAATTTTATCATCAGTTTGTAAGAGTTGTCGTAAAACAATTCTTCTTCTAGAAGATCCCCTAGCTATAATAGCGTTATTGCTGAATTTGATTTTACTTATTTTGCGTTATAAAAAAAATGTCATCACTGTTGTAAAAAGTGGTGTTAAAAAGTCTTCTTCTGAGTTCGGAAATAGTCTTACCACTGAATTTTGTTCTAGATACTTATATTTCTATATCGTCATAATTTCAAGAGTCATCAGTTCGGACAAAACAACTCTTCTTCTCAATGTTACACTAGCCCCAGTCTAATCGTTGAATTTTGTTCGAGGTAAAAAAATAATTTTGTTCGTTGTTCTTCTAGTGGTCTTAAAACAAATCTTTTCTCTAAAAGCTCCACTAGCAATAGCCATTATCGCTAAATTTTGGTCTATATACTATTATGTCTATTTGGTCTATTTTGGTCTATCAGCCGTAGTCTTATCACTGACTTTTGTACTTAATACTTACATATTTTGTCTATGGTAATATCACCACTATTGTAAGAGTAGTCTTAAATAAGTCTTCTAAAAGTTACACTAGTCACAGCCTTATATTTGATTTGTATGCGAGGTACTCGTACTTTATCGAATTTAGCCGGTTATTTGTCGGCATTCCAATTTCACTATTGCATAAGTATCGTTTAGATTATTTCTAGGGACTTATTTTGCAGTGTTCTAATTTGCAATATCAATGCGATAATTCCATCGCTATTGTATGAGTTGCTTTAAGCATTTCTTCGACTAAAAGTTTCATTAGCCTTACCGCTGAATTTTGTGTTAGGTTATTATTTTTTGGTATACTAATTTCATTACTTTTGTCGTCTAATCGTTCTAAAGCGATTCTTCTTCTTCGAAAGGTAGGCGTTGTAGTTATTGTAGTATATTTTACATACAGAAAACGCTTAAGAATGTTAACAATCATGTTAAGTAGATGATTATTTACGTCTGGTAAATCTGATTTGAGAGCAGCACACCCCTGCACATGGTAGATGAAGCGGAGCGCGTTGCATAGCCGCTACATCCATCAAGGAGGGCTGTCATCGCATCCGCTCCTGCCTTCCTGTTGCCAGCCATCAACGCCTACTTCACGTTTTATTCGGAGTCAGGTGAAAACGCGGAATGGCCCCGATATGTGCGAGTTTTAGGGGCCGTGGAACGTAATTAGAGAAATTCAATATCTTTTATGGGGTGTTTAGAACATGCTGGAAGTGTTCTGCTCTCGACTGATTGATTTGAGGGGGGAGGGGAAGCAGATATCATTTTTCATGTTGCCGGTTACGGGTCGGTTTCCTCTTGAAACAGATTTCCATCTCATTAAGGTGTATTTGGCATATGAAAAGTTCTAATGCGTCCCTAAAAAAAGGGCCTGGCGTGTCGACCCCGTTCGTTCATTTGAATTTTAACGTCGCAGAACCATACATTTCTCAAGCGGCGGCATTATTACAATCATCAAGGCAATAACACATTGATGTATCAGTGGAAAGGGTGCTGACACTGAGAACGCTGTTAACAATACTCCATGTTTTATATCAAATATGTTTCACATATTAAAACCACAGAACAGTAAAATATCTTTCAAATAACACTCTAAAACTTGGCAAACATACTTTCAATTAGGGAACATACTTCACAATTTAACCAGTAAAAACGTGTTTGCTAATTTCATTAAAAATTTCACACCTCTCCTTTATAACCAATAAGATGCCTTAATTTTATCTCGTTGAAAAAGGAGAAAAATATAGAAATAAAGTTTTAAATTTTCATAAAGGCTTGACTTTGCTTCTTTTAGTGCCATCCTTGGTACAAGAACATTGTTTTCGATATAGTAGCCAAAATCTGTAGGTTTTGGAACTTGAGGTTGAATTTTACTAGCGCTTTTATAGATCGCGCATTGCAAAAACGCACTTTTAACATGCAATAAAAATGCATCTTCTGTTGGAGGCAAATCTGTAAAATCAAATACCAAATACCTATAGTTAATAATATACTTTCAACCGAGGTTTAAAATATAATATATTTGGGTCCTTTTAGAAAAATAGAATAAGAAAGATAACCATACAACCTAATGTTACCCAGCTAATGTTAGTTTTACAATTTGGAAATATATGCGCTCGTAATTCGTCCATATTTCCCATAAAATTTGGCCAGGCGTACAAATTTTTAAAAAATGCGCTACAACTGGTCGATAGAGTTTCCGATATTTGGTACCCATTAATACTTAATGATCCAAAGAGAATCATATCTAAATATGCTTCATTAGAAAATGCAATTTTCGAAGCTTTTCTTTTGCCCCTTCGGAACGGGAAACTCGCCGATTCACACCCATTTAAGCAATATACTGCTAATAAAATCCCACCTCAGTTTTTAGCATTTTTCTGATAGGTATTGGCTAGTGATTGAATTATCATATAACATTGTTTATTATTTTGCATCCATATTTCTGTCAGTATAATAAGAGGAGTAATACATTGATAATACAAAAATGTCTGCATCTTGTAGCATAGGTTAAAAATCGTTTCAAATAATTTTAAAAACAAAATGATCAATAATAATAGAAAATTTTTTTGTATCAGCTTCCTCATGTTCTGTAAATTCTAATTCCGTGGCGACATTAGTGTCAAATTTGGAGCACGTAATTGTTTTGGTGTTTTCCTCTGCCATGCCAGCTAATAATACATTTATACCTTCTGGTAAGGTGTGATGGTCATTTATAATTTTCTTGACAAAATATGCTAGCAGCTTTTTCTTATTGTTAGGGTTTGCAATATTTTTTTTCAAACCGGGATCTTAACCTCATCATGAACTTCATTATTTATGGGCGGATTGTTCTTTGTTCTTATTTTTCTTTCTGAAACCTCTAAGCTGTTTGCAAAATCGTAACGATCTCCGATCGCACACAAAAGTGAATTTTTAGATTTTAAATTTAAAATCAGATTGAATTTTTTTTAACAAATCAGTAAAGGTGTTGCAATTATAATTTTGAAATCGTGGAATTAGCTCCAACATGTCAATAACAAGTACGGTTTCAATAATTTCTATAATTTCTTTTTACTTTCATGGAAGACACGTCAGTTCATTTGACATAGTTGTAAAACTCCGCTTTGTTGCCTTTCCTCATTACAAAATGTATTCACACGGCGACGCGACGTGGCAGTCATTGCAGCACCATTTTCTTGAGAAGTAAGTTATAAAAAAAATCACTACAGTAAATAATTTTCTTTGATTCTTTGGCTACAACTTTGTCGTTTATTATATACATCTACCTTTAAAATCAAAAAAGTTTTCTCGATCGAATATTTGTTGCTGCATTTTTATAAAAAATCGTGTCATCAACTTTTTAAAAAAATATTGCTTTGAAATTGCGTCGAATAATACGAGTATATTTCTACCACCTTTAGTAACATAAAATTGCCAGAAGGCAATATATTGAACTATTACCCATCTGAGTTTTAGCATTTGAGTGTAACTAACGTTGGTAATTTTTTTTATTTAATGAAATATGGCGGATATACCTTATTGAATTTCATTACGATTACTTTATGTTGAACTATTTTTCTTGGCAAATCTCTAATGATATCCAATAATAAGTAAAATAATACTGCAACAAATTTAATTATTGCTATAGGTATTATTATCTGGTGTTAGGTTTTGAATTTCTTATCTAATAAGTTGTTGGTATTATTTGTCAAATTACCACATTTCAATATACACTTATTAAACTCAATGTACATACGTTTCGAACTAGTAATTGACATCTACAATGTCAGAACCGATTAAACAAAAATGAGATGTATACACATAGATACATAGATGTATAAATTAATGACTTTCGCAGGAAATAAACGTATAAGAAGTGGATAATTAATTGTAACGATTCATTTCTACTAATCCCGTGATCCCTGGAAAAACCGACCTTCTCCACTAGTGGCTACCTGAGGCCCCTACAGGAAAAAATACGGGCTGTAGAGAAAAGTGGTAAATCAACACTTTAAAATAGATTTTGGCGCTCTAAACCAAAAAAATGCAACGCGCAAAGAGCGTTGTAAATTGTATGAACTAATTATTAAAAATATTTTTATCCATTAGTAAGTCTATAACCTGTTAATAGGAATAACAGACACTCCATAGAACTATAAAAAAACCCGCTAACTCAGACACATCGTATCGTAATCTTATTTTTTTTCAAATACAAAGCATAAACGAAAAAAATGTCCGGCCTTAAATCAACCGCATGCGAGGTTAAAATTTACTACAACACTCACCGACAGCCACTATCTCAACGCATGCTGGATGTTCTTGTATGAGGGCTACTGGAAATATTACACCGAAGATTAGATAATGCTCCTATTTTGCTATTTAACCGAGCCGAAACATCTGCCGCCGGAGTCCCGGCATTATTTCCAGCATCCATTCCAGAGTACGAAGAATACCGCGCCAGAAGTGGGGACGTGTGATGTGTGATAATTGTTTTAGGTTTTTTATGAGCCACTTTAAGATATTAATGATGATAGAAGTGGGACAGATCGTGAGTATGAGTAGAGCCGCTATACGGACTCCTCTGTTTTGGATTCTTTTTCTTTTATTCCGCTGGGGCAATTATGATAGTTTATGTGTTTTTCTCTAGATCTGATAACGACGCCGGGAATTTATTAGGTGGAGCAGCAGACGGAAAAAACCGTTGCGGTTAAATTTGAGAGCGTCCCGGATTTATCTTTCTGCCGGAAAAGAGGAACCATGTAGTTTTTTGCATGTATGTATGTGCGAGAAATATATACAATAAATAATATATCCAGCAGAGTATGAGTTAATAGTTCTTTAAACGCTTCTACTGTCAGTTTACACGCCAACTAGAGCAAAATTACTTTTATAAAAGTTGTCAGAACTGCTATACAGCATATCTTAAAACATGAATATAAGGGGTTTAAACACCATCATTCGATCTTGTTACACGATATCTATACAACATAAAAGGGCCCTATTTTCTACAATTTTGTTCTTAACATAAAAAACTATATTATTATATTTATAACATAGATTTGCTGCGATTATAAAACGTTTCTATACGTATTTTTAGGATTACATACAATAAATTCACTGTATCATTTCTATCACTCTATCATACACAACAACTATATCTATGACAACAGTTATGAAAATATTAAACAGTGATTGTAATGATATATAGTAGAACAACATTAGCACAAGATTTTAATAATAATAACATTACTGTTTGGTTTGCAGAAAACATATTGTCAGAGAGCAAATACCCCACTTGCGATGAATTGCATCCATTAACCATAATACTCCAGTCAAAAAACCTCAAAAAATGACCCAACCTTGGAACTTCGCACACTTATGTAGAGTTACCTAAGAATGAATATACTGAAATTCCTCATGAATATGAGGCGAGCTCGAGCGGCAATTAGCGAAAATAGGGCACTTTCTTTGGTTTTTCGTTAATATTTCGAGAACCGTTGCTCGGAGGCAAAAGTTGATTGTATACATAATTAAGGCAAATTTGCTACCAATATGATTATATACATTTTTCTCGTACCTATTCCCAATGGTTCTCGAGTTATAAGCGCTAAAAGAGAGCGTTTTGTGAAAACCACGCTAGGGCGGTACAATATGGCATTTCTAATAATATTTAACAATGGTTTACCTACATTTTTGTATACTAAGGATAAATGAGGAGATAAACTTCGCAACTTTGTATAAAAAGCACATGATGTATGTTACTTATGATGTATATTGATGAGGCACATGATGTAGGCATATTAAACAATGAAATATATGAACAAACAAAATCCTGAGGTTATTTCAAGGAAAATTTTGTACAGAAAAATCAATCACCTCTGAGTTGCTTCTTGGTAGAAGGCCCTGCATTCTCTGAGATTTCCTTATATTGTTTCAAGAAATGTGGCCAATAGACAGTATTACAAAACGAGTGGACAAGTTCAAGATCTGAAATTAAAATATCTATGCATATATGAGTCTAATTCGCCATATGATTTTTGAAGAGTACTAGAATGTTTATTGAATCTTCATTTTAAATAAAGAGATTTTATAAACAACTTAACACTCCTCCAAATCGGAACTTATTGCATTGATAGCTCTAATAAAATCGTGACCCCTTCAGTTATAACTTCCCTGCAGTTATAACGCTTTGATATCGATTTGACAAGTAATTTCCAAAAACCAAAAATCTCTTACAATACTCGTAAGATGAAGTGGTCAGATGAAGTGTCGACGGCTTTACTGAAATCTAGCAAAACTAAACTTATTTTTATCAATATCTCTATAAATATACGTACACTCTGAAGAATTAAAACGGTTCCTCAAATGCTAGACGGCAATTATAAATTTATTGACTTTCTTCAGGGGTTTATTTCGTAGTATTTCAACAAACTTGATGTTGCATATTAACATTTTAGTAGTAGCCGAAAGGGTGGGTGGTGGGTGGAGCTGTAGCATATAGGGAAGATTTATGATACATGACAAACTACATAAACATTATACATATTATAAGATCAGACTCCCAATATTCCACGATAGTAAGATAATTGGATTTCTGAGCTATCATGTGAGCCAAAGAAGTACATTAGGAGGTAATTACATTAATAGAGAAGGGCAAGTGATTATCATTTGTCAAAGTTATAATCAAGATCATAGGTCGTACGTCAGTGCTGATGATATTTACCTAAGGGACATCTAGACGTAAGAAGATAAATCACTATAGTCTATACAGTACATGACCGTTGCGTGTGTCTAGTGGTCGGATGCGTTACATACAATATCGGCCTTTTTAGCTGATTGCCGGTTGTTCACTGATTTCGAAAACATCAGTAATAAATTTCTTCAGTTGGCAAAGGCCACTTAAAGGAGTTTAATTGTTTAGCGTTTGTTACATGTCATATTAAGTAGTTTATAGCTGAGGACGCTTTATGGTTTTTTAAGTAAATGAGAATATCTGCTAGGGTTAATGATGAGACTTTTTCTGAAGTGACACTAAATCATGAAAACCGTCAGCGGATCGTAAACGAGGACGAAATTAGACGGCAGCAATTGGTGATAACAGATGGCTATGCATCTGTCTGCTTAGGGTATTTAGCCAGTGGAGTAGGTAGGTACACAATTCCACTCAGAACGTAGTTGACTTTTTTTGGATTCAAATCGTTTTATTACGTGATTACTTATATTACGTGTTTATAATTTCTAGCACACGAATGTGTATATGTATACAGTGCTGTATCTCCATTATTGCACAATGTTGCTTCTGCTCAAACCTCAAGATGTCTAGTACTCGGGAAAATTCGCATCTCTTTTTGCTCGCTTTATCGCGACGTAGGTGCATGAGTACAACTGTAGGAGAAGTCAACGGCTTTTGGAGAAGTCAACGGCTTTTGGAGAAGTCAACGGCAATTCAGCAACCAAGCAAGAAGATGCTGAAACAACATGAAGATATGGTAGTAGTCGTGATGTAAATAAATAGATTCTTTTCAAATTTGACAAAAATGTTTTAAGAAAACATGTTTTTTTTCTGAAAAAAAAAACAAACATAATAATTAAAAAAGCGTTCGTTTTTCTGTTTTTATGAAAAAAATAATCAAAGCAATTTATTACTGTTACTAGCAATAGTATTGCTAATGCTGTAAGTACAGCTCCCATTGAAATCAGCGATACTGACTTGGAAATGCCAAGTATCAGTGGCTTATCAATAGTTCCTAACAAAGATACCACAGCTACAGTCGACATGGATATAGATCATCTGGATTATAGTTCCGACAATTCTTTGTTCAGGTACTTCTGAAAACTTTTCTGTACAGGACACTGACACATCGGAAGGGCCAGAAGAATTTGACGTTGATTCTGATTATAGTGATTTTGAATGGTATAGTTTAGGTTAGGTAGAGGTAAATTGAAATGAAAAGACACCAACGTCACCTCTGCGCGAAAAACCTGTTTTCGCATCGGGCGCGTTTAAGACAATAATAGGGGTGGCCGTCTATTTGACAACTGGAGCGACATGCGGGGGTCATGTCGACCGGCTATTTCTCGGAATGGAGTTTTCTACCTGAAATTCAAAAAATGTCTAATTCTACAATATTTTAACATGTTCCTTTAGTGTGACTGTCTTTTCGTATTGCGTCTGGCGTGTGCGTTTTTGCTTGTGTTGTATTCCTGGTGATTTGTTGTGATTTTATTTTATTCATTTGTTGTTGTTCGGTCGTGTTGTGTTTGGTAGTTTATTATATTATAACAAGACTGTTTAGTGAAAAACCGTAAAGTGATGGCTGAAAGTAAAAAGTTGGGGAGCAAGGATCAAGTGATCCACAGCCAAAGTAGACAGGCAAATAAATTCGCACAAGAAAATACCTGGAGCTACTATGTTCAATGTTCATTGGTGTTACAGATTATACATAATGTTGCCCAATTTATGCGACCTCTGTCGCATGCAATCGAAAGGATCCTGGCTGCAACAAAAATTTCGAAGAGTAGTTACATATGAATTGAGAAACAGACTCGAAATATAGAAGCAGGTGAAGGCAATTCATTTTAGCCTAATAAATAGCGTCCAAAGCGGAGTCCGGAAACGTCTTTGCCTGAGCACGAAATGGTCGAAGTACGCAGACTTGTGCATAGCATTTATTCAAGAGATTAAGATGAGGATGAAGACGAAGACGAGGACGATTATGATTTAGGTGTGCAGCCGCTTCCATAAAATTTATATCCGTACTATTAAAAATGCATATTATTTTGTTCATATTTCGATGAAAAAATGTATGTTATAAATATAAATATACTACATTTCGTTCCAAATATTCTGAGGTATGAGGTTATTTATATAGAAAGGTCTTGTCTTTATACTTTGTTCATCTTCGGTTGTAATTGTAGCATACATAACTGGCTCGTCGTGGACGTTTGACCATCTGTCAACGGACATATTACCTCCGTCGTAAAGGACGAAGAATTACAGAAAAACAATGGCAATACTTGTCAAAAGAAAAGTCTCGCATGTAATATAAACAATAAATCATAATATCGGTACCACTAAATTATAATTTTCATCGTAACAGTGTTACGATTCACGTATATTGCCCTATGTTCGCAGCCCTTTGCCCCAAGAAGGCAGGCCACTTGAAAGACCAGTTGAACCGCGACGTCCACATCCCGCGGGCGCCACGGTGCATTTCCCTCAACATATCACCGGCCGTCTCCCCGCATAAGCCATAAAATTAACCGGGCTTTCTTTTATTTCCCCGTATAAGCCGCGGAGAAACAAGAGAAATAAAAAATGAATCATAACAGGAAACAGTCATAACAGCTGTCTTCACGATTTTAACTAAGCTGTTTATGTGCATGCTAAAATTTAATAGGAATTCCTCACACATGCCATTAACATATGTCTTTCACATGCGCCGGAGATTTATATTTCTGTCTGTTCGTAACCGGGGCGAAAATATGCGTCTCGTAGGCGTGGACGCGGGATCGTTAATGGAGACGTTATGTTGGTGATGTCAGAAATGACAGGTGTCGTAATTAGCGACTGTGCTCGCAGTTGTCTCTGCAATAATCGCAAAAGTTATTGGGTTGCTCTAAAGTCTAAGTAAGGCCTTGTGTTAAGTTAGCGCACCTTTTTTTAATAATCCGATATATTTTCCGCTAGAAGGGCGAAAATTGAGAAATCAAATCAGAAATTTATTGCTGACAAATATTGCAATTTTGTTTCTAAATATTTTTTCTTTACCGATTCTTCTAGGACTATTTGGCAGCTACTCAGAATTGCGCTTCTACCTGTCGCGAAATGAACAGTGCAATTTTAGAACTCGAAAATTGAAAAAATTGAGGAATCGAATAAAAATTTGCAATTTTTATAAATTATTTTTCGTACGTCACTGACTATTAGTAGCATCTCAAATAACGTCAATTTTTTAAAGTTAATTTTACTATTTTTGCGACAAATTATACATCGAATTAAAGAGAATCATACTATAAAACTGAAAAGAGTATAATTTCCCCTTTTTTTGTTTTAAACTATTTATGGTTAAATTTTAATTTTCTGATTTTCAATTTTTTTCAAATGTTATTGTAACTTCGGTCTCGACACTCTCGACCAGTGGAGAGGGTCGTCAAAAGTAAATTTTATGTAAAAAAAACATGCTAAATAAAATGGTAAATGTGTTATTTGTTTATACCGCGGTATTGGGTTTGTGACCGCTAGTCCCACCTATCCATGATACAACTCACATGACGTATTTCCAGGATTTTCCGTTGTGTGTAGGTGTAGATACACAGAGGTGGATACGTGTGATTATTATTATTACATGTGCTACAATTTTTTAAACAATCCTAACTTGTGCTGCCGCGAGGTGTGGTAATTATAGTCGAAACACTAAAGGAAGTTACCTCAAATACTTTCGCTTCCCCAAGATTGAAGAGTAGACAAAACAATGGTTGACTGTGCAAAAGAGTGGATAATTTAAAATAGAATGGTATGAAGATAATAGTAGATATACTATATTTATGTGATACATCTGATGTGGTATTTAAAATTTAGGTATAGTGTTTCAGATGCATTATTTTGTTCTTTGTTCGGACTTCTTTTCGCTACAAAAACGCAGTGCTTTAACACGTTCACAGACAGCGACGTCTATAGCGGCCCTAACAAATACCTCACATTGTTTACCAACAACGTTATAATTTGGTAAAAAAAACAAACATAGCGTGTATGTTTTTGTGAAATAAACAGACTTCAATAAAGACACCAAAAGCGGCAGCCAAACAGCAACATTTTCTAGAGGAGATTCTATTGCTGGAAAATTATAAGAAATTACATGAGTTTCCTAAATGTGTACACTCGCAGTGTTTGCATGTGTTGCCCCATGTTTTAAGCTGTGGCTACAGTAATAATTTATATAATCAATAACTGAATAAATGTCTTCTTTGTGTTCCTCACAAATAGTAGGACGTCTATGGACGTCGAGTGTTACAAATTGTATAAAAAAATGTTTATAATGTGACACTGACGTCTATAGCCGTTTGTTTTTTGGTCCATAAGCAACTTATTTACGACTCTGGGAATTCCTAAATATCAATATATTTTTTAAATCTTCCTTATTAGTGAAAATACATATGTGATACAACAAGCATAACCACTAATCAGAGAGTGTCCGTGAATGTATTAATAATTCGATTTCTCGAAAGCCATAAGTCTTAACGTGTTGATTTAAAAAAAAAACTTTTTAATAGTTTTGTCTACATTTCATTCGATATAGTCATATATAAATTCTTAATAATTAGCATAGCTCTCCACAGGGTGAATTTTTTTCAAAAACGTCTCATTTTAAAAACTTAATTTTGTCATCGGAAGCGCTGTAATGTCTAAGTAGCCAAATGTTATGGTTACATCTCGAGCCGTTGATTTAATAGCGCAATGTATGTTTTAAGAAAAACTATGCTCTAAATGATGTTGAATATCTCATTTAGTTCTTAATAAAAAAAACGAGATCCTACACATTTGCTTATACTCCGCTATAGGTAGGTAGGTCGCACCTCACCTGACGTCACATTACCTGCGCGCTGACAATCCATTGTCTTTGTACACTCCCCGGCACAAAATTCCGTCACCCTAAAATTTTGCCCAATTTTGATGTTTTATAACTTTTTTATTTTTCATCTGATTTTCATAAATTTTTTACCACTCTGTAGATCAGTTCATTGTGTGTCTTTTTAATTATTGTAATAAGTCATATTTTTCGTCCAGGCAATATTATATAGGGGTAAATCAAAGTGTTGTTTTTTGTCGTAAACTCAAAACACCCTGTGGAAAAATTGAGGCGAATAATTTTGTTTACAAACTGTTTGCTGCCATCTTAGACGTATTGTAAACATTTTGTTTTTTGATTCATCCCATTATCTCATTTCTTCTGCGAGCAGCAAAATTTTAAATGAAACGCTGATTTCAAGCTTATTTTTATTAACAAAAACATCCACTAGGTATATCACAAAATTAATTAACAAAGACAAATTTTAATAACGTGTATGTCCTCCTCTCGCAGCAATGACAGCTTGCATTCTTCGTGGCATCGATTTAATAAGATTACTTATTCTGTCTTGAGGAATAGCCTGATATTCTTCTGTCAGCGCCAGCCGTAAGTCTTGCAAGGTTAGTGGTTGCACAGGACGGCGACGGAGTGCTCTTTTAAGAACATCCCAAAGATGTTCGATTGGGTTGAGATCCGGGCTACATGCGGGCCAGTCCAATCTTGGAAGTCCAACCTCATCCAGATATTCGCTCACTACCCGTGCAACGTGAGGTCTAGCATTATCATGCATTAATGTAAATTGGTTCCCAATGAAAGGAGCAAATGGAACAACAATTTCTTGGAGGACTTCCTCAATGTAACGGTGGGCGGTTAGTGCTCCATTTTCAACAAATACAAGGTCAGTACGTGCATCGGTAGAAATACCCGCCCAAACCATGACTGAACCACCGTAATATTGCAGTCGCTCAGATATGATGCAGTCTGCATATCTTTCATTTCTACGTCTGTATACCCGTTCACGACCATCCGGCGACCTTAAACAAACCCTGGGCTCATCTGTGAATAGTACGTTTCCCCACTGTTCTACAGTCCAGTCAGCATGCGCTCTTGCAAATCTCAGTCGGTGTTGTCGATGCCGAGGAAGCAATTTTGGACATACTGCTGGCCTTCGTGAATGCAATCCTGCTTCTAACAATCTTCTACGTATCGTTCTTTCACTTACACTTACTCGACGTACCATTTGCAAGTCATTTTTTAGATACACAGCAGTAGCTCTTCGATCTCTTAAAGAACTCATAATGACAAAGTGATCATCAGCTTGAGTGGTCATTCTCCTTCTGCCAGAGCCTTGCCGCCTAATAAAGTTTCCCGTCTGTAGATACCTATTCCAAACATCACAAACTGTAGACCGCGTAATTCCCAGAGTACGGGAGACATAACTCTTATTGCGGCCATCCTCTATTAAGGCAACAATTCTACCTACGTCTGCTGTAGTTACCATGATGACAACACACTAAATTAACTGTACTGTCAAATATTCTGTCACAATAACCGCGTATTTAGCCAACGTCGATGTTTTTTAATTAAAAATGATAAAATTAACAGCGTTTCATTTAAAATTTTGCTGCTCGCAGAAGAAATGAGATAATGGGATGAATCAAAAAACAAAATGTTTACAATACGTCTAAGATGGCAGCAAACAGTTTGTAAACAAAATTATTCGTCTCAATTTTTCCACAGGGTGTTTTGAGTTTACGACAAAAAACAACACTTTGATTTACCCCTGTATAATATTGCCTGGACGAAAAATATGACTTATTACAATAATTAAAAAGACACACAATGAACTGATCTACAGACTGGTAAAAAATTTATGAAAATCAGATGAAAAATAAAAAAGTTATAAAACATCAAAATTGGGCAAAATTTTAGAGTGACGGAATGTTGTGCCGGGGAGTGTATCATGCACCGACGTACTAATAACGCAAACATCGTTTGCATCGCCTGGAAACTATAACAGCATATGCATACTATGTCGATAAAATGTATGTTTGTTGGCAACTAGGATATATAATTTTTATATAGAAGGAAAAGTATAGGTCTTAATATTGAACCCCGTGGAGCCCCTGTGCTTACATCTAAATATCTCGATGGAAGTCGTGTTGTTTTCTAGCGAATATTTTAAACGTGCAAAGGAACTAACTATATCTAATTAGCCAAATATTTTTTAAACGCTGAAAACCAATATTGCCTTTTGGTTTTATCCAAGTTATGTTAGTGGTTCTGTCATAAAATTTCAGGTATTTGAATATCTATTCATCCGTAGGGTATAAATGAGTCCAAATATTGCAAATGTTATCTTAATTTATTGGGTGGTGAAAATTACGTTGGTTTATGACCACAATTAAACGTCTTTATTTTGTTAATAAAAACGTAAATTAAACTTTTCACGCTTACCGCCGAAGAGAAGTAATAGGTAACATTCAATGTAGGTATATTTTTAAATAATATAACTTATGAATATTGAGGATGCATATGGCATATGCGAGTGGTTTGTGTACTGTCTATTTACATGAAGTATACAATATGTCGTAGCCGCTAAATCCTCTAATAAATTATCATCTAGCATAAAAGCCGACCCGGCATCATCTGCCTACGCGAATTTCACGAAACTTTCCGTGGGTCCCCTCGGTACATCATTAAATTAAGAACTTTACATTAATTATTTAAATTCGCCTATTGTAGAACGAAATTTGTATATCATAGCAAGTGCATGTTATCCTAACCTAACTTATTTAATTAATGAGAAGTTAGCTACCTCAAAACTAATAATTGCCTTAATGAACAGGCACTCGCTAATGTTCCCTGTCAAGGCACACTTTGCAGGCATATTTTAATTAACTATATTGCACTCGAGAATAAAATAGACAGATAACAAAGAAGTTTCGCTGTATGTGCGCCGTTGTTCGTCATTTAACCACAATTTTGCGAACTCATATTCATCGGAGACCACATCTGACATAAATAGGCATGTACTGTACCATCGCAATCAGGAATAATGTCACTGTGAATGTCTCTTGAGACATCACTTATGATTGCGAGGGTGCATCGTAGCGATTATCGTATAATGATCCGGAATCGTATAATGTTCCTTATCACTAGAACAAATATTGCCCTAAATTCGCAAACCTATAAATTATGTTGATTCTAACACCAGTATCATCCTGTACATATATACACCGGTATAAATCCTAAAGCGGATAGCGACGGAATATTTTGAATTATCTATACAATAAATCTCGCACAGAATATCGGTCGGTACGGCTGATTTTAAGATATAGAAATAAATATTAATTTAGACAGCTGCGAGTATCGTTCTGTTCGTTTCGTGCATGTATTCATATGCGTATATCTTTTATGCTAACGTCTCGCAGCGTTCGACTCCAAAGTAACAATACATTATAGCAGATAAGCTTGTAGGCTTTTGTTTTATTTGCGCCAATAATAAAAAATATATCAAAATTAAAAATACGTCCAATCTTCCTTGCCCCGACCTGTGCGCAATAAATTATTGTCCGTATCAACTAGATTTCAGATAAACAGGGCAGTAAAAAGTTGCTGGCCGCCGCGTTTCTGATGAGGCTAGGAACAGTGGGAAAATGGCAAAAAGGCGAAATGCAATAATTAATCAAACGTTGTTCGCAAATGTTGAGCATTTCCGTCAGTCCATTTGTGAATACGCATTAGCAAGGGTGTCAGAAATCAGCCTATTTTATAAAATACTTTGCGGTACAGTTTGTCCGCTAACTGAGAGTTTTTAAGAGATAATTTTCTAAATTAGCCACACGCAAAATTATTGACTACCATGCCAGAGCGTTGGTAGTTTATGGGTAAATCGTATGCTTTATATACAGGAGGTTGTGTCACTCTTCTGTAGCTTAGGGATCCGAACACACAACTTGTATGTTCGGATACCTCAGCTTTTGTTATTTTTTGTATATGCAACAGCGATGTATAAGCGATGTAAAAGTTGTACAAGAAATACTTAAAATTTTGTATGGCGTCCGTCGCGAGAGGGTCGTAGCATGGTTAAAAAATATTTATGTCAGAAACGGAAAGCAACAGATTTTTTAACGCTTTTGATTCTTCGAGTCCCGAGTTGGGGTAAGGTCCGGAACCTTTGACAAGGATTTTTTGGGGTTATACGGGATGGTAGTTGATGAAGATGGTAATAGTAGTGGAGCACGGTAATGGTAGTGGTAATAGATGGTAATAACCTTTCCGATTTTTTAGAACCGGAAAAATAAACGACCCTCTCCAACGAACGCCACCGACATGGGTTTTTTTAAGTGTTTTTTCCGGCCTCCGTGGTCGATTTGGGGGGTAGGCAAATTTTTTTTTGGTCTCTAAAATTAAACGGGTGTATTTTAAGCAGTTGTTGACATTCCGGATCGGAATTTCCACGTTCCACGTAACGAAATTTATTGATTTAAAAAATTCCTGGAGGCTGGAAATTTTGCCGCTTGCCTAAAAAACGTTAAGTTACTTTATATAGAATCCTGAAATGTGTATGTTTGTATTTATGTGCTCGAGCTTTTAATGGGAACAACTTGCATAGAATCAGCTTACACTTCGACCGTTGCAACGCGTTTTAAGTCCCAAAGCCAACTGTGCAATTCCGTCGAAACATAAAGAAACGCTTGAAAATAAAATCCGAAAGTCGTAATCTCTACGATCGTCAGATTTCTTTTATTATATGTACGTTAAGTTAACTTAAACATAGTTGAAATTGAATAATTTCTACTTCCAGGCACGAAATGGAAAATATAGAAAATATGTTTCTATAAATATACCAGATACCAGAGGGGATTACCTTACACATCCATGGGGATTCTCAAAACAAAATTTGTTGAAATGAGAGGGATTAAGGCTGGTATTTTATAGAGTGAGAGGCAAATAGATGCATTTATTTTGGTTAAGTATAAATAATAAAAAAGCTACATAAGACCTGATTATCAAATTAGGTGCACTAGCTATTATCATAGTGATAAGTTTTGCCCCAAAATTTTCTTATAAGCCTGTTCTATGCGCTTGTAATGAAAATATGCATGTTTATTGTTAAAATCAGAATTATTTTCGTTGCAAGCGCACAGAAGAGGCTTATAAGGAAATGCTGGGACAAAAAACTTATATTATAATCATCACTATAATAATAGAGCTAGTGCATGCATCTAATTTGATTATCAAATCTTATGTAGCTTTTTAATTATTTATACTTAACCAAAATAAATGCATCTATTTGCCTCTCACTCTACAAAATCCCAACCTTAAATAGTAGCGCAGGGGCTTCATTACCACATTACCATAAATTCTGATTCCGTATACTAAACGAATTCTAGAGCAAATACTTAAAACATGTAGTCACACCGAATTTACATTACTTAAAATAGGTTAGAGTGAAGATGTTGCTCGTAATTTATACAGGTCTTAGCAGGCGGCGTTTTTGTACATGCCAGGGGAAGGGCGAGAGATCGCGAAAGGCATGGGCGGAGCTCGAAAATTTTGGTAATTAATCAAAATTAATGAAAGACGTGTGAGTATATAATATTGAATTTAATCGGCAGAAGTTGATTTAATCAGCAGAAGAAACGTTCTACTTCATCCACAAAATTATTGGATAATGGAGTTTTTGTTTTTATTTTACCAATACTTTATTTTATTTTACCACAAAAAGTAATAAAAAAATTGGTATTATTTGTCCTTAAAAAATACATGATTTTTCGAAGGACAAACACTAATTTAAACTACATTTTAAACACTACCGTCGTCGAATTTTTGGATTTGCGAATAGTTGAAAAGTGACCTCCTTTTGTCAATTAGATGGTGCCTCAGCTCATTACACAAATATATTAGTACTAACTTCACATTTTAAGGATCGATGGTTGCGACCTCTCGGTCCGTGGTCATGGCCGGCGCGATCTCCGACCTTACAACTTTAGACTTTTTTCTGTGGAGCGTGCTGAAGACAAAGGTGTACAAAACATCAGTTCAACCGATTGACGATCTAAGAGGATGATAGTAGCATTCCAAGAAATTCGTCCAGAAGAAATTCTCATAGCAATTTTATCCGTGTAAACAAGGATCGTGAAATGTCTGAAAGTAAATGGAGGACACATCGAACAGTTACAGTAATTTATTTCTGTAATTAATATTTTTTATTGTTTGTAGTTACTAATAAAATATCTGCACCAACTTCTATTTAAACACAGAATACCAAAGTACTCCATAAAGTTAAGTTATTGACTTATTGTTTGGTTGCACCATCACTTCTTCAGGTTTCCTTGGCTAAGTGTCTGTTACACTTGGAAATGCTATAAAAATATAGTAATCTCTTTAGTAAGTATAGTATCTTTTTTTAAATTGTATGTTAGGCACTCTGTGATATTTGAACATATCTATCTTGATCTTGTGATATCTTTGGTTAATATTAACCCCACTTTTTTTTTATATTTAATTTGTCTTTTGTCAATTTCACCTTTTAAATGTGGAAAATTATAATTATGATGATTATTATGATCATCATATGATTAATTATCATGATTATTTTAACAAAGTGACCTTAGAATTCAATGCTGCGTTCAAAAGAATTATAATATATAGGGCGTCCCATTTAAAATAACAAAGTTAGTGTTAACTTCCGGTATAACCGGAAATGTAAGAAATATGAAAAAGTTTTAGAAAAATAGAACATTTGTCAAAACATGAGTCACCAATTTTGAAAATCAAATTCTAATTCGTTTACGAGATACGTTTAATGGCATTCCACTAGCTTTTACCCGCGGCTTCGATTGCGTTTTTACCGCGATATATCGATATATGGCGGTTAATCCAGATAATAATCTATCTGTGTGCCAAATTTCATTCAAATCCGTTCAGCCGTTTCGAAGCCAGAATCGAGGCCGGGCCGTGTGAGGAATCGAAATTTTTAGACGCTCAGTCTTACGTCCGACCGCGTATGACGTCCGACCGCGTACGATTGAGCAATTAAGTATGGTTCCCTCTAACATCAAAATCAAATCAGAATAGACTAGATAATACGGCACTAAGGTTAGTAACTGGACTACTCAGCTACATAAAAAGGGACACATTGCGAAATTACTCAGGCACGCCTAAGGTTGCAGACTTTATTCTACAGAGGCTGTGTCCGAAATTTAAAACTGATATACACAAACTAGAAAATAGATCACTGGACCAGGCCAGAACCCCCTTATTCCCAACTTATCCCAAATTTCCCTAGCTGAATTATTACTACAATCCACCCTAAATCAATACGCATAACACACAAATCCATTTCACACAATTACATCAACAAACACAGCACCCATTATTCATCGCCTCGTATAAATGTAAGCCATAACAGGCATAATTTAATCTTGTAAACAGCAGCCATGGAGAAAAAAAACAGCACTACTAATACAGGCATAGCCATAATAATAATTGACAAAAAAAACCATGGCACCGTATCTCATCAATCACGACTAACCATAAAGCGCTAACAGCAGAGTTATTTAATAAAACAACAATTGAGATCAATTAAGTGGATACGTCCTGTAGTTGTTTTTTGATAATCCCAGAGGAACGAAACATTTTTTTCAGGATAAAAAGTACCATGTGTCCTTTTCTATACCCCCGACAATGTGTGTACAAAATGTCTTGATGATCGGTTAAGTAATTAAGGCGTGAAAGCGTACCAAACAAACTGACACAACGCATTTATAATATTAGTTAGGATTTCACGGCCAGTCAGTAAATTAGAGAACTTACTTAGAACTATACTTGCGATTTATAGAAATTGCTTATAACCACCCGCCATACATTGAGGCGTTTTACTTTTAATAACCTACTTACTCTCTTTCATGTCCAAACAGACTATAGACGTAATTTTTTTACATATGTATCAGTGTTTATCTGACGCCACTGCCAGCATTGGGGAAGGTGCCGAGGGGCGAGGTTTGTCTGAAATTCCATTTCCAGCATTGTAAGTAAGCAATGCATATGCAGTAGACGTGGCTAGGTCGGAGTCAACCAGTCTCCGCACAACGGGAATCCTCCCCTTTCTGATTAACTCTAATATTGTAATTAAGGAGTCGAACCGCCAAAGTGCGCTATATCTTCCCCCGGCTTCCGCGTTCGCTGCTAGCTGCCGATGATGAGGCTCCATATCTCGGCACCTACGCCCGATACAGTTGTTTGTTAATTCACTAGCTCGTTTCTTTTGTTCCATTTGCCGCGCTTAAATTAAGCCGGGTCGTCGTTTACTTATTCAGAACGACCGGCACCAACTCTGTACAATGGCGTTAACTATTTAGTTCTGGATTGCGGCATAGTAAAGGAAAAGTTGCAGATTGCATGGCTCTTATTTACAATCAATGCAGTCTGAATGATGGCCTGAAAATCTGAAGGTGCATTTAAATTAGAGCGAACAGAAGCGAGCGAACGAGTTCGCTCGCGTAATTTATAGAGAACAAAGCAGGAGTGAACGAGCTCGTTCGTGTTCTTCCGTGTTCCAACGCCTGTCGGTAAATAAGCTCATAATCAAAGGAAATTCATGCTCAATGTGGAGAGTGTAGTTTAATAGCCAGCGAATTATATGCGAGTGGTGTTTTTTTTTGTAGTTAAATAGGTTGTTGCTGTGAATTTTACTAGCATGGAGTGGACAAACGGAAAGTCAGTCCAGTTAAGAATTATACAGTGCGTTATAAAAGTAATGGAAAAATTCAATATTTCTTAATTAAGACTGACATTTCTATCTAAAATTCTCGGGCACGTCTATCTTTGTTTTTAATTCCGCTTATTTTGATGTAATATACAATAAGATGGCGCTCTAGGTGTTCCGGATGTGACGTCATCGATAATTTTTTGAAATGGCAACGATATATTTTCCAGATTCTTGTAAACTTTATGAGTTCCGCAATATTTATACTTTATTTTTATTTTAGAACACTTTATATTTATTTTGAGAAACAGAGGTATAAACGAATTAATAAGAATTTAATCATGATAACTCGTAGTACACAAAAGTACTGTAGTACACAAGTAGTCATGAGTACTCGTAGTATACAAAAATACCATACTGCTGCATTAAAAATAGCAATTGGAAGAAGTGTGCTATGGTTCGCTTGAAACAAAACACACAGATGACAGTAAATAATGTTGTCACTGTCAAAAGTGTTGTTAATCATTAAAAGCAAAGATGTTATCCGAAAAAGAAAGACTACGGTGATTTAACGCGAAAAAATAAAGAGGTTTGTCATATGTTCCAATTCGAAATATGAAGGTAATAACGTCAGTCAGTGAACAGTAAGCAGGATTGAAGAGAAGTGTAGAGAGCACGGCACTGTCAGAGATCTTCCCAGAAGTGGACGTACAGAGTTGTTAATGATAAAAATAGTCTAAATGTTTTGTTGTCCGTCCATGAAAATCGGCATTCGACGACGTGAGGAATTGCAAGTGAATATAGAATTTATAATTTTTCAGTTCACAAAATTCTGAGAATCAACAAGTATCATCCGTATAAAGTCAAATTAGTACATGAATGAAGCTAGGATGAACCAGATCGACGTGTTCAATTGTGCCACGAAATGTTGAAGAGAATACGCATAAATCCCACTTTTTTAACAAATTTGATTTTATTTTCGGACGACCGACGCGACGCGACGTTTTCCTTACATGGCGTTGTGAACAGGCAACTACAGATTCTGGGATAGTGACAGGCCAAATTGAGCAATTGAGGCTCACATTCTATATCCACAAAAAATAAATGTATGGACGGGTATTATAGAATTTTGATTTGCCATATTTCTTTGAGGGAAATTTAAACGGAGACATTTATTTAGATTTTCTCCGCCACGACTTAACCCCCGCACTTGCCGTATTGTTCCCAAATTTCGACGTTCCAGATATTCCAGCCAATGAAATCTGGTATCAGCAAGATGGAGCACCTCCTCATTATGCAGTAAATGTCCGTCAATATTTACACGGGTCGTTCCCAGGGCGGTGGAATGGTCGAAAAGGGCCTATTGAATGGCTTGCTCGATCGCCTGATTCAATCGCCCATTGAATTTCGTCCTTTGGTTACTTGAAAAGCAACATTTACTCCCAAAAACCGAGGAATCTGTAAGAACTGAAGGAACGAATACAACACCACATAAGAGTAGTGTCTTCGATTGTTTTATGGAATCCTAAGTCAAAATTATATTAAATTAAAAACCAGAACACTGATTGCTGAAATTAAATTTCTTTAAGATAATTCATTTAGATGAATTAATTGGGAAGTCAGTGAATTAAAAAAAATATTAAATCATTTATAAGAGAAATACAAAAAGAAGGTACCTATATTGAAAAGATCCGTGAAGTTGTCCCCGAAAAATGAGTGGCAGAGAGGGGAAATGGCTAATACGTTTGACCATCATTAGATCACTGATTTGTTTCGTTTGACCGCCTTTTATTTTCGATTTATCAGCCCCAAAAATTTTGCAAAACGAATTATTCATAGCATAATCGTTTGACCATGTAAGACCTCCAATTATTTTTGTTTGACCACCCTTAGAAGAAAAGTTATCGAGGAAAACGATTTTCTGAAAAAAATCCGCAAGGGTGTTCCGCTTAAACCAACCCCAGAAGCATCTCTCCCATGCACCTTTGTTTTGTTAGACCACGTTCTAGAAAAATTTGCGGCGCAATCAAATGTTAAAAAAACACATTTTTCGCTGCGGCTAAGTCAATGTTTATGATATGACATACTTATATTTTCCCCAGGATGGAGCATCGTAAGACTAGGAGAGACCACCCCCTTAGTTTCGTTAGACCACCCTTAGAAAAAAGTAATTGCGTAAAAAGCATTTTTTAAATAAATATCAATCAGGGCTAACTTCACATATCGCTCAAATACAAAGGGATGTGTTTTTGGGTTGGAAATATTACGTATCGTTTGATCACCTCTCAAAAACGTTTGACCAACCCTTAGTTTTATTAGACCACCCTCTAGGAGAAAAAGTGATTGCGTAAAAAGCATTTTTTTTTAAAAATATCAATCGGGGCTAACTTCAAATGTCGCTAAAATACAAGGGCATGTGCTGTTGGGGTTGGAAACATTACGTATCGTTTGACCACCTCTCAAAAACTTTTGACCACCCCTTAGTTTTGTTTGACCACCCTCTCGGAAAATTTGGGGCGTAATTATATGTTAAATAAAAATAGGTAAAAAAATTTCAACTTAAACGGTTTTACTTTAAATCATCAGTTGTACCAAAAATCACAAAATAATTAGGACACAAACCTGGACCTTCCTGATGAGATTCTGACGTTTGGTATGAAATAAAAACGTGGGCCGCATTTGAAATATGTTTTATTTTTATGTTTCTATAATTTAAATGCAACCTTGCAGAGAACAAGCGATCGAACGAATTTGTTCTTTCGTTCATTCGCTTCGGTTCGCTCTAATTTAAATGCACCTTAACATGACAAAGAATGTGCGGTAAATATGCAATGAGTTCTGCTCTGCGTTGTCGACTACAAATCATTGAAGTTGTAATGGAAATGCAATCTATGAATTCCGGGCATATTTTCAAAAAAGTGCTGTGAATAATTGTCGTTTCTTCCCAACCAATGGGAGAATGAAGGGGGCTTTTAAAAAATAATTAGAATCCATTGTACTCCAATGGCTGCGTCCGATACGGTAATATCCAAACAATTAAAAAAGTTATTTGGTAAATAGTGCCAGGGGGCATTGAATGAATTATCGCTAAACATCAGGACATTTTAATTAATCCTCCCTAACCAATATGGATTTAATTATTATTTTAGCTGATTGAACCTGGCTTAATAATTGTTTATTACTGTCGGTATTTTCAGCTAACGCAGTAGATTACATTTACTGTTTACATCGCATGAAAACATCAAGTTTTGGAGCGAAAGATGCAATATCTCGCTGGCGGCGCTTTTTAAAAAAAATGTTTTTTAATTATGTTAGGTAAATTTCAAAAATGCCAGTCGCAGAATGCATGTGCCGCGGTACGAACTAAATACTGGATGGCAGTAGGCGCTGCTAATCAGGTAATTCAGAAGCGAAAGGGTTAAACTCAATTTCACGACGATTCGGCACGGATGATCTTGAAGGCACCTGATACTGATATCTAAAATATCATCAACGTATTCCCTTAAAGGTACTTACCACTAACCAATGGTTAATTTCAGTAGATTTTTTAGATTGGCGCGATGGTTTTAATTTTTTTGTAACGAGAAAAAAATTATGGAGCAAACCATAACCCAACGCTCTATGCTCTAAAACCATATGCCAACGCATGATGCCCGTTTTTCCCAAAGAAATACAAATAAAGAAACACAACTTCTTAATATTATGAGCCCTATGTGCCTGCTTTTATATATATGACTTTAGTTTTTTTCTTTTGATAACATAAAAAAACAAATGTGTTCTAAAACCATTTCCCAACGCATGCTGCAGCTTATGACCAAAGAAATGTAAAAAAAAACAACTCTTCAATCTTACAATGTATGTTATATACCTGCTTTTATGTGCCTTTATTTTTTTATTAAAAAATTTTGTGCCCTAGAACAATATCCCAACGCATTATGCAGCCTATGCCTGGCGAAATACAAATGAAGAAACACAACTTTTGAATCCTGCGATACCCTTGTGCCTGCTTTTATGTGACTAGTTTTTTATTTATTTTTAACGTGAAAAACATGTATGTGCTCTAAAACCATAGCCCAACGCATGTTGCAGCCTATGACCAAAGAAATGTAGAAAAGAAACAACTTTTAAATCTTACAATATATGTCATGTACCTGCTTTTATGTCTTTCTTTTTAAATTTTTTTTATAACACAAAATTTTTCTGGTCTAAAACCATATCCCAATGCATCCTGCCCAAGGAAATACAAATTAAGAACCAAAACTTCTAAATCATACGATGCCCTTGTGCCCGCTTTTATGTGACTAGTTTTTTATTTTTTTATAACATGAAAAAAAAATATGTGCTAGAAACACAAATTCTGAATCTCACATCGTTCCTATGTTATGTGCTTGCTTTTATGTGATTTTATTTTAATTTTTTTTTATAACAACAACAAACTGATGTGCTTTAAAACCATAACCCAACGCATGTTGCTGCCTGTCCCCAAAGAAATGCAAATAGAGAATCACAACTTTTGAATATTGCAATATCACGTGTTTGGCTTGCTTTGCCTGCGTTGTTTATAATATCACAACCAAAAACTACACCAAAAAATGTATGCAAATCTCAAAATTTTCTACATGCTTGTATTTAGGAAATTTTTATATTCTTCTTATAAGTAAAAGTTGACAACATAAACAAACTTTTTTTATTTTGATATTTTCGGTTGTACTCGTCATATTTTATCTTTTATATTTTTTAGTACGATTTTGTTCCGTGCTTTTTTTTTAATGAATATGTTTATCTAGTATCGTAGTGGTATTCGTTTGAATTTCGCATCGGTAATCGTTGTAGGCGTAACACCTACACCGTCTGCAACAGGCCTGCCACCAGTCCACATTAATTATGTTAATGCCCCCTAACGGGACCTGCATTACTTTTTATCGAACGCTTACCACTCGAGAGTGCATTTGCCAGCATCAATTCCCCCTTGCCGGGGGTTACAATAGTAGAAAATCATTTTCACATAAAATTAAATTTAATAACGTCCCGATATGTTGAGTAATTTGCATTAGCCTTAATAGTTTACGGCGTAATTTCACCAAACATTAAATAATTGATCGCCTTTTCCGTTCTGCATATAACCAATCCGTATGAAATATTAATCGCCACATAAGGTCGATGCGCATACATGATATACACGTTATATAATATATTTCTGTTGGATGCGTTATGATATTTTTCCGTCGACCGTGTATTTACGAGGTTAATTAATGTATACAAAATCGTTTATTAATGGCCCCTATTAATGCATGATTTTCTATTAATAAACGATTTTAGTGAAACATAAGCATAAACTTAAATTTCCAAATCAAGACGCCTTGTCATCAGTGTCAGTAATGTCATGTCACGCTTAATATTTGAAATGTAGTTTTGTAAAACGTCTTCTTGGTATGTGTGGTGGTCTTCTTGGTCAGTGGTGCAGTCTTTTCAGCCATTAAATGACTGGGTGGTTGGAAATCCACTGCTGTTGCAGAAGGACTTCAGCAAGCTGGTCCAAAGGGTGGTTCCAAAGGTACTTCAAAAGAAATGTGGTTCCAGAGATAGTGTAAAACGTGGTGAAAAGGGGGTCTAAAAGGTGGTTTGGCTTACACTCGCCGAAAGACAATGAAACCCTGTAACACAGACCGGTAAGTCTCGTTACAAGTAAAAAAAGTTAGGTTAAGTGACTAAAACTTCTGCTAAAGCTTACTTAATTAGTTGGAAAACGGCCTCGAAAAGATCTTCGCTGTGTCCCTCAATTAACTTTAGGGAGTTCAACGCAACGCAGGCTCTAGAGAACACAAAGTATGCAAAATAAAATATGGACACGCGGTTTCAAGAAACAAAAAGGCTTACCTCAACGTTAAAAGTTGTGTGTTAAAAGTGTTACCTCAACGTTAAAAGATCCCAATGTGGTATATGTATATTCATCCAAAATATCAACACATGTATAATGATTTCCTTGTATTATCCAATCATATCGGAACGTACATAATACGTTATTTAACCAAGAAAATCACTTAAAATTTTAAGGCGATGAAAAACCACTGTCATCTACGCATTCGGCTCACAAAGGAAGCAAAAAAGACATAAACCATAGATCTAAACCATAGACCTAGGTTAGCATCACAGAATTTCCAATGTTCAACTCACAAAACAATAAGGCGACACAGATATGCACTATGATATTTGTGGTAAAGATCTATGACAAAGAATCTAATAAATGCGCTGTGGTAATATTGATGTAATCGACTAATTAAAGTAATATGCCGACCTGAATTTCTAAAATGCTAAAGGGAAAGCGTAGTCACTGTTTAAAATCAATGTTATCCGTCAATTATACCAAAAATAAATTTCGGATTTTGAAATTGTTAACTACTAAAAGTGAACGTTACAAGGGAACCCGAGACAATGTCTATCCATTTTGCCTATCATTTTATCCCATGTATCCTTTTTGCTCTCATTCCACTCTATGATACACTGATTTACACTGATACAGATTTAAAATCTTAAAATTATCGTTCCAGACTTTTTGTGACACATGCTTATTAACTGCTTTCCCAGGCACCCTGTATAAGAAATGACAATTCTAGCTACTGAGACAGTTAGAGATATGCAAGCTTACTTGAAAATAAGAAAAAAATTAATTACTTACTATGTTTTTAAAGACATGCATTTAAAAAAAGTCATAATTTCAATAAAACCCCCGTATATATTCGAAAATAAGCGAGTTACCAAAAAACTGCCAAATTATTTTTTTCGAATTGGTCCATAGGCTACCCTGGTATAAAAATTTTATCCCGATTTTTGTTTTCCTAAATTGTCGGTAAGAATGAAAGTTTTATTTTTTTGTAGGGGTTTAGTCAAGGGTTTGGTTTACACCCCGTATATTTCTTTTTTGGGCACGATAGAAACATGATATTCAGTCCATTTATTACCATTGAAATTTCCAAAAACGTCCTGAAAACCATAATTTTATATTTCATAGATCTTATTCAGAAGATATATGCATCCAAAATTACATTAAAATTTTGAATTATTCCAACCTATTGGCGAGCAGTGTATTGAACTTTTAATAGTTTCCCCAAAAAAATATTTTTAAATATAAATAAAACAATACTAGAGAAACAACAGTAAACAGTACAAAATTTTGCTTGTATTTTGCAGTAAGACTTATATACATAGCAGCAAAAGACTTATTTTCCGGTTGCTTTTCAAATAGTGTCTTGTAACAAGATGATATGTGGCTTTAGTGCTGTGCGAAAAATCACCATTATTCCTAGATATGCTAAGCTTGTTTGCCTGGTATAATGTATTTCCCTTAGTTTAGCGTGCGTCAAAGTAGAGGTACACTATTTTAAAAATATGTGACCTGATGTTTTCCCTCCATGCGTACCCACTGTCACATATTTTCCGATTCTCCTTTATTTTTAGTCCTGCTGGTATACTAATACTAAGAAAACAAACCCCAGATTATATTGGCGGAGCCTTTGCAGCTTGAAATTGAATAATACAGAAAGCTGCGTCTATTAAATGCCGCGATATTATTGAAAACTTGCGTTTTAAGTCTTGCATCTTTGTATAAGCCCCATATTGCGTTACGTCGCGTCGCCGGCTTACGGCACGACATTTATTTGAAGATATTTAAAAAGTCGGACGCGTGCTAAACGTCCTTCTTCCTGCATCTGTGGGAGCAGTAACCTCTCTCTGTCTTGAGGGTTGAAATCAATAAGAACTACACGGAGGCGCAAGCTACGAGAATGGGATCGCTAGAATTAATTTTAATTATTTAATTGTGGAATTGCATACTTCTGCATATTAATGCTCTGTTGGCTCTCACTCTAGAGATGAGTGAGACAAACGAAAATTATCAGACAGAATTTTTTGAGGTCATTCATAATAATAAACGTATTAAAAAATTCACAGACCCTTGCGCCTAACAAAAACTGTTGAAAGAACTGGAATGAAATCTACGCCAATGGTAGCTGCCGGTGCCCGTCGGAGAAGCGAACCAGATAATATTTAGACTTATGTGTGTTTGAAACAAACATTCTAATGAATAAGCTACTGATATGACATATTTCTAAACCGAACTATCGAAAACGCAGCAAGTTGTGACCTCTCCGCATTGGGGAAACCTTGCTGACTCGACAAATATGCATGTCGCATGTCACGATCGTCTTAAAGACGGCTCCCATCTCCCATATACACGCGACCAGAAGTATTTTCAATACTAAAACTTGATTCGTTAGTTGTTCTATAAAATTAATCACGTTCCGCATATATTTCGTTTGCAATGTTGTTGGTGTGATTCGTGTGTATCATTTTCGTCACGTTGGAATTATATACTTTTTTTTGGTATATTCCATGAATAATTTATCCTAAAGTGTGGTTAGAATGGTAATCCTAGATAGGCCCACTGGATTTCCTTATTACGTTCCTGAGGAGTAGCTGTTTAGGCACTTCCAGAGTGCCTATAAAAATATATATTATGGTTGTCGATAAGAAAGGTTATTTATGGTATCTTTGATGTCCTGGTGTGAAGGCGGTATTTTCCTCGGGTGGTCTTTGATTCGTATATTGACGTTTTTGTGAAAAGTGCTTCTGAATCCCACGAATCGTCCACAGAAGTGCCTGAAACCGAGACAATAAATTCAGCCACAGAAAGGGCAATTAAAAAAGCACGTAAGGTAATTTACGAAACGTAAAGAGTTAATACGATAAATTTCCTTTGGCGGAGAAGCAAGACGTCTTCAATCACGCGTTAGATTGGGGTGCATTGCATACGAGGCGTTTATGTTCACGACTCACCCGGTAGGCGAACAGACGTGGAGTAAAATTTATTAGATCTTAAACTAGCTTGAATAAAGTTGGGGAACACCTACTGTGTAGAAATTAGATTTAAAATTCAATTGAGGACTGAATTTTATTAGGTGTACTACGGAGTTTTTTCCAGTAAATACTCTTAAGGAAGTACTTTGAACCGTTTCGGTTGGTTAATTGATTGCGAAATTTTTCAAATGTTTGCCGGGAATTGAATTACGTTATGCAAACGAGTTTTTTCGGGGCCGATGGAAAAGAACGTCCACGGTGATATACTCTTCGTCGGCTCACTATCTAGATGGCTAATTGCGGGACATAATAATTACTTTATTCATGATACGCGCTTTAGTGACCATGAACATGTGATGATTGACCTTTATGGGGCATATTCCGAAGGGTTGGACACTCAAAATTGCGCTCATGTATTGCCGACAAATGGAAATTATGTGCCCACAGCATAACGCAAGCTACTGGGTTTTGCATTGTGGTAATGCACGTACTGCAATATAATGCAAAGTACTGCAAGGTACTGTCACATATTGCAAAGTAGTGCGAAATGCAAGTTGAAATGACCCAAAACAATCTCCCATCATCCGAATTTTACTGTACTGCGAAGTGCTGTAGCTGATGTGATGTAGCTGAAGTGATGTAGCTGATACGAGTTACTGCAGAAGACAACAAAGTACTGTCGCGAATTTAGCACACGTATTCTTTAGTTTCCGTTTCCATTTGTGACCATGTATTACGAAAATACGGAATTTGTTTGAAACTGACTAGTATTTCTAAGTATTTTAATGCAAAGTACTGCTCGTTTATGTATAACACGCAGTACTTTGCATTAAAGTACTTAGAAATACTAGTCAGTTTCATACAAATTCCGTATTTTCGTAATACATGGTCACAAATGGAAACGGAAACTAAAGACTACGTCCCTATTAGGTATTTTGCATGCACTGCATAGTATTTCGTACTAATGCAAAGTACTGTTATTTACTGCAAAATACTGCGAAGTATAAGCTGAAGAAACAAATAATTTTGAAATTATCTGTCCCCACCAAAGATATCTACTTCGCAAGGTAATGCGAAATACTGCTCGGTATTGTAAAGGATTGCTAAATACTGTCACGAATTTTGTGCACGTATTCTTTAGAGCGATTAATACATCGGCATATATTATCTTTTTCATAAGTGGACTACATGGTATTCCGCAGGATTGCTAAGGATTGTCATGGATTTTGTACATGTATTACGAACAGACGGAATTTGTATGAGACAGCCAACTTCTTCTAAGAACTTGCACTGCAACATAATGCAAAGTACTGCGCGTAATGCATTCGGGCTACACGTGTTGGGCGTGCACTTCATAATATTTCAAGTATTGCAAAGTACTGTGACTTGTTGCAAAGTCCCTCGAAGTATAAGCTGGGGAAGCAAAGATAGGAATTATCTCTTCCCACCAAAAATCTATTTCGCAAAGTCATGCGAAGTACTGCGGAAGCATTTGTGGAAGACTGGATTGTCAATGTACTCTTTAGAGTGGTTAATATTAGCGTATTATCATTTCCATAAGACTGCACCGTATTGCAGATGATTTCATGGTACTAGAGATGCTGTTAAGTACTGTCAGGGATTTTTCATGTATTCTCTGGACTTAAGTGACAGGCCCTTCCTAATTTTAATTGTCTACTGTACTTGATTCAGCAATCATTCTTTTTTATTTTTGAGGATTCTGAGCTCCCTTCTTCTTTTTAAATTGTGGAGACTGTTGTTTAAAATGCAACGGATAGTTTACATGTATCTATCCTATAGATAGTATTAAATTAAATTGTTTAGTTTTAAGTACTTATATCTAATTAGAATATTTCATACTCCGTTGAGTGACCTAGAAGAATAAATCCAACATGATTGTCGGCCTGTATAGATATGATAAATTCTAATCTCCCAAGTGCAGTACCGCTTCTGTTTTACTTTGCAGCGCTTTTTACCAGTCGCAGACGGGCGCTCGGATATTCGGGTCAACCGCAGTCGTATATTTAGTTGTGTCTGATGGAAATCTCGCGGGACCGCAACTAGCACCAGGGATCAAATAATTCGGATGACTTTGATGAGGGTTTTGTCACTCGGAGACAACGAATAGCGTCAGAAAACTCGACAACTGCGTGTCCCTGGAATTACATTTTATTTTTGACGTGGCATTGTCGTTTACTTTAGGTGTACTCTGTATATCGTTGAGTACCAGTTTCTAGTGCTCGCGTTACTGATTTACTAACTGAGTCACTAACTAATTACTTATTTGTTTTATGGCAGTAGTTTTAAAAGATTATGAAAGGAAGCTGGCTTTACATAGATCGGCTTCACCGTGGCAGCACTTCCATCCCAAGAGATGGAAACGTTAATTCCTGAGCTCTCCTCACTCGCAGTTAATGATAACCCGATAATTTAACGATGTATGCATCTCACTGTACCAGTTACCTTATGTGATTCAAGTAGTGGACCAATTAACGTTTCTCCATATCCCATTGATTTCTTCCAGTGGCAGTTCTATGGTTTGCTATGGTGAGTTGCGACACGTTCCTACCCCTCCATGTCACCACCATCTGTCGGGGCCGCTTGGTTTGCTTTCGGTTATCATTGCGTTTGCGATATGAATTCAATTAAGACGTCGTATTTATCTGACCTATCAGATGCCTAGGACATCCGATGTATAAACCATACCATACCATTTTATTTTATTTTGCATTAAGCCGGCGCGGCGTCGCGTCGCATCGGCGCAATGTTGCTGAGATTAAAAATTATTTTATTATAAAATTACATAAAAGCAAAGGCAAAAACAGGTTTGTTGCATAAAAATGTAGTTATAAAATTAATAACCTAATAAAAATATTCTGACTTCGCAAGAAAAAAATAATTTAATTACGATTTTTTAATCTCAGTTGAAAATTAAAACAATTTCGCTATAAATGTATGATTCTCCACACCGTCGACCGGCCTTAGAAATAGATTATAATATCTAGTAATCTAGGTAGGTATAAGTTGCAACCCCCACCATATGGTAACTGAAATGACAAAAATTATAAAATGCTTTGAGTCAAAGAGTTACTTTAAGTCACTTACATGAAAATGTTGAAGAATTGATTAATAATGTGTTGGTGGAAAGACATTGGGAACTCAGTTCGAGCCTTGTAATAGAAGTAACAGTAAAGTTTAAAATTAAGTGAAGTTAATTCAAAGTATTCCGGTACTCCTAATTCTTTGTCGTCCTAAGATTCTTAAGTGATGCTTCCCTAATTAGGAGCAGAATCGGAATGCTCGCCGTGAATAAAGAATGAGAGTTCGGATTTTAAATGTGTTCATTAAAAAATAAAGCAGCGAAAGAAAAACATCGAATATTCCCGGTGTTCCGTACTCGTAGAAAAAGCAAACAAAATGATGTATTAGAAGTTTCAGCGCAGATTAATATAATATTCAACAGTTTCCCAACTTGTGCATTTATGTCTATAAGAACTTTTCGTTGTTTTAATAATTAACTAGATGTTCCCGAAGATTTACCAAAGAATACAAAAACCATAACCTATTCATTCGGAATTCTAAATACTTTGGTGAGGGATATAGCGAAACGGAATCGCTAATGTCCTTAAAGTACATTATGAACCGATTTTATAGATTATTTAATGGCTGCGGCGCGGCGTTTCGTTAAATAAGCGGTATTTTTAAGTTGGCAGAAAAATACCTTATTCGTGAGCCGAAATCGATGCATAAAGAATTGAAGTTTTTATTAAAAAGGTAACTGGCACACTAATTAATTATTTACACATTCAACAGCAACTTTAATTGAAAGGGAGTGCTTTCGCTTTTGGGCTTTTTTACACGGTGATTTAAAGAGTGAATTGCCATTTTTTTCTGATGATCTCGGAACTCAGGAACATTATCAAGGATGATAATGATCATCAAAAGGTAAAGGATAGGTAATATAATAATAATTGATGATTATCGTCAAAGAATAGAAGATTAAAGAATATAAGATAACGGATGATGATGAGCATCAAAGTGATCGTTAATTTTTTTCAACATACCGGGTTATGACTTACTTGTTATATAATGAAGGGGATTTAAACAAAAACGACGGTATTGTTACTTATATCAGAAGTGAACTCTACACATATCATATAATCAACATATTAGTTAAATAAAAGCCATTAGATAAAATACAATACTGACCAAAGTAATATCAATATAGTTGGGTATATAATTCTTGACAACACAGATTTTTATGCGGAGTATATAAATATTCTAGGTCAATATGCATATGTGTCAGCAATAAACGAAAATACCAGAGTCCAAGGAGACACACAAACATGCCTTGATCATATATTTTTTAAAAAACGTTTCTTATGATATATTTTATTGAAAGCGCAAATTACTGATCACCACGCAGTGTTGATAAAATATTCTTCGCCACCACCTGTAATAACATTCTTTTAAGAAAACATATATAAATATTACATTAATTATATAATAAATTTAAAAAAATTAATTAAATAGAGGTACTTATAATAAGATATACGCTGTTGAAAATATAGATGACATAGTGGACATATTTATAAGTATATTACAGAAACATAAATATTTGTACAAATAAAATTAAAATCAAAAGAAATGAGATAAAGAGGAACCAGTGGATAGCAAATGGATTGATAAAATCAATAATAAGAAGAAATGACATAAATTGACATAAATCTGTAATCTATAATTTGTTCGCAAATCACTGCAAATCAGAGATCTGCTGCACTTAGGCCGCATTGGGTCCCTTGCTCTTCCTTGTGCTTCCTCCGTGGGGAAATTGTCTCCCTAGGCCATCGACCAGCCTAATGTTGTACAAAAGGTGATGATGTTGCCTAGGAGCATTTCCCTCAAGTTGGCCATAGAAGGCCAACGTTCCCTCAATATGAATTCTCTGGTCGATGACACGGCAGGACCTTAACATAGTATATGCCCGACCGTTTCATCTTCTTGTTCACATCCTCTGCAGATGGGTCTGTTACTTTGTCTCATGTTATAGAGGTGCTTCCTTACCCGGAAGTGTCCGGTTAGGATTCCTGTTACAAATCGTAGTTTTCCCCTAGACATTGCCAGATAATTCCTCGCCGTCTCTTCGCTGGGATATCTTAAGAGATTTCTGGCCAGCGGATAGCTACTTGTTTCATCCCACGTCTTAAATTTCTCATGGGTGTGTTCCTTTATTATTTGGAGTTTCGCTGTAATTGGTAGTGTACTTGAAGGACCAGGCCCAAGGATTCTCAGGCTGGCTGCCTTCTTGGCCACTTTGTCAGCTTCTTTATTGCTATTGCATCGTGAGTGTCCTTTGACCCAACATATAGTGCTTGGTGACATTCCCATGTTGACCTTTGGTTATTTTATAGTTTTTCGGGGCCAGTAGTGATTGGCTACTATCTGTGCAGATTCTGATTGTGTTGCCTGTTATTTCTCTGCGAGCAATCTCTTGTGCGGCTATGGTTATACCTGCTAGTTCTGTTTGTACTACACTGGCATTTTTATCCATAGTCCAGTTGCATCGAAGTCGTAGATTTCTGGAATATATACCACAGCCTGATCCTTCCTTCTTCTTTGATCCGTCTGTGAAGACATAGTTTACACCTTCAACGTCGGTCTGATCTTCACCAGTAGTTTGTATGGTGTAAGGCTTATCAAAGACAATCCGAGGCGGAATACCATCTGCACATGCCTGTAAAATGGGTATCGTTTTGACAGCCTCAGTCCACATGCGGCTTCTGGTTTGGCCACAGCTTGCGTTTGGTAGTATTCCAACGGATTTGAAGCGAGTCATGGTAGTCAAAGCGGTAGAAGACACAGCATTACCTCCATTGGTCTCGTTGGTGTTGTTCGCATAGCTCCGGTTATGCTCAGACAGGCAACTCTTTGTGCCTGTCATAGATAGCTTGGGCCAACAAGCCATCATTGGTCTTATTATAGCAGTGTATATCCACAGGATCACCCTGGGTTCCATTCTCCAGGTTTTCCCTACGGTTCTGCGACACTGCTCATATGATATGTAGGCCTTATTTATTCTTCTTTCGAGGTAGATTCCAGTTTAGTTTAGCATGGAAGGTTACCCCCAAGTATTTCACCTGTGGTGCAAAATTTAATGCTGTGTTTAGGAGAAGACTAATAAATAGGACCATGGAAACCAGTGTTTTTGCCACTGCTTTTAAATTGGCGGCTATTAAACATCTCCATAAATCCGGGGAGAAGCAGGATGTGTCAAACTATAGACCAATATCTCTCGTATCAAATCTAGCCAAAATATATGAGAAAATTCTTAAAACCGGAATTTTTTATTACTTAAAAAAAATACAATATTATATCGGAAAAGCAATATGGATTTATGGCTAGATCTATAAATGAAGCAATAGCAGATTTAACGGATCAAATTGACAATAGCATACATGCTGCTGAACCGTCATTATCCGTATTTGTAAGTCTGGCCAAAGCATTTAATACTGTAAGCAACCCAGATTTATTAAATACACTTGAAAATTTTGGATTAAGGGAAGGTTTTAACAATCTGTTAACGATCTACTTAACAGATAGAAAGCGGTATGTAAGTTTAGAAAATTGTATGAGGTGTGCAAGAACGGTTAGTTTTGGTGTTCTACAGGGCACCGTACTGGGACCAATTTTATCTCTATATATGTCAGTGACCTTTTTAATATTCCTATTGAAGCTGAAATAATAAGCTTCGCTGATAATACAGCAATACTGTTTAAAGATAGAATAAAAGAATTACTAAAAAGCAAGGTAGAGAGGGATTTTAAAACTGTTATTGACTTCTTCAATGGTAGAGTCTTAACAATAAATATTAGTAAAACACTAATACTGCAGTACCGTTCTGCAGTTATAGGTCTACCAAAATTTAATTATATCACCATGAAGCATAATTGTCTCGAAATCTCCATAAGATATGCATCAACGATAAAGAACTTAGGCATTACTATCGACTGTCATCTGAAATGAGACACAGATATCAGTAATTTGGTTAAAAAATTAGGTATATTAACGAAATTCAAATACTTTGAAAACATCCTTGATTAAAAGCACCTAATATGTATTACGCCTTGGTTCAGTCGCACCTTTGATGTGGAATTATTGGATGGGGTGGTGCAACAAATTCCTATTAAAAATATCATATGGCAAAAGCCGAACTTACCCGCTTCTCGGTGAAAGGCCACCGCGTTAACTCATCGATATCCACTCATCCATTTCATTTGTGTCTTGATCTGAAACATTTTCTGTTATTCCAAGATTATCCCGGAACATCATAACTGATAGATTTATAAATGTATTAACAAAAAGTGAGAACCATATTCTAAAGTATCATAAATCATGTATCGGAAATCATCCATACAAACCGAAATTGGTACAAACAGCTGAACGTATATTGGGTAACAAGCTATAGTGAACTGTTGGAGTGTCATGATATTCAAAGCTACAAGAGATAAATCAACGTTCAATTACATTTGTATTAAGAACGTCACAGTACGGTTAATCTACTTGGAAAGCAGAGCGAGCATTTTCTGTTCATAGTTTAGGGTAATTTAAATATCCATATTTATGGTACATTCACATGGACATGGTAGGGAATTTTAGTAGGTACTTTGTCCGGATGAGAGCGGCTACGCAAGGCTGATTTGTAAGGCAAAAGTAGTCTGCTGCATTGCACTCTAAAAATGTACCAAATACACTTATATATTCCTTATTTATATTCAGTCGCTATATATTATTTACAGCTACTCAGTTCCTTAGCGCTTTACAAGTAATTACAAAAATATTATCGCGAACGAGACGTAAACAGTAAAATTTTCTTCGAAAAATAAATGCACTACCGGTTTTATGTCGTAATAAACAACGCTAATTTGAGTAAAGTTACACAATGTTGCACAGTATAGAAAAGTAGCGGAATGAAACGGTAACGAACTACTTGAATTTTGAAATATATTGTTGCACTGTTATATAATGCTTTTAGAAGATTTCTGTATAGTGTAACCCACGCGGCGCAAATAAATCTTCGATAGACAAATCGATGGAAACGTGAAATAATCGGCAACACGAAAAACTACCTTAAAACGGATATATTTTTTTGGCAGTATCTATATCGAATGATGGCGTTAATAGCGAAATATCACGCCATGTTTCTGTAGATAATACAATAAATTTTTAGTCGGTAGATGTGATTTTCATCGTCGGTATCGATCTATTCCACGACTGAGACCAATCCGATATTACCTGTCTAACACCTTATGGATAAGGGACAGTCTGCTTTACATCTCCTCTGAAGGATGGCGTATCTACCACGACACCAAAATCGGTGAAAAGATTCATAAAAATGTACTTGATGACTGAAAGAAATAGGACTCAAAGCACACGCCTTTAATGTCAAGGATCTTATTAGAGAAATTGTGTGATGGCATTGAGAAACATTCTAGAGAATGATAATTATTGCGCAATGTACGTGGTTAAACGAGCTGTATTTTTATTGGGATCTCGATGGTATATCAGAAAACATATGAAGAATTACCAAGCTAACTGATGGTTTCACTGAGACACCACACAATGGACACCACATTGGTGAAACTAAATGGTCATTAGGGACGGGATTCTAAGAACATGGCTCTAAGGAAAACATGGTGTTAAATTTACCTCATTTTGTGCCCATCGACAATTTAGTATTTACGTTTTTTATGCTACTAATTTGTGTTCGAGTAGCGCCTTCAACGGAATAATGCATTGTTAATTATACAAGAACAAATACTATCCCTTTTTGTAGGAGGGTCGTATCGATTTTTCCCAGTTGTTTCGTGTCACGATTGTATAATAGAGGAAGTGGTGCTGCAGACACAAAACGAAGTTTGACTTTTATTAAAAACAAGAAAGTAAATTAATTTTCTCATTAATTTCCGAGAGGCTGCTTAAATATTTAAGCCAAATAAGATTAAATGAAAACACACCGAGACGAGAGAGGGCGCACGGCGAACTCTGCATACAAAATGACAACCTGCCTGATATGATGTTTCACAAAAGTGACTCCGTATTATTACAAAACCCCCACACTTGACGGATTCCGCTTTGACGAACATGCGAGATTCTCATTTAGCGAGGGGCACTTTTTCTGAAAATTACATCCCAATTTATTTCTGCCGCTATAAATAAATAAACAGACTCGATTGATGTTTACTCCGAGATAATACTCCTATCCGTTTTGCGTGTAATAATAAGCTTTGCCGATCAGGGCACGATGAGAGTCAGGGCAGTTCTCCCTAATAAAGTAACAAAAATTATTTGCTTCTTGTAGAATATGAGGCGACTTTAATGATTCTATTCGAAGAGCGTGAGAAATACGTGAATTTCATTAACGTGGGAGTGTAGTAGACAGTAAATAATAACTATGTATGACATATAGGTATTTAAAATATGTATGACATATAGGTAACTATGAAAGTGACATATAGGTACTTACAATATTACAATTCAAGATAGCAAACCCGAGATAGGCTTGCACTAATGCACAGTTGTTCCAGCAACTGCAGATTCGGAAAGACGAATAAAACCAAGACAAAAAATTGCAAGAGAGGAACAAGAAGAAAAATAACGCAATAAAAAGACGTCAGAGAGAAGAAGAAAACTGGAAGTTAAGAAATGTGTTGAAGGACCAAGAAAGAATGCGTCAGGCATGAAAAGAAGAACAAGAAATTGATACGAATGATGTGTTTCAAAAACATGCAGTTTCCTTTCTTACAGTCGTATCTTTAATCCTTAAAGGATATTAGGTAAATGGAAATTTTATATTCTGCTTCCATCTGTTGCTCTGCTGCTCTTCTTTCCCTTGCCCACCACTTCTCATCACTCTTATCCCCTCACTTCTATCCCATTCTCCTTACTCCAGATACCCTCTCCTCTCGTCTATAATCTTCCTCCTCTTCCCTTCCTTTATCCTCTTCCTCCCCTTCCCTTCCTTTATCCTCTTCCTCACTGCTCTCCTTTCATGTCTTTCTTTGGCTCCCTTAATTCTCCTTTTAGGTATGTTTTGTTCTCATACTTAAAGGGAAACATACTCATGCTAAAGAGAGACCGACGAGAGGGTGCTAGTAAATTCAGGAAGAATTGTCGACATGCCTACGCGCACACTATGTAAGGAGAAGCAGCTGTGATTACCACCAGTCTGCGTGAAGATCAGTGTGGATGTACAGAAGTTTGATTAATCAATTAATAAATGTACAGAAATGTCGATCATCTTACCTACATTTTTTATTCATGCTTTCAAAAATGCGTGCGTCTCTTTATTTCATTACGCATCATCTCCCTGCTATCAAGAGCAATCTACCCACTTTTAATTATTATTCCCTTCTTGTTGGTATTTAATTATTCCGGTGGACATATTAATTTTTTACCAAAAAAAAAACATAATGCTTTATTAAATCTGAGGCACGTAATTAAAGCGAAAGAAATGATGAGAATGCCGTTTAATATTTACATTTGGAAAATAGCCACCGAATATGAAATCTTTTTAACTTTATTAATATTGTTTTATTGCGCTGTATTGTTTATTCAGTTGGGAGATATCATTTGATGAATTTTTAAACTCATCAAATTCCAGCTCTATTTATTGCCAGTCTTTTGTTCGTTCTAACTTTTGTATTGCAGCAGCGAGCAATGCAATTAGAAGCACCATTAGTTTATTACCCAAGTCTCACAGGCATAAGTTGCAGTAGACCTTAATGCCTTATAAACGCTTGGTTTGGATTGTCTAGATATCTCCTTAGATAACAGAAATTTGATTCTTCCTTCGGCACAACTATTACTCTTATTAATATTCTAATCCCCTCTTTATTACTCGTCAAATTTGTTTAACCTTCTTCTTGTAAGCGATATATTTTTCTTTATCATTCCCTTTTTTCCATTCTAGCGTTTTTTGGCTAAAAAATATCTTTATTTTATCTCGCGGTCACACACTTCATCCATTCATTTCTCTCTTTTTTCTATCGGTTCCCTTTTTCTTATAACTTTTTAGTGGTCAATTTTACACCCTCTACATTCTATATTCACTTCTTCCTCTTTCGTTGTATATTCTTCACAGAGAGAGAGAGAGAAATAAACAAAAATTTAAACCCAGGAGAGAAAAATATTTTGGGTAAATAGACGGAATTCGGTCGGGAGACGACAGACACAGAATTACATGAATTGGCATCTAGAAAGAATGCATAACGACAAGACATGGGCAGGAAAACAGTAGCATAGGGGGAAGAGGAAACGTTGGAAAGAAGAGATCGAAAAAGACCTGACAGAAACAAGTTCAGAGCTGGAAACAAAAACCTAAGGGGAAAAAATGGTAGGCGATAACAAAGTTATGGTCTTAAAGGATCTGATCAAATAATTAAAACCATTCCTACGTTATATATGTGTTATTCTGCGAAAAATTTTTATCTAAAATCTAGCTTATGTCAATTTGTCGGAATTATGACACTATTAAGCCAGTACTAAATTCCACTCGTGTAAAAATTAGTCTAGAAAGAGTCTCTTGGTGTTCTTAATAATTATTATTAATCAAGTTCTTGTATCTTACTTACCCCAAAACAAAAGATTGTCGTGTAGCAAGAAATTAAATGTTTTTAATAGTACAATACCGAATAATTAAAATTCTTGCGAAACTCTCCATCAGATATCAAGTTGGGCGAGTGTTTAATTGAATAATTATAACTCGGCAGCCGTCAAAAGAAAAAGTTTTCGGGAAAACTGTGCATCGAGGCATAATTACCCTTTTTTAAATTCCTTACTGTCATTTAGCTTAATTCTTTTAATTCCGCCGTTTTAGTTTCGTACACAGAAATAGACGACTACTTCAATTAATTTTACTTTTCTTAACTGCACTTTGAGAGTGCTAAGCCTCATTTGAGGCCTTTTATGTTCAGGCGCCGTCCAGGGACTCTTAAGAGGATACGGGTTCTAGAAATAATAGAATCTATCACATGCTCTTCGCTAATGTAGAACGCCAACTGCGGTGTGGTGGAAAGCTGTGTTTGGTTTTCCTTTCGTGCCTAAGATTTGATGGCCATCTTCAATAATCATCAGTAAAAACGAAGGAGTAGGGAATATAACAGCAAATTAATACCGATCAGTGGTGAAAGAGGTCAACCGATTATATGCCACCTTTGTTTATTTTTAGAATAAATCAGATGAAGGAAGACTTGGCAAAAATGGTCAGATTGTCCAAAGTCAAGGCGGATAACTCTTGGCTAACTAAAACATTTGAAAAATGAACAGTGCTGGACAACCATTGCACACCATTGCAACGATTGCACCATTGCACTCATTGCACTTATGTCTATCTTTCTACAGTTTTTTCGACAATCAGGAGTACATCTTATTTTATCGCCATTACATATCTCATATATCGTCTCCAGCACCTTGGTATCATGTTCTTTGGTCCACTCAGATGATTCTAATACGAAAAATGCGATAGATATATTATAAAACACAAAGAATATGATAAAATCAATACAAGAGACGGATTGATCTTCCGATGTTGAGTTGTAGAGGTTTTAATATATTTACCGGTCGTTAACGAAGCTTCCGAATCTACCTGATAGGTCCATCACCAACACCATCTCCCCCAGATGACTAGCAAGGTATCGAACACCATCACCAACACTAACAACACTGTTTTAGATTAACTAAGAAGACCGGGCCTAGTGGAATGCAAAATACTTATATCTGCTTAAAATGTTACGCTGTTAGTTTCTGCATCTCACTTGGCTAGGTACGTGAATTTGATGACTGGTCGAAATCACTCATCCCTGGTCGATATTACCCATCTTCATTCAAGATATTACCCGACTGATCGGTATTACCTGTTTTTTAAAAAAATTTACAATATTTTTGCAACTGTAATCGATCAACTCGACAATGGAGTGTCCGTATTATAAATTTTAAAAGCGATAGCAAAAATTATATGACCGCTTGTTCTTAAATGGCCAGTATTTCCCCACCTTCCCCTACTTTTTAGACATATGTATTCGATTGGTGGGATTCTTTTACTGCTGGACCGACAGCTTCGCATTATAGTGATTCATGTTTCTTGTGTGTTATTTATTGTTTGTTTTATCTTTTCGTTTCATTGTTTCTCATTTTTATCGTTGTTAATATTTGTAACCATCCCTCATTACGTCAAATCATATTATTTGTAAAATTCGAAACCGACGATTGAACAACATTAATATACTTGGAAATAGTGTGTATGAATATGACTTGCGCCAAAGCCGGTTCATCCTAAGTGTCATGATTCATTTAGCCTTTAGCCAACAGGAGCCCTAAAATGCAATCGATTAAATAATTATCGTATTAAACGAACTTGTAACTTCCCAAAGTTCAGGTTTCGCTCACGACGCCAACATATGTTGGATAAGTCTTCGCGGAGTTGTTAAAGGTGCAATCGATGGCGATGCACATTTGTAACTTCACAACACATCCTAGCTGGATCCGTTACGTGTTTCCTTTTGTTTACGTTTTTATTTTGATTTTATTCAGAGTGCGTGACTGTTATTTGTTGTATTATGGCTCAGGTACCATCTAGCAATCGGTAATCAATTTCCGAGCCTTGACAATACGCATACGGCTGCATATCTTGTTAATTAGAATCTCTTTTTGCTGCACACTGGGTTTAGTTAGTTTACATGTAAACATACTAACACGGAAAGTGCATTAATTTTGATTCGCGCAAAACTGCAGCTCTGGCGACGCAATTTTCACAGTTATTATCCCTGGCCAACTTGGATATACTGCCGCTGCTATGCGTTTTCAGTAATTTTATTTACCGGGTGTCAACGCGATCACTTTCCGGTTGCCATTTCTTTAGTTATTTACTAATCGAGATGAGACAACATGCTTCACGGGTTATCAAGATGACAGTTTCTTGTCCGCGCTTCATGTTTTTTTTGCATATTTACAGTCAAGAGATCATTCTGCGTATAAAATTTTGCAGATTTTGATACTTTTTATTTATTTAAAAATTATTTAAAAAGATGGCAAATACAAAATTTTAGGAACTTTTGTCAGCGGTCAAAATTACTTATCACAAAAATAAACGACTATCAACAAGATATTAGTGATTTTTGTTTCACTTCCGGTTTCGCTGTAGTAACACTAACACTCGATTTTTTAACGGAACACCCTGTATATTGTTGCACTTTTGCAATTATGTATTATAACTTTCCGAATCTAACGATACCACATAATTGACATTTCAAACGTCTATTTTTTTATAATTTAATTTTTAATTTTCCAATTAAGTGTACCACGACCGATTTTTCTCATTGACCCGTCTACTGCTGGAGAAATCGAAATCCCATCAAAACTACTGAAATACGTGATTTATCAGCAAATAAAGTACATCATAATGGTTTTTGGGGCAATACTCATTTTAGTATTGAAAATACTCTGGGCGCGTGTATATGGGAGCCGTCTCTTAAAAAACAGCGACATGCACGCTGAGTCGGCCGACTTTTCAAGGCCATGGAAGGATTCGTGATAGCATATCGGAATATTAATATGTGCTGACTATAAGCAGAGGATATTTGTTTATTATGATTATGACTATGTGCCGGCCCGCAAGATTACCGAGGAAGTTTATTTGTGCTACGGTCGCGAGCGCTTTCAATTTGAGCACGCCGAATACAAAACTTTACAGTACCTGTGAAAGTGTCCCACTAAGTGAAAATTTGCTTCCGTGTTTTATAAGCTCCATGATGGCGATTGAGGATACGACGGGCTCAATTCATTGCAACTAAATCGATATTCTCAGTGCACTGGGTCAGTCAGTCCACTGCATTAATGATATTGGAAAGACACACGACTATGATTAACTCAGTAATTAAACCGAACAGCTGATAAATTAATCAAACGTCAGTCAACGACTGAAAAACAATGAACATTTCTCAAAATATATGATATTATTATGCAGATTTGCCTCTAAATTCCGAAGATAAAAGTTAAAACTTGAGGCAAACTTGAAAATAAGATGAAAAGCTGTCATCTGTCACTGTCACATGTGTCACCTGTCACTGCCACATGTGGCGCATGCCAAGGTTCATCTTGATCAGTTGACAAACAAAGAATTGGCAAACCCATTGACATCGTTGACTCGTTGACATCCGTTATATGCCATTTGTGACTGGCGCATCGTAATTGGCGCCTAGAACATCCGCATCGTGCACAACATTGATATATGGGATATGATGTGCTGGATAATGAGCAAATGCATTTTTTACAGGTGTTAATCGGTTCCGGATCGTATGATCTGCAACGCGATGCCCGGCATTGTTTTCAATTAAGTTGGCCTGGTTTCATGTATAGTTACAATTCTTCACCCCTTTTATGGATACGAGCGTACCACCGATGCGAATTCCAAAACAGCAGATCAACAGCATTTTAAAATTGATGATGTTAGTTGATGCAAGGCCACCCTTGTTTAGTACGATTTCCATGTGCTATGAAGTGTATTACAAAATTATTAATTTGTTATTCAATATTACAAAGTATATTACTTCAATTTTAATCAGAAATTTTTAAATTAAATAGAACATGAATAATAGACATAAATAAATAGACATAAACATAAATAATAGACAAAATAATTAGTTGTATATAGGGTGGTCCCACAGATTTTTGAAAAAAATTCGAGGCCTGTATGTATACCCATAAAAATATGTTCAAAAAAATTATCTTTTAAACCCGAAAGCGGAACTACACTCTGGAAATGAGACGCAAATTTATTTTCCGATATCAAAATTTTCATTAAAGGAACAGAGACGTAGCAAAATCGAATTTGTATCTATTTTCATTGTTAAGGGCAAAAATTATATAATTAGATCTATGTTGACCATGTAAAAGGGCTACAAGAAAAACATTTTGGCCATTTTAAAGGGTGGTAACCTGAAAAATCTTCTATTGTAAACCTTAAAATTGACTCTTGCAATGAGTTATCTCGTGGACCTATAAAATATATTATCCGATATTGTACGTATAATATGCCTGTTATTACAGATTAAATATTGGTTTATAAAATATTGGCCCTTTTTACACTACGCATTCTACATTTTGTATGCATATGGACTGTATTTCCCTCAACAACGGTAGTTTCTCATTTGTTTGTTCTAAAATAATTGAAACCTCTTCTCATATGCAGCTGCAAACAACTAACAGAGCTTTTTGTTCCAGGTAAAACTACATATTTGCAGCCCGTACCAGTAGGTGAGAAAATGAAATATAAATTATAAAGTTTAATACTTCACAGTTTTTTGCACATTAATGTGCTAGATGTAGCGTTGCTATATTACTGTATGTATATACTCACACCTAGAATAATAATTATAATTCAAATGCATTCACATACACATTATGAAATTCGCATTCACACAAAATCATTTCCTTACAAAAACAAATATCTCTGGAATTCAAAAAATAGACGTCAGGGAAGGACAACAATATCCCATAGTGGTTGATTGTGGCGATAGGTACCTCATACCCATGGAAGTTTAATACTACTACTGTAAAAATACTGTCCTTACCTCATACCAAACATAGCCGATAGACCTACTAGATAAATTTTGTAGGTAAATGTAATTATTTTGCCAAATTGGGAATGACTTTTAGTGTTGTAAATGGTCGTTACCAATATCTTCATATGCCATTTGGTCTAACAGATGATTCTTTAGCATATATTCAGAATATATTCAGAGTAATTAGTGGATCATATTTAGATCTTCAACGAAAAATTTCATATATGTAATAATAATAATAATAATAACGTTTATTTGCATAAATAGTAGATTATAAAACATGAGCAATGTATATATGTATAAATGTTAGACAGTATTAATAACTAGCTAAATTTGAGGACAAACAATTTAAATTCATAATAATACGCAACAATAATAAAATACAGTAAACACATAAAGTTGCAAATAAACAAATATAGTCAGGGCCAGGCGATCGCGGCTTTAGTCAGTCTAATTTAAACGCTCTTAGAGTCAAGATCAAGTAACAAGTAATTAAAACTGGTGTTCAGTAGTGATTTGTCATTGTAAACAGTTGTAATTATTTTACGAACTCAGTGGCGTAACAATATCTAGGTTTACCAGGAACTGAAACAGGGTAAAATAAAAATAGAATCAATATTATTGTTAACCACGGGGAGAAGCAAGCAGCATGAATATTTTGTTCTCCAGTTATTAATTGTTTATAAAATGATACGATACGTGTCCAGCGAATGTGCATTGGTCCAAAGATTAACAACAACCTGAAATAACCTGGAGGTGTAGAAATTTCCGTGGTTATCATGTGCATACACCCATAGGTCCCCCAATGAAGATAAAAGGCCTGCAAAACACCAACAATGATAAAAGGTATACCCACATAACCTATCTGATCAGAATAAAATAAGTTAGCTAAACAATGATTTCATGAATCAATATAAAAACTTTTCTATATATAAAGAATACATAAACATAAATTTACTTACCAATTTGGTAATTATCCATATAAGAGGTCAAATAAGTAAAATTTCTAGAGAGAAAACTAATACACATACATAAACACATCTTGTATATGGAAACCATATTTAGATATCTACCGACAGATCTATATTATCTACGACGTAACCAAATAATTTGTAGTTTTAAGGAGTTTTCTGCATATATTTCTTTCATTTACATATAATAGGAATCTATGTTATACAGAAATATCAAGATTTGAAACCAAGATACATTACATAATGATTGATACATGCGAAGGCAGATGTAGTTACCTATACCATAGATTTCTATACCTAATTTTTAGCAAGTTCTAAATAAATAAAAGTGAAATACCACCTAAAAGTGTACATACATACATGTATAATTATACATGTATGTAACTCTGTATGTAACCAATTTACATAAAGAGTAAAGGCACTTTTTAATTTTCTATTTTGAAGGTATATGATTCCTTAACTAAAGGTTATAAATAAAATTGTTACATTTGATGTATTATGTATATTATCTTTGTTATGATTTGCAAATATTGGGAGATTCAAGATGAGAAATATAATTCGACCAATAGGTGCTCAAGATCACCGAGTTTAAGCACTTCAAACTTAATTGAGTAGTAAGGCTAATTTGAAACAAGCATTTAACTACTTCCAAGTTTCTAGCATCGCTGTCACCGTTGTATTGCAAGAAACAGACAACTTTACTTCCTTTGACGTGCTAATATCCGCCGATTAGCCTCTTCCTTTTTTCACTGCATTTCCAGATACCAACTAAAATCCCTATGCGAAGCGGGCGCTAACTATCCCTCAAAGAAAAGACAAACGCTTTCCAAACAAACCAGAGCTGTAAATTCCCGAAAAATAACTAATAAATCGATCAGTGTTGTTTCGCTAAAGACTTGAACAAGTTTCCAATTAGCTATACCGGCTCAAAGCGCCAATAAACTTTTTCAAAAGGATTAATCGGTGTTTAGTAAGTAAACTCGCATCAAACTAAGAAGGCGAAATCGATCATAAATCGTATTGCGGTCTCCGCCCTCCTTCACAGCTATGACATGTGTCTAAAGCCTTGGTTTAATATACGACTTACGTACTAAAATGCTTTAAATGGTGAACGAACTGATAAATAGCTGTAGCTATCAAATCGGATTTGCAAGTAGGTATAATTCATTGTAGGGCATATTTAAAATCTCCCCCCTCCCCCCAGTATAAGCAGATCACTGTTATCTGAAAAAGTAGGTACGTTCATATTTTTAAGAGTATGTTCTCTACAAAAAAACGTAAGAAAATCAAATGTCATATCAACCTGGTCCTGGTCCTGGTTGAGCGACATCAGCAGGATATTCTGAGGCTGGATCGACTTCATAGGAGACATAGGCGTCCACAAAACATCGTTCAGCTAATCCTTGGATTCAGGCAGAGGATGTCTGACAGATACATTTTCACAGGATGTCTGACTGTTGAAGTGGCTGCAAAGTGCAGAAAATTTCAGCCCCGGCCTTCCTGCAGCTACCCAGCTACTCCTGCAGCTACACTCGTTCCCATAACCCTTCTTCCTTCTTGCAGCTGCATGAAATCATCTGCGAGAGATGTTGAGAGGTTGCGCGTCTCGTCATTCTTAGGGGTGTGGACATTGCAGGACAGGAGTGGGGGGGGAGAGATACACCAGAAAATTTAAAAAGCTGTATCTCTGTATAGATCAATTCGGTTTTAGATTATGGAAAATTTTGTCTACTTTAAAATAAGTATATGGAAAATTTAGCTGTTTTCTGGATTTTTTTATTTGGAATATTCACTGCGTTGACAACATAAACAAATAAATGAAAAAATAGAACATATTTGATCTAAGGTACCCGCCCATTCAAGCGACAAGCCTACTGAAATATATGATGCAATTTAGTTTCAAAGGTTATTACCTGTTATTATGCAAAATTGCTTTATGGAATAACCCTGTATAATTGCCTTTCAAAGTCAGTGTTTGAAGCCGCCTAATACGGCGTACAAATATACTGCGAATAGACCGACACTGGCTAGAGCTAAAAAAGTTCGGTTCGACGGTTCCGAATCAAAGGCGTCGAGGAAATTATCTGTGAAATCAGATTGGCGGACTTTTTCTTCTTATGTTCAATCAGTTTTTTATTAACTGGCATAGAATAGGTCGGAAACACTATCCCACTGGAAACCAGGAGCTTACTTCTAGGATAATATTTTGCCTTAATCCTGCTAAATATTTTTTTATATATTTCTAGACCAATAAGTATAGAAGTCCGCGGTAAAAATATAAATTATTCCCAATCACGTAGAAATATGAATGCGGTTTTGAAAACAAATATACCTAAATACCAATAGAGTATATATGCATATATTTATATCGCAAATTTCTAATTTGCATGTGAATAAAATGTAATACAAAATAATGTATAATAATCGTGATAAGTACACTGCTGAACAATATAGGTTGGAATAATTTTAATGCAATTTTGGATGCATATATCTTCTGAATAATATGGAATATCAAAATACGGTTTTCAGGTCGTTTTTGGACTTTTCATTGGTAATAAATGGCCTGAATATCATGTTTCTATCGTGCTCAAAAAGGGAATAAACGGGGTGTAAACTAAACTCGTACAAAAATTCAAAGTTTCATTTTTACCGATAATTTAATACTTGAAGTAGTTTCCACAAACACCAAAACACTTTTACTTCGCTCGACGCGCGTTTCGCCAGCCAAGTTGGCATCATCCGGAGATGATTAAAACTGCTTGTTGTGTGTTTGTTGAGTTTTAATCGTTATTTAATTAGTTTTAATTTAATTTGAGTTTTAATCGTTAATTTAATTACGTTAAAATTAAATCATTACATCAAAGATCCTATCCAGTTTTACCGATAATTTAGGAAAACCCAAACCGACATAAAATTTTTCTACCTGGGTAGCCGATGGACCAATTCGAAAAAACGAATTTCGCCGTTTTTTATATCTCGCTATTTACGAGAATACAGGTTTTTCATTGAAATTAGGAAAATTTTTTGAAAATACATCTTACTGTTTAAAAATATTTTACATCTGTGATGGGAGACCTTAGACCAATATCTCGAAACAGTTTTTTATTATTTTTCTTTTCAAATTATATATTTCATAGTGTGGAAAATTAAATGTAATTAGTGTGGTGGTAGAATATATAAAAACATGGTTAGAGGTTCCCCCGGCGCACTAAGATCGAATCTGCGTTCGAAGTCAAATGTGTATTCCCGGGAAATCTCTAAATTTATTTTATTAGATGAGAGAAAGCCCGGACACTGTCGGAACGTGACTAGAGCATAATCTTGAGCGTTTCCTAGCTTTTGGTATTAAGTAGGATCGAGATCCTTTTAAAATTTTACGTGTAATAAATTCGGATTAATTTTCAATAAGTTTGCTCTCCGTCCTCATTTTCGTTATCGCTATAAGCCGGCGAACCCTTCTTGTCGGTAAACAATTTATTATTTCTAAGTCAATTAAAAAAGTATTAAAATATGTTGTCGGAAGGCAACCGCCTTAATCCCTAGACCATAAGCGGGGCAAAATGGATGTTAAGCACTTTTTCAGCTCAGTAGCAGAAATATCGACTGATGAATCAACAAATTATGCCATGACCAGAACCAGAATTGATTCATTACTATTGTTCTTGTCAGAAAAAATATAGCTTCTTGGTGTTGTTTTTTACCATATCTATAAATTATAATTTTAACCTCCTAAAATGTCGCTTTTCATATTAGAAAATGTGAACTTGATTGTCAGGTTGCCATCATTGTCTACTGTCATAACAGATTTGTTACCATATCGTATATGGATCCTTAACGCTTTTATATCTACGGACGGTCATTATGAATTTATACGTATCCCATTCGGGTTATATAATGGCCCAATGATTTTCTAAAATTACATGTTACATTAGTTTAAATGCGATTAAATAATGCATTTCGAGACTATATTCAAGTAAGTAGTATAGAAGTAGATATGTCTAGAATAATCTGATCATCTGTCGACTAAACTATCAATTTTTTTCTACTAAATGCCGGCAAATGAAGATTAACCATTTGTCAGAATATTTTCAAGATATACATATAGATTTAATAATCAGACTGATTCCAAATAATGTCCATGGATTCTGAATCAGAACAGATAATTTAATTTATAATTTTTATGAATATGGACGATCATTATGAATTTATACGTATCCCATTCGGATTATGTAAATGCCCAAATGATGTTACAAAATAATATGCTTCTGGAAGCAAATATATACTTAACGACAACATTGAATGCATTAAATATATTCGTTGTTGGCTTAATTTGAAATTATGATATATGTTTGAAATAAACACCAGAAAGCCAACATTCACTGCGCAGGGCACTTTAACATATGTTCCAATACATGTACTGCCCATTATCACAAGCTGTGGCGTTAGCGCTATATTTGATATACATAGAAATACTATTATTTTTACTCGTGAAACGCAGTAGAATTTTATCTAACGTCATTTAAAAGAATGACGAAAGAGAATGTTGAGATTAAGTCTCAAAAAGAATATGATAATTATAGAACTTCTCCTTGTACACGCAATCATTAGATCTAATACAGATTATTCTTTGGTAATTTCGTAAATCGTAATTATTCGGAATATTTGTGGTCATAATTGTTTACGAAATGTTTGTGCATTCATTGTTTTTCACGGTGGCAGCCCGTAAATCACCCCAGTATCTACTAAAAATATAATTCCAGGCATTAAACAAGTTTCCCGAAATTTTCTATTGATTCTATTGATCAATATCTGGTCGCCTTTGCTCTAATGCCGATAAATACATAATTAGTAATACGGGGATTATTAGTAAAATAAAGGCCACAATGACAAAGCGCATATCGATTTTCCTTAAATGGTAGTATACATTTAATAATAGTTAATTGAACCCGAGCCATTATTTCATTATTAATTCGTAAGAACTACCTATTTACGCACCTATTCTAAGAATAACAATCGATTTCTGAAAGTTCTATTTATTTATCCAGTAGGCGTTATTTCAGGAAACTTTGATGGTCTAAACCTATCATATATGCATATGTTACTTCAATGTGATACACTAAGTAGGTATGTATGTATATGGGTCGGAGTGTAGTGGTTTTTCTTGCACTACAGCACTTAGACCTCACTAGGCGCTTTGTGAATTCCTCCTTTTTACTTGAGTACGATTTATCACGGGTGGCTTGGTGGCAAAGTCTACAATTTTTAGCATGGTTCTGAGTCACCGAGATTTATTACTCTGTCCTCATTACCATTTACCTGGGACCACGCGCCCGCGGCACATGTTGAGTGTTCCCATGTCTCAGTTGGACTGCCACAGCCCATCCCCAAGGTCACCCATGTAAGTGCCACCAGCCTAGGTCACCCATCCAAGTGCCACCAGCGCTAGCCTTGCTTAACTACGAAGTTCGAAATCTTACCGGTCAAGTCTCGCGGCTTAGTAAGTAGGTATATGCGATGAACAATAGTCACGATAAACACTTTCTTAATAGTCTAGTATCCAAGTGCCACCAGCCTAGGTCACCCATCCAAGTGCCACCAGCCTAGGTCACCCATCCAAGTGCCACCAGCGCCAGCCTTGCTTAACTACGAAGTTCGAAATCTTACCGGTCAAGTCTCGCGGCTTAGTAAGTAGGTATATGCGATGAACAATAGTCACGATAAACACGTTCTTAATAGTCTAGTAAACAAGTGCCATTTTGGGGAATTTCTCTTAGCCTTTACCGAAAATTATGATTTGGGGCTCATTCTATTCGGAATTGCATCTAGAAACTTTTTGAAAAATTTTAAATGGGGCGGGTAAAAATTACAAAAGTTATAAACAATTTAGTAAAAAAAAATGTTGGTTACCTTTTAAAGAAAGTCCCACCTTCCGGAACTCTACCACCAATATTGGAGGTGAAAATAGTGCTAAAACGGGTGACGGTAATCCATTGGACCAAAATTTTTCCCGTATTTTTTTATTAGATATATGCTTTTTTGTTAATCATCTTATTTTCTCGAGTGTTAAATTAACATAAAATCCTGATAATTGTCAAACTAAAAACCTTAGATTTTTTTTCACTTCTTGGAGCCATTACTGAAAGGCTTTAGAAAAGATCCCCGTTGGAAAAATTCAAATATTTTGATTTTCCACTTTGTTATTAACAATCAAAGGCATTAAAAAATGGAAAACGTAAATAAGGCAATGAATTTCGTATACTCCGATTAGATCGTTTTCTTATTATTGGAAGCTACATAAAAATGATTGTTTATAATTTTTTACTCCTATTTAGATAATTGTTATAAACGAATGCTTTGCTTATAAGATAATCCATTTTTTTAGATTCTAATCATCAATAAATATAATAATTTTTAAGAAAAAAAATATTGCTTAAAGGCGCATTTGTAAAATAACATTTTTTTTTGTTGCTAAATATTAATATTAAAGAACTATTTTTTGAAATCATCATTTCTATTGCTCTTTTACATTCTGAATAAATAAAATTGGTCCCTTGTATTTTATTTGTTTATTTAATAAACAATTTGTTATGAATACATTAATTTTCGTGTTTTACTTTTTTTCAATGTTACAAAAAATAATAAATACAACCATGTTTCGTATATTATGTGAAAAATTTTGTCTCTATTTTTTATATAATTTTGAGAATTTTTGCATTTCTGTGTGTCTCTTTCAATTTTTCAATATTGTTATTAGAATAACTTATAAACTAATAAATAATAAAAAATACTTATTTTAAAAACACTAAAAAGTCTTTCTTATTTTCCGTTAAATAATTAACAAATTGAGCTCTTAACCGAAGCTCGATTTCAATTTTTTATTAACTTTTTTGAAATTATTTATAGAAATATCTCGAAAAATCTGTTTTTTATCCTTCGTTCACAATAAAGGAAGTGCGCTTTTAACCGAAGCTCTAACTCAATCAACCACTGAATTAAGACTGAAAATATTTCTAAAAATATCGTATTTTCTGAGTATTTCATAAATATCGTATTTAGCCTAAGCATCGTATAAACTAAATGTAATTTTACGAGAATGTATAATTTTTAAAATTTGATTGATTATCACTTTATAAACATTACAATTTTTTTTAACTTATTTTTTGTTCCTGGTAATTTGTTAATTATTATTCCTGATGAGACTAATAATTACTATATCCATGTAATATTTCTTGATTATATATTTATGACATCAATAGATTAATGTGAACTTGAAAATCATGGATGGAACCCCACTTAAAGGATAAACCATTAAAAATTTCCAATTATCATCAAGAGAGGTCCCACATGTCACATTATGTTCCAAAGTCCACTGTGGCGAAACATTTCGGGTTGGATATTTATTAGGGATGAAAAATGACATATTTAAATGAGCCTCATTATAGTAAAATATAGCGATGTACCTAAAGCTATTACGGTATGCTTTTAATAGACCCACCAGTAGTCGCCAGAGACACTTTTATCACTCAGACTAATCAAATTCAGTAAGTTCATTTGATAAATACCTTCCAATTACCATCAATTAAATATTCCTTTATTAACTTTTGTCATTAGCTAAGTTAATCTTTAGCGTGGGGTTATGTTGCGTGATACGTAGGTACTTATTACATAGTTGATCAACTATAACTTACAAACACACAGCAGCACGTGCGATGCATACTAGAAACGTCGTGAACACTACGAGTTAACTCATTGGGCAAAAATTACCCTCATAGATCCAAGTTGACTCATAAAGAATGCCAATTAATGTCGAAAATTAGAACTAAAAGTAACTAGTGTTATACATAATTATTGTAAAGACGATATTGAAATGTTCATAGACCACAGTGAGCTTCAAAGGTGTAAAATATCCCTTGCAAACTATCAGAATGGATGGCGCACAATGATGAGATCGATTTAAACAAAGCAGGCATTTTAGCCATTACATTTTTACGTTCAAAATTACAATAAAAAGTAGCATCCTGCAACAAAAGTCATGCTGCCAAGTTATAACAAACCAATTTATATCTAATATTGACAAATTTTCAAACCCCGCAAATAACATGGTTATGAGATCTTATTACTAATGTTAAGTCATTAATATATACTAAAAATAAAAGCGGTCCCAAGTTTAATCCTTGTGGAACTCCTCAGCTGCCTACATACGTATTCAAAATCACAATATTCCACAAAGTGTATTCTATCGAGTAAATAAGATTTAAGTAGTGCAATGAAACTATTAGAATAGCCGATTGATTTATTGGTAATAAGAGATAATGATAGAAGGAACTTTGTATATTAGCACGTAGTATATTGTTCTAGTCCCGATAATAATATTCTAAATAGGATTTTATAAATGCTCCTATCCCACGGGAACTAGAATTCTATAGGAGAAGTTTAATTATCCATGGAATAATATGTAATTAAGAATTTGAAAAAGAAAAAGTTACCTCTAAATATTGTTAGGAATTAATAAATGAGGGCGCCACCAGTAATTTTAGGCTACTGGACCTCTGTATGGACTCTTTCTCCGGATGCGTGGGCACGAGGGCCTCCTAAGAGTGGAAAGAACAGTACGAAATATAAAAAGGCCTTACCATTCGGGCTTACGGCGTTTTCTAGACGTCCAGGCTCCGTCGCGGTACTATCACTTGGTATTAAGAGCTCGGCCCCAACTTTTAGCAGTCAAACACCACAACTACTATTAACCGCAAATAAAGATAAAAACACGATCCCAGGAATTGAGGACAAAACAAGGGAAAATGCGTCACCAGACAGCTTCTAATCGAACTCGAGTGTGACCGATAACACTAAATAAATTAAATTGTTGAAACAATACACGTGACAAACATGAAGAACGATAAATGAGATAATTAATTCTTGCTATTTTTTCTGATTAGAATCTCAGAATCTCAATCTGACATTCCAAAAAAAATATGACAGCTGAATCTGTCATGCGGATAAGCTCTGCCTACCGCGTGAACTCGCGACGGCTCGCCGCGGTCCCGCCGAAAACACAAAACCGAAAATACAACAAAATACAACAATATCTACTTGTCCTTGTGTATCTAAAATTTCAGAAATATTAGACTAGAGACTAGATGTTGAGAATTTTTGTTCTTAACTAATTATATATGTTTAAGAGGTTGGATTTCTTGAGTATATTGGTTTTTGCTTATTGTTTAGTTGGTATCATTAGGTATTTAGTTTAAAATTTCTGAATAATAGAACGCAAATACTAAATATGTTGTTTAAAATACTGTAAAATGTTCCACATACATCAACGGCATAATATGTACAATATTTCATAGTACTCCAATCAGTATTTAATATATCATACATCAATGGAAAATTGGCAAGTCGAAAATATTATTTTTCTATCATTGTATTTAAAAATGTGTTAGAAAAGTAACTATTGTCAATGCTCTCTCTTACTTTTATGATCCTTCGTATGTATACAATTATATTAATATAAACAAAAGCCATAATAGCTATACAAAAACATTCCGGCATTATTTTTCTCGCTAAACTGACGAAATCGTCTAACAATGCAATGCAGACTATCGTTTAAAAAAATCATTACAAAAAACATTGGAAACAGTCCCGTTCCCTGTGACAGGAAAATCCTTGCTACATCCCGCCATTTCATGTTTTAAGCGGGCAACAAACTGCCTGCGAACAATTCCTCCTTTTTAGGAAAGGATTTGGAGGCAGCGCCAGTATATAAACACACGCAGCCCACTCCGATTCGTTCAGTTATTGGGGATATATGAATAGACAGGTGTAAATCTATGCTAGCCCACCGCGTAATGTGAAATGAGATAAAGGGTTTGAATGACACGGGATTATTCTGCCGCGAACACCTGGTCATTTCGACAAGTCCCTGTCAATTATACCTTGTCGCACAGTATACAGAAATAATTTGTCATCGCCATTGTTGCTACTTCATTATGGGGATCGCAATACACGGGATCCAGTACTCCCACAATTATATCGAGCATGGGTGGAGGACTAAAGCGGACACCTTAGGATGGCGCCATTACTTTTTATTTTCCATGAACCGTCTCACCCATGACACGACTTGACTCATCACGAGAACATATTTATGTAAAGTTTTCGAGGTTAGCGTCTTTTTTTATTACATCCACACATTTTCAATAGGGTCAGTGTGTGGACTACAAGAAGGCGATGCCAAAATATCCACGTTGTTATTTTGAAGCCAGACACGTACCCTTCTAGCAGAATGGTTTATATCGTTATCATCCTGGAATTTCCCAAGTACTGCTAAGTTCTCTTCTGCCTAATAGTCCAATATGTTAGTGTATTTATATTGATTCGTAGCACCATTTATTTAGTAAAGTAGACCAACACCAGTTCAAGAAAAGCAGCCCCATACCATGATGGAACCACCTCCAAATTTTGCGGTTTTTCTTTTGTATAACGAGGATCAAACTCCTTATTTGGTGGACACCAAACGAAACTTTTCCGTCGGAACCAAATTTATTAATCTTAACAAACTGCCTGCGAACAATTCCTCCTTTTTAGGAAAGGATTTGGAGGCAGCGCCAGTATATAAACACACGCAGCCCACTCCGATTCGTTCAGTTATTGGGGATATATGAATAGACAGGTGTAAATCTATGCTAGCCCACCGCGTAATGTGAAATGAGATAAAGGGTTTGAATGACACGGGATTATTCTGCCGCGAACACCTGGTCATTTCGACAAGTCTCTGTCAATTATACCTTGTCGCACAGTATACAGAAATAATTTGTCATCGCCATTGTTGCTACTTCATTATGGGGATCGCAATACACGGGATCCAGTACTCCCACAATTATATCGAGCATGGGTGGAGGACTAAAGCGGACACCTTAGGATGGCGCCATTACTTTTTATTTTCCATGAACCGTCTCACCCATGACACGACTTGACTCATCACGAGAACATATTTATGTAAAGTTTTCGAGGTTAGCCCCTTTTTTTATTACATCCATACATTTTCAATAGGGTCAGTGTGTGGACTACAAGAAGGCGATGCCAAAATATCCACGTTGTTATTTTGAAGCCAGGCACGTACCCTTCTGCAGAATGGTTTATATCGTTATCATCCTGGAATTTCCCAAGTACTGATGAGTTCTCTTCTGCCTAAGAGTCCAATATGTTAGTGTATTTATATTGATTCGTAGCACCATTTATTTAGTAAAGTAGACCAACACCAGTTCAAGAAAAGCAGCCCCATACCATGATGGAACCACCTCCAAATTTTGCGGTTTTTCTTTTGTATAACGAGGATCAAACTCCTTATTTGGTGGACACCAAACGAAACTTTTCCGTCGGAACCAAATTTATTAATCTTAACAAACTGCCTGCGAACAATTCCTCCTTTTTAGGAAAGGATTTGGAGGCAGCGCCAGTATATAAACACACGCAGCCCACTCCGATTCGTTCAGTTATTGGGGATATATGAATAGACAGGTGTAAATCTATGCTAGCCCACCGCGTAATGTGAAATGAGATAAAGGGTTTGAATGACACGGGATTATTCTGCCGCGAACACCTGGTCATTTCGACAAGTCCCTGTCAATTATACCTTGTCGCACAGTATACAGAAATAATTTGTCATGGCCATTGTTGCTACTTCATTATGGGGATCGCAATACACGGGATCCAGTACTCCCACAATTATATCGAGCATGGGTGGAGGACTAAAGCGGACACCTTAGGATGGCGCCATTACTTTTTATTTTCCATGAACCGTCTCACCCATGACACGACTTGACTCATCACGAGAACATATTTATGTAAAGTTTTCGAGGTTAGCCTCTTTTTTTATTACATCCACACATTTTCAATAGGGTCAGTGTGTGGACTACAAGAAGGCGATGCCAAAATATCCACGTTGTTATTTTGAAGCCAGGCACGTACCCTTCTGCAGAATGGTTTATATCGTTATCATCCTGGAATTTCCCAAGTACTGATGAGTTCTCTTCTGCCTAAGAGTCCAATATGTTAGTGTATTTATATTGATTCGTAGCACCATTTATTTAGTAAAGTAGACCAACACCAGTTCAAGAAAAGCAGCCCCATACCATGATGGAACCACCTCCAAATTTTGCGGTTTTTCTTTTGTATAACGAGGATCAAACTCCTTATTTGGTGGACACCAAACGAAACTTTTCCGTCGGAACCAAATTTATTAATCTTTGTTTCATCTGACCATAATACGTGTTCCATTGTTGGACAGTCCAAGCCAGATGGGGCCTTGCAAGTTCCAAACGACTTCTTCGGCTAAATTCTGAAACATGTGGCTTTTTTCTAGGAACGACTATCTGTTTCTGCACTAGTGTTTCTAGGACGTCGCCTCCTAGATATATATTTAACTGCCCCGTGTAACTTAAAATGTTGGATAGCATTAAATACTCCTTTTTCGAAAGATTCACCATCTCGGAAATGATCTGATATGATATGAATAACCTTGTCTGTGTTAAGTTCACTATAATTTGTCTCATTTTCGTTACAACTTTTTCTCGAGTCCGTAATGAATGAAATACAATTCACAGGATTACGAGTATAACACTGCAATATAATTGTTTATTGTTCATTTGTCACCTTATTTGTCAGTTTTTCTAAACAGACAAACACTTGCTTGATTCCTACTAGGTACATTAAATTTAGCCAAAATATGCACAATCTAAAGGGTCTTTCATTAAGAATGATAGGATTTTAATTTTAAATAAAACAACAAAGGTTTGAAATAACAACTTAACTCTTGCTTTATTTTGAAGCTTAGATAATGCAGTTATGTTCGGAATAAGATATCGGTCAAATGTCCATCGCGGTTTCGTTGATACTGGCGCACCCGATCACTCTAATTTCTGATCACTCTGTGCAATACTTCCGGCTGTATGTCGCCAATAACTTGACGAATATTATCTTCCAAGTGATTCAAAGTCTGTGGGTTGTTGGCATAGACTTGTGCTTTCACATAGCCCCAAAGAAAGTAATCCAGGAGTGTCAAGTCACATGACCTTGGCGGCCAATTCACAAATCCAATCTAGATGATCTAATCGCCAAACCTTTCCCTCAGAAAAACCAGCGTATTATTAGCTGTGTGGCTCGTAACGCCATCTTGTTGGAACCACATCTCTTCAATATTGATGTTCTCAAGTTCTGGCCATAGAAATTTGATTAACATGGTCCTATAGCGGTCGCCATTCACGGTTACTGCTGTCACATCCTCATATCGGAAGAAATAAGGTCCGATGATGCCGCCATGCTATAAATCGTCCTCGCACCAATAACGGCAATTTTGCTTATTAACAAAGCCATTCAACCAAAAATGTGCCTCGTCTGAGAAGATGATATTTTGGCCAAAATCAGGATCGTGAAGTGCTTAAGGGCCCAGTCAGCAAACTCTCAACGCAACTTGTGATCATTTGGTTTTAGTTCTGAGTCAATACGACTTTATAAGAATGCAACCCCAAATCCTTTCGCAGTATTCTCCAAATTGTTGCGATCAAAAGCCCCAGTTGTTTCGATCGTCGTGAGATCGACAAATTTGGCTCATCGCCAACACTGGCCGCTGCAGCTGCAATGTTCTCCTCACTTCACACGTTTCCATCTCTTTGTTGGCTTATTGTCTTGTAAAGTTAACTTTCGTTCACCTACCTACCTACCACGTACCTACTCTGAGTAGGTACCCAGAACTGAGCTACCGCTTTGGTAATATTTTTTTATTACTTCCAACCGAGCGACAGGTGTCAAACGCTGCATCATGAAACTGCACACTATACTAAAGATAGTACCAACTTGAAATAAAAAAAATATTTATTAGGAACCGAATAATCTCTATTTGAAAAACTATCACCCATATTGACCCTTTACTTATATTAAATGTCACATTTAAATAAATACATGACGAACTGTAATTGGAAGTCATCATTTCCGCACGTGCGTGAATATGAATACATATACATGTGAATTCAGTTAACGAGAATTTTCTTCTCATCAATATTGTGGATTGGAGAAAGGCAGAAGATTTACGTTTAGGCAATTATAATATTTTTATACTTTTAATTTCCCGATTGCATGGTACAGTAACTGAAAGGGAACTTATAGGCAATTCTCGCCAATAGGGGTCCATCAAAGTGCGGTCCGTTTCCAGTGCAAGAAGAGCCTGATAATGATCAAGATAATGAAAACGTTCAAGGAACTTATGCTTGCGTTGGTGATTAAATTTAATCTCGCTTGAGAAGGCAAGCGGGGCGCCACTGTAGTACAACGGATAGGTACATCTGGGTTCGGTGCCACTAGAAATGTTCTATGCAAAACATAGTAGGCTGCGGATGAGGGTAGGGCCTTGTCGTGGCTTGCTACAAATAATGCTAATAATATCTCCAGATGCGGGATATTTTCTTAATTAACATATCTGGTAATTTACGGCGGATTAATTCTGGAGCTGGCGCTCATAAAATATTTATTATTTCATAGAACGCTATACAAGGAATTAATACTTTTAGTATCCTAACGCTCCGTCTTAAATTTAAAGAAATAAAAAGTATTGCGGCTGATAAATGATCGCTAGGCTCTTTACAATACATGTCGTGGAACATTAATTCATGTAATATTAACAACAAAGTAAAATCAATGAATATTCACGGGTCATATTCCTTCTCTCGCATCGACAATCGACATCCAATCCATGTTTTAATAATCGCACGGTTACATTGTTCTCTTTTTCATCGGCAATGTAATATATCATTTCAACGGAGAGGGCTTATTATTGGTATCACGACTTGAACTTGTCAAGCAATACAAATAGCGCCAATTTTAACGGCGGAAGTGAAATATTTCAAACGAAATTAGATAAAGTGAATTCCGAAAGGGGTTAACAGTCGAGCTTCTCTCGCGTTTTCCATTCAGCAGGCGGCGGGGGCGGCGAGGTGCACAAGGGGGACGGTGACGGGATTTTTATACGGAATGGAGTCCGTATAATTGGCCCGAGTTATAATAATAGTAATATTTTATTAGCCAAGAATAATATGTAAAATTGTACATATGGCAAGTCAAATATACAAAAGAAAAACAATTAAATAACATGTAACTGGTATCATGGTAGAATTATTATAACAAACAATTTGTAAATAACAAATATAATACATATAATAAATAATACATGCATATTGCGTATACTATAAACATAATATGCACATAAACATAATATGCAATATGTTTTTTTGACAGTGACACATGCATGTGTGTCACTGTCAAAAAAACATGGCAAGGAAATCGATAGTAACAACAGAAGCCACAGTTAGCATCATTTACCACTTATAAAATCATCTACACTTAACCCCCTAACTGACAGATATTCTTTTGTTTTATTTTTAAATTTCCTGTAATCAGATATAGTGCTTTCGTTTGATATGCAAACTAATGAAATGCGGTGCTAAATGGCGCGCGCAATTATCCTAATATAGGAAATAAAATAAAAATCAATAATCGTAATCATTATCGTAAAACAGAACAACTGCATGGCGGAAGAGGCAAATTAAAGACTGGCTGGAAAAAAGAAACATCGAACACGATGATTCACTGCTTAAAGCTGAATTGTTGGCACTGGCGTGGCAACATTTTCCAACCTTCAAGAAGTATGTAGTGGATGAAATGACCAAAGCAAGAGGAATGGAGGTAATTCGATTGCCTCCATATCACTGCGAACTGAACCCAATTGAGCTTATTTGGACGCAAATAAAAGGGAAAGTTGCTAGAGAAAATATAACATTTAAGTTAACTGATGTGAAAAAACTTCTCAATGGTGCAATCAAAGAATTAATGCGGCCAACTGGAAAAAATGTATACACCGTGTGAAGAAGGCCCTTTCCGCCATGCAGTTGTGGGCAGCTGTTCTGTTCTACGGGATTAATAAGATTATTGTTTTTTATTTTATGTCCTATATTAGGATAATTGCGCCCGCCCCTGAGCACTGCTTTCCATTAGTTTGTATATCAAACGAAAGCACTATACCACCAATATGGAAATTTTATACCCGCACGAGTTGAACCTTATGATATGTCTTTGTATAATGCATTGCAAACTATCAGCCGAGCTCTTTCATAACCAGTCGGCATTAGTTTGCAGAATTTCACAGCCGGGTTTAAGGGTTTTTTACGTAGTGTATTAAAATTATTATTGAATATTACCTAATTTATTTGTTTGGAAATATGTGATTTAGTTCTTTGTAACCTATAAAAAAAAACGATTTAGTATTGTATAAACGCGTAGAAACAGTTTGAAAATAGAAAACACTTATAACATTGATATAGATTACTTAGGACTGATTTTGGAGGTGTTCGTCCCTCGGAGGAATGGGGACTTTTGCCATAGTGCTAAGGGCTGCAAATACTAAACATCCTCGCAAGATTCGGTTTTTTTCGTCAAGTTCGAAGCTAAATGCACCGGAGTAATGTAAAAAGCCCCGAGAACCAGCGAAATAAATGTTCACGTGACGCCCGAACGCAGCGGCTGCTTGTATTACGGCGGTGGCTTATTTTCGCGAAATTTGTCACTAGCAATTTCGAACAGACCCTTAATATGTAATTTTATTCTTGTCAGCGCGCCGTCACTCAGCCTTGATGGGTGATGGGTTCGCGGAATTCATCTTTAAAATAATTAACCAGACTTTGGCTTTTTCAGCCTACTTCGAGGCTGGTAAATGTCACAGCGGGTCTTGTTAATATTCCACATTTCACCAGAGGAACAAATATCGCGCCGACTTTTTCCAACTTTCTTAATCTGAATAATTACTTTCGTTAATACGTAATTTATTACGCAAGCGGGACAGGTTGGATTTGAGGTTGCGGCGAAAATAAACTCAGAAATGGCATTCGTTCCCTAGTCAAAATGTATAAATATGGAAACATTTATATTTAATATATTTTTTAAGAGTTCCATGTCCTGGTAATATTTCGTGATGAGGTATCACAGGTATCATTTTTGTTGTGCGTTCTAATACCTCTTCCTTTAATTTAAATTACCAGAATTAAATGGCTTCTCATCCAGGAAATACTGATGGATTTTTATTTTGCCTATCGGCTGCTCAGATTTTTCCGGAGGTCGTGGATAAGTGAATTAGATGATTAGTTAGAGGCTCTTATAGCACTTAGGTGCCCTTAGATATATCACCTTAGATAGAAAAGTCACAGCTTGACAATTACTGACTGAAAAGTAAATATTTGGACGCGAGGTCGGCAGTATTAGAGGAGTACGACAGACCGCAGAAATTACTAGACAATAATTACCTGCTGTAACTTCTGGGAATCAGATTTTTACTTGGCGAAAGAAAATAAATGTATTTTTTTTAAACAATATATTTACAAATAAATATATATGTACAAATATACCAGTGGAAGATTTACAAAATTACTTTAAACTAATAAAAACTTACAATTAATTTAAAATGACTCTATAATAAATCTCTAGAATAGACTCTAGTTAAAATAAATTTAAAAAGTAGCCTGAAGGGCTCTAAATTAAGACAATAAAAAACATATACTCTTGATACCAGATAAAGCTGAAAAATTCAACATTTACAATGAAGTGAATAGTAAACCTTGGTAAATGTTACAGCAACGGGAGGGGATATCTTCCAGTCTGGCGAATTCAGGCAATGATGGTCTGCTCAGCTTAGTCACCAGAGGAATTGATTCCCGGTCATCGCATCAAATTATAGAAGGAAAAAATTACCAGTATCAGGTTTATCTTTACAATAAATTTGGAAGAAAAAATATGTACAAACTTCCCGCTTGAGCAAGATATCAAGAGTAAAATTTATAACTAAAGTCAGTGAAGTTAATAAAAGTAATTGAATTAATAAGCTTTAAATGGATATTAAATCCAACTAAAGAAAAAATATTCATAATAACATAACTACAGTAAATATTTGATTTTATATTCCCCAAAATTGGAGATATACGTTTATAAAATTATCAGTAGAAAAGTTAATAAAGAAAAGAATGTGGTATGCAAATTAAGACTACTCGATAAAACGTATAGATAAATGCTCATCGCCGATATGTGAAATTTAAAGGAAATTGTGGCCTAGCCGTAGTAGTACTTTCTACTGAAAATATGCAATTATTCGGTATAATTGTAAGCCTTGCTTTCAGAACCTACGAGGTGGTACAAGATCGAACTATAAGGTACGATAAAATATTAAATTAAATATTCATTTAATTTTTAAAACAATAAAGCGGTATGATATACCAAGACCAACATAGGTATATACTCGTAGATATATGTATCCATAGCCCACCCAACGTATGCGCATTTGCTGGTGTTAAGACAATAAAATTAAATGTAGCCAAAAGCCTATATCAACGTCGAAACACGGCGAGCAGATAAGTCGTTTAAATCGACGTAATTTCCGTACGGAAATCTATATTGTAACTACTAGGGTTTAACTGTAGTACATATATAATTATTACAGTAGTTTAAAGAAAAAAATATGTAGGTATCTTGCAGTTTCTGAAGCACTCACTAGTGAACCGAATTTAGAAAATATAACAGCTACGTCATCAAACTATTCGTACAAAGGCAGACGAAAAGGCTAAGAGGACCCATGTTGTCCTTATTTAAGTTTTTCCTACTATTTCGGCTCGCGGCGGACACACGCGGTTTCTGCGGATATTGTATACCTATCTCGCTTTATTTTAAATTATTTGAAATAGGGTACTATTGAACGACATATTATTTAAAAGATATTAATTAAGGAATGGAATTTATTTCTGTTACAGCGTATATGTAAAAATGTTATACGCCCTCTCCCAGATATAAGGTATTTTCAAAGGTGATGATTATCCTATAACTTCCACATACCCAATATACTATATTAAAATTTTATAAAATTCCCGAGCCGCCCGAGTTGGTGTCGCACCCAAAACCGCAAATTCTCGCGTGATATTTTAAATAACAAAACCTATGCTTATATAGAAGTTTTTATATGTAATTTTACATGTGAGATCGATATTTGCTTTTAAAACAATATATTGTACTGTAAAAGGGTGTCTTATTTGGAATTCTGTAATTTCGATAAATTTTTATTTCGTTAAATTATTTCTCCTTTGAAGAAAATTCGATATTTAATTTTGATGGTTAGGTACATTTTCTAGGAAATTACACGTGTATATATAATTTCTTTAGTATCAATAATCATTTTTATAACGACTCTTAATTATTGTTCTAAATTAACTTAATTGCTTTATCATTATCTAAATTTAGGAGTAAAATTGGGAATTTGGTATAGTATGATCGATTGAAATGTACCTACTGCGTTATGTACTGGTGTCTTTGTTTTATTCACGCCGAAGGTTTCAAACTACTCTTCAACAATACAAACATATTAATCCACATTCCTTACAAATGTATGGCGTAATTTTGCTTGGTCGTCTTCATTTGCAGTTGCAAAGCCTATAACATCTCTCCACGTCTAGGCGGTTGCTATTCAATTCGATGACCTAATATTAACGGGATCGACTCCCGCTATCTGCGATATCAAATTGATTTTCATTGATTGATTTCCTAAGAACCTAACTAATGAGGTTTTCCAGGTTTCCTTCATTTCTGCATTGAACTGTGATCTGGACTTCAGAACATAAGTCAATTGGTATTTTGTTGCTTTTTAAGTATAAATGTCCAAATTAGGTGTTCTCGGTATTTTCAGTTTTATCAACAGAATTCGTGATCTACTCCAAAAACCCCGAGATATATTTCATACATTTAGTAATGCAGCAGCAAAATATGTAAATATTGTGTTTATACTGTTCATGTCGATAATTTGGATTGAAAACTATTGTACGATTTTCATATAAACAATTGCATAATTCCATAATTGACATCAAAAGAAAAGAGAAATTATATTACCAGGCCTGTTAAATGATGGTTTTACGTATGTTAAATGATCGTAGGAATAGTAATCATAGTTCGAGAAAAATTGATGATACATTTCGGTGACCAAACAAGAGTTTTAGTCTCAAATCGCACTATAAGAAGACTTAAGATACGTTGTCTACAAGAGTGAATAGTGTGTTTATCTTACTTATGACATGAACGTGTTGGAGCTGTGTGAAAGTGTAAGTGCATTGAAGAAACTGATACTGTAAGGACTTGTACCGCGAAATATTTAAATTTTTTATCAATTTGTATTTGAAATTAAATTTATGTATTAAAAGAATCAGTGATTATTTTTTTTATTCCGCTTTGTGATCCTAAATAACTTAAATGTACAATTTTTCTGGAGCCAGACGTCGAGCAAAATGCATACGATTGCTCTCCCGTCATCGGACAGCTCGATTAACCTGACTTATTATAATGGCAAAATTTTAGTGTGGCGAGAACCTAATTCTAGATATGCCGAAAAAATATGGTAGCTCAGGAGGCTTTTGGTGGAGGAGGTATTACTCTTTGGGCTGGAGTGAAGTGGAATGGTAGAACATAATTGTATATTACCCGCGACAATGTTTTGGTTACAATATAGAGTTATTCCCTATGCGAATGATTATGAAGAAGAATTTCTGTTAATCGACGACAATGCCCGACCTCATCGTGCATAGGATGGAAAGCCCTGTACATAGCATACATGCATCCCAAAAATAAGCAGATATTCGTATAACACAAAAACTAATTTTCCAAAATTTTAGCAAAACTGCCTTTGTAATAAATAAATAAAATTATCGTAAAAATATAAAGAGAAAAAAATATTATCAGGACTCCTTTAGCAAGCAAAATTGTACTAACGTAAGTTGACTTAAATATTCGCCCAGGTAAGCTATTCTTTAAGTATGACCCATTATGAGTAAACACACCGTATATTTAAATTGATGCTAGCAGCAACAAAAATATAATCAGCCTCTTGAGAACGTTTTATTTCCTATTCAATGCACGCCAGGGAAGTAATTTTTAGTAGCAATTATAGTAAATGTTATTTTACTACCATACCTCGTATGTGAGATATATCGCGCAAGCCATAGTGGTCAAGGTTGCGAGGAACGGCTGCATGTCCTCGGGAATAAATAGTGAGCAGTTACCCGAAAGAATTCTCCCTTATTTCCTTTTATTTACATTTCATTTGATTCTGTCCCGTTTAGCCCGAACTTGTTATTCAAATTCGCCTAAAAGCACTTTGAAATAATACCCTTTTCTAACTGTATTAACTCCGACGTAATTAAATTTAAATTTGCCGGCGAAAAAACACGGTAACGTGTGTTTTTTCGCTTCATAACTTCACTTCATACTTCACTTCATAATTTAGTTAAAAAAAAGATAATAAAACCCGCAGTAATGCGACGCTAAAATAAAAGAAAACACATTCGGCGTAACGTGCGGCATGAATTTTGAATATGGCTGGGACTTTTCAGGAGATAGTTTACATTAGAGGAGGCCATGAAATTTTAATAATGGCGCACGCTAGCCCATATACCGACCGAAGCGGGGTGCCGCTCTCCCGAGACGCCATATATAAACTATATACTCTTTTTGGCTCTACGGCATCGGGCAGGTATAAATATATGTATGTATATGTGTATATTCGTATCGGGGCGGAGATACGGCCATTATTGCTTCTGATAGATCGTATATCTTTCGGTATGTCAGCCATTTAGCCGTTGTGTCATTTTTATATCTTAATGTACGTTTTCGACTATATAACGTGACGGCGGCGTCTCCGCAAATGTACCTACATATTCGTGGTTATTTTCTCGAGAACGGTCATTTTAGTCTATAGGAAAATACAGGTAAGAAGGGTGATTATATTAGCCTTGGTTGGACAATACTTATAAAATTTTTAATTAAAAAAAATAGATATTTATTTTATAATAGATATGATAAAAATAGAGATTTTTTTCATTTTCATTTTTTTTTTCATAGTAGGTAAAAAAAATTAGTACCTGAACGCTGGAACGCTGTCAATTTTTTAATCATTTTAAATTTACGTGTTTCTCGAATTTTAGTATAATAAAATAATTTAAATAAAATTGAATTAACAAAAGAGCCGCATTCTCAGCAGGACACCGTCACCCGACATGGCTATGACAATGCGGGAAAATAACTACTACTTGTTTTTTACCGGTCGTATAAAAGCTCGGCACGTAAGCGGGCAGGCACCATTTGCTCTCGGGTTATTCGCGCATTGAAGCAAACAATGCGAGGCAACGAAAATTTAGTAGTTTTTTTTTAAGTGAAAACTATTTTTGTTGGTGTTGAATGAGACTGGACTGTCAACTGGAACGCGTCAGGCTCGGCTACGTAACGCTCCTTCGGATAAAGTCGGCTCGAGTCGACTAAGTAAGAGTGGATCACGTAAGAATTTTGTGGGGTAGAGCTCCGGCCCACCCATCGTTAGACTTTAGGCAAGTTCGAAAATCCTTCTCGCTATCTAACAAAACCACTCTCAAGCCCCCCCCCCTGATCCAACAGCTCACTCCAAAAATTAGCAGTGCGGACCTCTTTATGGAAAATTCTTTACTCCATTTTCATTATAGTTGTTTCAAAACTAATTTCACCTTTTTGTTCTTTCCTTCACTTTTGCATTACCTACTTTCAATGTCTTTTTCATTTTATCACTTTCACTTACACTTTTACTCCCCTCATTTGCCTTTTGTCACCTTGTTCTCTAATCCCATTGCTTGTTGTTTATCATTGTCATTTCATCATATATATATTTTAAAATTCGAAAATTAGAAATTTTCACTTCTATCGTGTGGTCATAAGCACACACTTATGTTTTTTTTAATTATGTTGAGTTAATTGTGAAAAAACTTGCAAACAAATATTAAAAGGTTCTGGTCATTTGTATGCAACAGCCACGAAAATAAAAAAAAGCTACAATCGCATTCAAAAATAACGTAATAAGCTTTTGCTGATATTTAAAAAACGCATAATTAATTCGTAAGGTACAACCTCAAAAACCTATAAAATGATATGTATGATACTCATAAATATTCAATCCTTAGAAAACTATAAGATTTTCCAATAATTTTCCGCAATTGTCTTTTCTCTAATTCTGTTTTATGACATATAAAATATTTTTAATATAAAAACAAAACCGACTTCAATAAAATCTATTCTAAAAATGTACTAAAAAGTAAAAATTAACTACGTTATTCTACTACTGTTACTACTTAGAATACAATAAATTTATTATAATATACAAAAAATAGGCATCAAAATAGACGTGTCGAAGTTAGCCCCGCTGTCGAAGTAGCCCCGCTTTTTACTTATACGTTTGTACAGTGAAATGGAGAACCTCTTTTTTTGATGTCGGTTAAAAATTGAATTGACCATTATTTTGGCCCCAAAACATTAATTTTCACGAAATCTGTTGTTCATTTAAAAATATACATGCGGTTTCTCAGCGTTTAGGGGAAAAATATTGGGAAAATTCCATTTTTTATAGAAATTTTTTATAGGAAATTTAGTATTGAACAACTTTTATTTTTTGATTCTTTTTTTCGAAAAAATGCATCTTCATTGAGATATAGGCAGTTTTTGGTCATTAGCTGTAAATAGTATCATCATCTGGAGAAAACCATCCAGATCTTTAAAATGGTGTGTCAAACATTACCAAGGAAATTGAAAGAAAACAAAAAATGACTTTATTTCTTGACATTTTCATTATGTCCTGACATTTTTATAAATCCGATAATGTCACATAATGATTATCAAAGTTTCAATTTCAAACACAAAAATATTTATAAAATATGTATATGTATGTATATGTATACTACTCCCATTTTCAGTGCGACACTCAGAGAAGGATCTCTGAAAAAATTGTTGGAAGTGACACCGAATAAATATATTAAATAAATGGCGAAGGCACTGGTGTTAAATAATTAAAATCGTTATTATGATTTTATAGACGTTTCAAGAACTATTTATGGTTACAAATTGGAACGTCTGACGGCGGGAAGTTATTTTCAGCTTTTGTACTAGGTAAGTCTCTTTAAATTGACACCTACACGTATCTCAAGTATCCTAAAATAAACATCTTTTACGATTTACGTCGCGTTTGACATTTTAAAAACAATCAATAATGATATTATTAGAGAAAGATATATTTGACTTAAAATATTTTATAGGCAAATAATAATACAAGCCAAGTTAGTTACAATAATGTATAATAGCTATTGTAGTTAGTTACAATAATGTAAGGTTAAAACACTCAACAAAAATATAATAGACAGTTGGAGAATCAGGTATAATAAATTATTCATATTCATAAAAATCAGGTAAATTATTTACTTTAATAAGTTTGGAACCTCGCATAGATTTAACCATTTTAGAAGTACAGTATGTAACTATTTAGTAAATAGGCCTTTTATTCTGTGGATGAATATTTATGCTCTTGATTAGGTATGTGCGTAATGTGGGTGTGACCAAAGTGTGTATTATCATTATTTGACAGCTAGAAGTTTGCACCATTGGGTTAGTTGAGTTACCTGCATGTATATCGATTTAGTCACCTTGGGGTTAGTAGGAACATGTCCTCGAATGAAGAGGCCCATTTGAGAGACAAACTTTAATCAACGGCTTAATTTTCCAGCGTCGACGTAATTCTGATTACACACGTATAGCCATACGTGTTTTAATAATCTTCTTGTTTGGCCATACTGCAACAGAACCTCGTTTCATTCGTCCGAATTTATACAAATCATCGCATATGCCATGCAAACCGTGATGGATAACTACGCGTATACGGCCTCCGAGTGATATTGCGGGGCACGTTTGCCAACGGTTCGGATAAAGTACCAACCAAATTTCTATTACAATAATTGTTTAAAATGGAGACCGTGATTTCTAATAGAGTGCATCTCGGATATATGGGAAATACAAAAAACTTTTTAAATTGCCGCTATACACGCGCTGACTAAAACCACTACCCCGCTGAACAAGTGCAGGGTGAAGCACAGGACCATAATACGTATTTATACTAATTTTCTGATTGTTCAATTACGTAAAATACACTTAAAGTTGCACTTGCTTATTCACAACACTAGTCACTTTATTATTAAACGATAATTACTTATAATAAAATCACTTACTAAGTCGCGATTTTCCGATCGTTTGAAAATGAGAGATATGCACCTTAACGGACGAATGCCCATATACCACAACTTATAGAATAGTGATCTGTTTCTTAATCTAGGTACCTACTACTTTTATTGATTCTCTTTAACTAACATGCTAAGACTGTCGACGACATGTGATATTTTTATATTTCTTTTATATAATATATAATGTTAATATAATGTTCACTCGCTTATTCGCATTACCTTCGTACATAATACCAATTAGATCTGCACTTGATAAAAATACGATGTTAGGTATTTAAACAGCAATCGATACACTAGTTCAATACACATAATATTGATTCTTCAATACGAGGCAACAATGAAATACAAACTTCCTGGCGGGATGCCGCGAGCATTAATGAAGCACTCCAATGTAGTGGATGCTTCCCAAGTGGAATATAAATAGAATAAGTCAGGTCACTCCGTATAGGTACGGAGAGAAATCCCTCCTCTGCCGTCACTTCTTCACTTCATCGCCGAGCGGTGAGTTCGGCCGACTCATTTTGAGCTGTCGGCAGTGCTTTGTATTACAAGACTTTAGTATCGTATTCGATAGCGACGGATGTGAGTAAAACTATTAAACCACCCTCGTACATCGCATATGAAGTTACGACAATTAGAATTTTACAACAATGTCAAAGTGTCCCTACTCAAAGGAGTAACCCTACTGGTTATAATATATTTATACTGTGCCAGTGATACCTAACACGATACAGATACGACGCTTAGGGGATTGCTGTGTTTTAACTTTGCCCTTCTATCCTAAGTTCAAAATCAGTATTTGCAATTAGCCTCATCGCTGGATGACAATCAGTATCAGTCAGTGGTATATACTCGTAATATCGTAGACCCAGAGTGAACTGGGCCTGCCAGCGCATATGCGGCCATTCGTAGACGACTCGTTAATTTGCTACGTGTTATTATATTAATTTCTCGCCCCTTCCCCCATAAACCAACGGTTATCAACACCGGTCAAATAATGAATGTGACACAATATATGAAATATTCCAGATAAAATGACCGTTCATTGTTTTATATGGCCAGTCCGGGGAGATACGGACTTGATTAATGACATCGTGACATAGTGAGAGTGTAACCTCACTTTTCGCGTTCTGCTGCTTCATTTGTATTTTCACTTGTCTCGTTCGCCGAGTTAATTTGATTCGGACGTCTCCCGTGTTTAGAGGGTAATTTATTTCGAAGGATAAACCAACATATGATTTTTCTCCGCAACAATATTATGATATCGCTGAAGGGAGGGAGGTGGATGGTTAATGCGAGAAGTGAAACTGAACTCATTCAAAAAGCAATAGATATTCAAAATTTCTGGGGGATAAACATGATGTTTTCCAAAGTATTTAAAAAATCCCGTGGTACTCCTGCTGCTGGAATTTACGTGGATGATCTGATACCATCAATTTCAACAAATAGCTTTTAATTCAGTGAATTTGAAATATTCAGAGTATTAAAAAAGAAAAACTTCAACTGCACCAAACAAGTAATTATGGCTCATATTTACATCTGTCGATATAAATATTGCTTTAAATTTTTAAATACGATCAGTTGCTTTATAGGACTGTTTACGCAAAATTTGTGGATATCCGAATATTTAGCTGTTTGGGCTCGTAATCACAATATAAATGACTAAATAAGTACACATTTAGCAAAAGCAAAGCCCTCTTGCTTTTAGTACTAATTAAGCCCCCAGAGGCGAGTCTACATAAGGTCCTTTTTTCTACACAAGACATATGATATAATATTCCTATTACAAAATGAAATTAGTTTATACATACACATAATTATATTACCCACTCAGTGTTATTACTATTATGCTTGCAACAAAGGCCAGATATGTTTCTAGGTTCCTAAGTCCTTTTGATAGCGGCAGGGGTTTTATTTAGTGCTTCGAGCCCTTTCAAACAAACTTCATACTACCAAATTTCTGGTATTGATCTGGCAGTTTCGCTACATTAATTTGTATTGTATTAAGTACTGACGTTAATGCTTTTACCTAACTCTTTTACTCGAATACTCGAAAATTGTGAAAAGTAGCAATTTGTACTCCTATAATATACAGGCTGAATTTAAAATTCATACAAATGTTTAAATATGTTAATCTTTATAATTTCATGGTAATGACAGCCATTTAAAAAATTGTCATTTGTAAAATATATAAAATTATTGAATTCATTGTTGCTGCGTATTGAAATATTAATATTAAGTATATTGTAGAGGTACTACTGTCTATAGTATTTATTGATATAATGGTTGTGTGTTTTTCGTAGTCTTCGTGCTTCTCTGACTTCGTGGTTCATTAGGCTTATGTATTGTTCCTCTGCTTTTTTTGCTCACAGGATTCTCCATATTATTTTCCTTTTGAAGATTCTCAGTTCTTCTTCATCCTTATTTCTCAGACACATTGTTCCTGCAGCGTATATTGTAATGAGTCGAATTGCAGTGTTAGGATTACGTCTTGGTTGGTCGGTGACTTGCTTGATATTATCGTGTATTTGATATCTGCTTGATTTATTTCTAAGCCACGTAATTTCTTATTCTTCCTATTAGGGCTATGTCATCTGCGTATGCAACACGCTGTGTTATACTGTGTGAGATGGTCCCCGTGATAGCTGTTCTTTTAATTGCTCCTAATGCGATATTAAATAATACTGTGGATAGAGTATCTCATTGTCTTACTCCTGACTGTATCCTTATTCCTTATTTCCCCGGTGTGTTCGAATTTTGTGATTACCTTTTCTCTTTAGTTTTCCCTCGTCATTTTTGTAAGCTTGATCAGTTATGCTGGGTATATCTGCTCCGCCTTCCAATTCACTATTGCCGCACATTAAAAGATTATTATTAAGTATATTGAAATAGGAACTGACTATAGTATTTATTTTGTCATAACGTTTGTGTATATTGTTACGCCACTGGGTTCGTGATATAATATGTGATACTCCAGATTCCAAATACACTTTATTATCTTCCAAACTTAACAAGTCGCAATTGTTTACAATGATAAATCACTATCGCAAACTGAACACATTTAATTACTAGTTACTAAGAACATTTAAATTAAACTGACTCATGTAACGATCGGTTGGCGGAACTATTTTCATAGTTCTGGAAGCTTCTCGATTATTTCATACCATTCTGGATTGTTCTCAATTATTCCATCCCATTCTAGATTGTATACAGGGCGTCTCGGTCAGGGCTCGTATCTCGGTTATTTGAAGACCTATAGAGGGTTGAGACTTCGCCCTTAAGAGGTTGTATCTGGCACTCTTTGATGGGATGTTGCCACATCGTCAAGTGCGGTGTTGTCAGATTGTTCATACCTAGTTTCTGACGAATCCGTAACGTTTTTATCAAATGCAGAACTAACTGACATTGCGCTAATATACGAGGAAGTTGGAGGTAATTCGAAGTGATCGAGGGAATTTCTGTCGAGAGCATTTATAAGATATGAAGATTTATATCGCCATATTCCCGATACCAGGACTTTTACTTCCGTAGTGCAGCATCTACGAGATCGTGGTCCTTTTTTATGGGCTCACATGAAGTAGATAGTGTATAGTGAGCTAATATACTGCGCTCAAAATCCGTCAGGATCAATTTCGTATTAATTATCAAGAATTAGTGGAGAGTATTAACTGTGAAAATTCAGGCGCGTTTTGACATAAGTATGTTATTATTACCTTTTTTATATGGAAAACGATATTTTTTTATAACTCTGCGAAGGGATATGGGCTACGATGGATAAATAATTCAGAAGGCAAACAATTTATTTAAATCCCTGCTTGTGGGGCGTTGCCGTATACAAGACCGATATAGGGCTATCTGCGATGAAATACTCTTATCAACCCTTATAAATTGGACGATACATTCGCAATATTATGCTTTATTTGATGCGCGCACGTGTCATTTTTATTGGTCCGGTTATACTGAGGCCTTCGTTTCGCAAGACTTATCTTATTTTTATTCAGATATTAACCCCGTATAAACACAAAGTTTGTTGCCTTTTAAATTTCGCGTATTTTATCTGCGGACCCAAAGTGCAGCATATATAATTGATTGAGGTATTGATCGATTGGTAAAAACAGTAAATATGCGACGAAACGACATAATACTTCCACTTCATCTATTTTCGTCAACCGTATTTCGCGTTTTTGTTCTACACGGTTGCAGTGTCACATTTTCTGTACGTATGTGCAGGGTTCGATAAAATGTCCCCAAATAACACAATAGACAGAGTTGCTCCGATAGTTTGCCAACTTTTTATAAATTCCCGGCACTTCGTATATTAAATTTCTTAAGTTCTGTCCCTCGGGCTTAAGAATTTGACTGATCTTTTTATACGCGTCGGACACGTATTTATTTTATTTTCTAAATTCAGTTCGAAACTTCCCAATACTTGGCCCATTACGAACTAAGACACGTATTATTAAATTAAATCATTAGAAACTACACAATTAGGCATTCATAGAAGCAAGAAATATTTATGATTAAATAATTTTATTACTCAATATTTATATTCTAAACAAATATTCACTCTGATTCCCTAATAATAAACCTGCTACGTAATACTTACTGATTTTTGCAATTTGATACATATAAATAATTGTAATTAAATACACCTGATAAAAATAAAATAAGCTGATATCAATAGGGTAATTATACAATGAAATAGTGTAACCGTGTTACTGATTTTTTTATTTTATTGTTCTTTGTTAACTAAAGACTGATATCCTAAATTAGAAAAATACTTAGTAAATTAATTAATGAGTTTATTTTTTTTTTTTTTTAGTATTTATTTTTTTATTTGTATTATTTATTTTCTATAAATAGATTTTTAAATAGGGACTTCTAGGGGTTCTATCAAGACTTCGCACAATCACAGGAAAGACCATGGATCTTCAGAGGTTAACATAACATGAGGATAACCATTGGGGTTTCAACTAATATAATTTCCTGATATCTAACATTAAAAAAACAAAAAGAAATATAAAGTTTGCTTAAATTAAGATTCGTGCAGCTTTTATAGAAATTATATAATCTCATTAATGTTGTCATTTTTAAAGGTTAGAAGATTTTCTAATTTAGTAGGTAAAGAGTTCGAGATTTTGACATGAGGGATGCAATAAAATGTCTTTCTAGGTTGTAATCCGAGCAAAAAAGGTAGTTTAGATCATCGATAGAGTATTTGTTACATTTACATATATCTTATCTAATTCCTATTTTCTTCAAATGCGAGGGGCTTTTTGTGTGATTTTGTGTAAACCGCTGGCGTGGTGTACCGAGGATCGTGGGTTCAATTCCTGCAATGTCCAACATTTTTATTCCCTAATAATACGTACTGATTTTTGGAATTTGATACATAGAAATAATTGTAATTAAATACACCTGATAGAAGTAATTCGTAGTATTGTTAATTAAATGATTTTGTCGAGGATTTTCACGTTGTTATCGTACTTGGTAATATATAAAAATGCCACTGGGTTCGCCGACTTCTGACACCAGATATCACTTAACGGATCATGCACATAGCGAATATGATATATCAACTTACATGTTAGGGTATATTTTCTTTTACGGCTTAGGGCATTTGGCGGAATGGGTGAAAATATATTCACTCGAGTGCTAATGTATCTAGATACCTCTGCCTTATACCTTTCTAAAATCAGATTTTAATTTTTATACCACATTTAGTTTCAACTTAGATATAAATCTGCTTAAATGTACCCTCGCACCCTTGCGACTTGTAATGTACTGCTCGCGGTATGTAATAAAGAATGAATGATGTCCGCGTTTGAATTCCCTCTTCTCGGAAACCGCTCCACTTGCCATAATAGCTAATTCGAAATGATTTCCCATTACTAATGTTCGCGTATTAATGGTGATTTGAATAGATTTTTTTTATCGTTATAACAAGCCGACGCGACGTGTAATTATAAATGTATTAACATATAATGCGCTTCTAACTGTGAGTTCGCGTGAAACTGCGACAAAAGGATAATTTAAAAACGCCGTACACAACATAAAACGTCTGCGGATTGCTAGTTAAGCTTGCCGTTATTATATCACGAATTATTTACGGGAAATACGGCGTGCTACCCCCTGCAATGTTTATATTTATCCACTGTAATTTATTAGCCGTAAATTTTATAGCTTAATCATCCGCCGCAAGGTGCTTATGTAGTTGATTCAATCTCAGAATCGTTGAGGTAGTGCTAGGAATGTCGCCAGAGGGCGATAAGGTTTCGACAAAAGTACAGTGACTTTATACAGGGTGTAACAGTTTTTATCTTTATAACTTCCGGATTGTATAGTAGATATCAGGCATGGAGCATGGGCAACCCTATCTTGCAAGGGGCCGAATAGAAAAAAATCGTATCGGCCACTGGCCAAAGAAAAGATAGTACTAGGAATAGCACTTAGCAAAACACTTATGCTTCACTCGACGCGCGTTTCGATAACTAAGTTGGCATAATATCTGGAGGCAATTAAAACTAATCTTAAATTAAGAAACTACCTTAGTTATACCTAAATTATTTTCATGGTTCAGCGAACCGCGAAAAAACATGTCGATGCACTATTGTCAAGTAACGCGTAGAGCGGTCTATACACGATAGGTCCTTTTTCACTATTTATACTTTTTTACATTTTCTAATTGCTACGCTCTCAAATGCATCCAACTCCCAACTCCCTATTTGATATATTTCTAACTAATCTTAAGTTAATAATATCTATTTTATGATTGTTCTCAAAGTCGTGTTGGGAACACTAGACTTATCTATTCTTCCATATGTTAGATGAGCCATATGCTCTTTAAACCTAGTTTTATTTAATCATCTCATTTGCCCAATATATCATTGATTACAATCATTACAACAAATTTCGTAAATCTCCGACCTTTCATTTCGATCAATTTCATTCATTCTTTGTGTCGCCTAAAAGTTGTTGTAATTTATTACCCGATGGACTGTTATACCCACGTTTCTGAAAACTTTTCTCAAACCACGAGCAAACAGAGGTGCAGCATTGCCAGGGTATGTGCGTCCAATAGTAACAAGAAATGTTTGATTTTGTGGAAAGTTAAATTATTGGGAATGTATAATTTAGCTGCTACGTTTCGGATACTAGGTTCTAATAACATTTGTATACTATTCCTGTAACATTGATAAAATGATGAGAAGATCGATATCTTGGCCAACTATGACTACCTTTTTCAAAGCCTTCTCTTTAGCAGTATTTGCAACGAGTACATCTGCGGCTTCCTCTGCTTCTATAACGTCAATATTTGCACTGGAAAATTTAGCATTCAAATGTGTAATGAGGTTTTTTCTATTATATGTATACACGTCAAATGAAAAGTATGAAGTCTTTTTCATATTAAAGTTCATCTAAATATCAAAATTTTCAACAAATACTTGTACTTTGAGAACTTTAACAAGTTCTCTTACATAATGTGCTAAGTAAAAATTAGTAAGTACATTAAAGTTTTTTTTATATGTAAATCATAAGAATATCAAATTTTTTACAAATATCTCTCATCATTATCATTGAAAATCGAAAATTATTGTTTTATTGAATAAAAATTATCTTTGTAAAAATTAAAAATAATATGGTATAAAGGTAAAAAGTGGTAGAATCGTAAAAAGTAGGTAACTTTAAATGACTATATCTCAGCGCTAATTTTTATCAAAAATACTTCTGTCGGTCACCGTTTTGACGAGAATTACGTCAGTTTTCTTTTTGTGAACTAGTTCCTATAACCGAGTCGATTCAGAAAGAAGTTACTCCCAAAATTAAATAAAATAGGAAACCTCGGATATCCTAAGTTTAAAATTTGTTGAAAGTGATGTTACTTCAGTTTAAAAGCACTGAAAATATGTCAATTGCCCGTTGTCTTCTCCCCTTGTAGTGTCTTTCCTGCCTCGAAATGCTAGCAAGTCTGCTATTTTCAAATTTTGATCAGCCGCATGAACAGAAATTTCTAGTTGCTGTATCAGTAACATCAGTGCTGTCGTATGGATAATTAACGATGTAAAGGTTCAGTCCAACCTTAACAAGAGCACTACCTTGGTACTTCTTGATATCGAGAAAGCATTTGATACTGTCTGGATCTCGGGCCTTATATTTAAACTACAACAATTTAATTATCCCACTTACATATTAAAACCTATTCACTCGCACTTAAAGATCGCTAAAAGTACGACTGAGAAATAAACTCTCGACATCGAGGAACATACGTGTGGGAGCCCTCAAGGGTCGTACCTCGCACCGACACTTCAATATCTACGTCTCCGACTTTCCAAGCTTCCCAAATACAAAACTTGCCATGTACGCTGACGACACCGCCATATACGCCCACAGCTAACATGAATAAGTCGTATGCCAACGGAATTCACGAAGAAATTCAGAGACAACTTATAACGCCAATCAAAATGGGGGGGGGTGTCAGTAGAGACGAAACAACACGTGAAATATTTGGGATATCTCCATCAGAGACCTACACAGCCTTTGCCCCGACATAGTACTCATAGCGGACTAAATCAGAAATATTTCACAAAAATTCTACAAATTTAAGCTGAATGATAGTCCGAAGATAAGCAATATCACACGTATTAGGGAGCATAACACACCTTTTAGAATTAAACACAATCTTATATATCAAAAATTACCAATTTTCGCGCAAGCAATATAGATTAACTATTTTATACTTAAGATGTTTGTTTGTTTTTTAGTGTTTTTGTTTCAAAATTCTTCAAAATTCACCAATCTTATGACATTACTAGAAATTACAATATACAATAACATTATTTCACTAAATTATCGTGACAAAACCAGTCACTTTTATATTATTTTTTCCCTGTTGAAAGAGAAAAACTCTTTCGGACCTACATTTAAGGGGGTTTTTCGTTTGGCATCTCAAAGAGCTTGTAAACGTATATTATCAATAAAACATGAACTTTAAATATCTCGAAGCCATTAGATAACCCAATTCCAGATAATACGTCCAAAGGTGCCTACTGCGAATGGATGTTTGGCTGGACCCGGGCATAGGGATAATCCGGTATGTCTTAATGTATTCATTAATTCCAAAATATATCTTATTTGATTTGATTTTGGAGTGCTTTCGTCCGATACTATAGACAACACATTTTTTAACAACTTCCCCAAGAGCGACTGTTTTCGGATTTTTTTTCCAGTGCAATGCAAGAAAGGCATTCTCATTAGTCATACCTAAATATTTCTCCTAAAGAATCCACTCCGCGTTCTTAATCCACAATACTTTACGTAAATTTACGTAAACTCACTATAATAATTATTAAACTATTGTCTGTGGGAGTTTTGGGGCTCGGGGTCCGTATACATGTTTACGTTTCGTTCAACGTAGAAAAAGATGAACGCACTGGGTATAGTTGGGTTAGACAAATAAAAGTTGCGAGCCGGGTTTCCACGATACTTTATTTAATAAGTAATTTCGCCGCCTAAGACAGCAAATCCATAAGTAAGTAAACAGGAGAGTGGGGCCCCTTCCGCCAGAACTCTTACATTTAAATGATAAGCCAGCTATTGTGCTCGCAATCTGCAAAGTAAACGTACTTATCGAGACGATTTAGTCGCAATTGGTGCACCGAGGGGTTGACACAGCAAGAGACGGCCCCGAATCTGCCGTACCGACCGAGCGCTGAAGATGTTTGCCGAACAAATTGGTTAAATCGAGCGAGCTTGTAATCCGAATGCAAAGTAAAGGATTAGAGGAGCCTTTTATTGACATCCTTGGTTCCGTTCCTTTTCCGTACTTGGGTAATATGCAATAGAGAGTTTTCCACAACCCGTGATTCCCCTCCTATTCTTCCAACTAAACCGGGTTTTCCTGCGTCGTTATTAACCGCAGATGCTACACAAACATAATGCCCCTTCAACCGTATTCCTATATACTCATTTTCATATTTATCATTCTCTAAAATGGAAACGTATTGATTTAACTAGTGAAATTATAGAATGTGTAAATGTGAGTCGGGTGTTATTCGGGTATTTAATATAACATACGAAGCAACATTTGTTGTTTGCTTTTGTGAGAGCAGCGAAAAGTATAATAATAATAAACGTAAAAAAAATAATTTCAATATTTTCGTTATTTTAACAATATGCAGTATATTTTCGCTTTCTCTTGTACGTCTTCTCTAGCGTGTAGGAGGCATCTACGTAGAAAGGAGAGTTCAAGGTCACAACTCTAGGAGCTGTATGCGAGAGCTTACATATTTCCCAAAACAATGCACCGTTAACGAGTTATTTACAAAACCAAAAAATCCACTTGAAGTTTCTCGGAATGGGGGACTTTGGGAGTTTTAGTACCTATAAGAAAATTTGTAGCTTGTTAAAAATTATTTCTTTTCTCTGTTTGGGGAACTGTTTGTGAATATATAGTAGGAATATGTCAACAGTCATTAATTGTCTAAGTTCACTTTGGATGCCGGAGCTTTCGGGTATGTTTGCCTCTTAAGTATCCCGTGGCTTACATTTGAGTGCATTTGGGTGCAGCTGTGCTGAATGCCCTCTGTGCAAGTCTTACGAATCGATTTCGGCTGCGGCATTAGGCGAGACGGTTAAAAAAAATAAAATGAAAATATGGAGAGACAGGGCCCCCGTAAATGCCTCCTAAAAGTGTCATACTTTCAAGTTCCTAATATAAAACAGAAATATAGACGGCATCAACTGTAACATAGTTTATTTTCTCTATTCCTCGAGTATATAAAATACGGCGAGGACGACTTTTCGCGTGAGATCATAAAGTATCTAGGTCGCCTCTATATCTATATATTACTCGGTTCGTTCGGTACATGTCACGGCTCGGCCGCCAAAACTATTCGCTAATCCGTCGATAAAAGTACGCGGGGAATTATGAGCTTTGCGTTCATTGCAAAATTGCGGTATGCCATTCGAGAGCAATTGATTTCCAAATGCCTCGTTTAAGGGGTTGTATTTACAAACCTAATTGTTCGCGAACTCTTAGTGTAATGTTACTTGAGAGACCGCAAATCGATGACGCAGTCAGCAGTCGTGGTATTACTAGAATATAATATACAGACTGCATCGGTTTGACTGGGTAACAGGCCTTTCTAAGAGAACTCAATTAGATACAATAAATATATGTACCGGATGACACAGGAGACGTTTAACACTAATTTTGCTATTTTATATTTGTCTTCTTTTTCACCATACACCGCAAAATCATTATAATATTCAGAATTATAATAATGTTTGCTTCTTCAATACCCATCATGTGGCTTTGGTATGTCAAAGTGTTTATTAAGTAAACCATCCAAGCTGGAATAAAGCCTTCTGTCTATGACCTCAGCTCAGATGATTTAAAAGGGGGCACAGCAACAACACCTCTAATACAAGGACAAAGTGCTGCCTCGTGACGTCACCATCCGGAGACCTACGAGATACTTATGTTATTACGGGCTTTATGTAGTTATTTAGGTAGGTATGTCTGAAATCGTTTTAATGTAGTTTTGGAGATCAATAAAAAGATCAAACTAAACAAAGATATTACGGCATAAATCTATCGAAGTCTATGAAAAACACAGGTAAAGAATAATTTAAATGGTTAACTGTTAACTGTTTCGAAATACAGTCAAGATTAGATGTGTCTAATTATTAGTCTAGATGGTTAATTGTTTTAAGAAAACTGACAAGTAATTCGTGATTAATTTTAGAGACAGGAGCAATATGAACAACTTCTTTAAAATTTGAACAAATGCTAGTAATCATAAATGTATACGCAGATGTCGCTAACGAATCGTTATTATTTATTGCAGCTCCTACAACATTACCACGTTTATAATCTAAATGTGGATCAATGTGAATTTCATCCATTAGTAAACTAACATTTTTGTCTTGGTCTTTTAAATATTTAATGATTTTTTGTGCATATGTTAAAAAAGTTTTCTTCTCATCATTATGAGGATCAGTTAGAAAACCATTACAGACTCCTTTGATTGTTTCGGAATGGGGCAAAATTATAGGTCCACGATTTTGTAAATATCTATATGCATGAGGACTAATTGTATATAAAATTCTTTAATCTAATCTAATAAAATCTCAAAATTCTTTTGATATTGTTCGCAATTTACGTTGATCAGAAATAAATGCAATTCCTTGTGAAACATTTTCGTCCTCTATTTTTAAGTTTTTAAGTACATTGGACATAAAGTTCACAACATGGTTAAGCTTTGACATGTCTGTATGTATGTCTGAAAATGTATTTCATGTAATTCTGTAAGTTTTTCGTCTTTGCTTTTTCGATACGATATTTTTTTTTGTATTTGGGACAGTTCGGAAATTTACTTGGTACGCTAGTTTCTTTTAACCGGGGTAAAACTAAGGTAACTGAAACGATCTCACCAGTTTTTGTATCCTGTTGGGAAATTTTGTAAATAAAATCTTCCTTTTCAAAGTGGCACTCACACACTCTGGAGTTGTCACTCGGCACAAAACTTTCACGTGGCAGAGAGCCATTTTCTGCGATACTCTTCGTCTCTGGGAAAACGAAACACCCGAACTTTTCTACTGGTTTCGTAATTTCGATTAGGAACTAGACAAGCGCGCGTAATTATAATTAACAATAACCCCTCTAGAGGTGTTATTGTTGGCCCGTGGCGGCGTCCTATACTAAAACACATCGTTAACAGGGCTGCCAAATTACAATTGACACGAGAGTTGTTAGTTGCTTGCTTCTTAATGACTTTTTGCGGCCAATTTGATTTGATAATTGACTAATGAGAAAGCTACTTTATTTTGTTTACATTCTAATTTGTTTACATTCTAAATACAGTATATTAGCCTCCATCTGGGTTAAGCCCCGAGAGCGTGACGTCACCATGATATTTAAAGTAAGCACTTTGTTATTAGAGGGGTTATTGGGCACAGTCAGTTCTTGCAACGAGATAAACCCACATTCTTCTATAGATCCACTAAAAACCAAGAACGTGCGAACACGACAAGGTATATGACCAATTAATACGTAAAACCACGCCGTATTATGTCTTTAATCCACGTCTTCCATGTTGGCATCTCACTCGTTTGAATGCCTCACATTCCTTCCGCTGCTCATCATTCGCTTGCCAACCTTCACACGGTTACTCAAGACACTGATCATGAAAAATCCAAGGTACTTATGTACTGGCTTCTAACTTCTTCGGACGAAGGTGAATTGGTCATATCAATATATATGTTCGCACCTCTGTTGTGCATCGCCACACCATGAATTGATCCGCCACTCATGAATTGATCACGTATCTTATCGTGTTCGCACCTACTTGGCTCTTATTGTGAAATACTCCGTGCAATGGCTTTTCTCTGTGCATGGTGCGCCAAACGAAGTGTATTTCCAGCAGCCTTAAGATAACCAAGCGAGTTGGAGGCGACGTGATGAAATAATGGATTTCCCGCTCAATATCATTAGTCTGCAGCTGATGTTAGTGTCGCTCTATATACGATTATAGAAATGTTCCTAATGCCATCTGCTTTATGGTCTCTGACCATATGATATGAGATACGATTTTTTTTCGAATGGTTTTATCATATTGGACGATTTTGAAATGAATGGGATCTGTTTTTATGATATTCTGAGATAAGTCTTCCATTAAGTTTCTTATCAGATACACAACTTTAGATAGCTTACTAGATAGATAATCTATGTTTATCCCAACGTAGATGTGGATCCATGAGCACTGCTAAAGATTTTACACTTTCAGGACTGACTAAATGATCCAAGCCCCGGGTTGAAAAGAACTCGTTAAGATGTAATTTATTCGCTATGAACCAATCAGAAGCTTGTTAAAGATTCATATCCTGTTATAACATGTTTACATTGTTATATATTAATCATGGTAGTGTCATCAGCGAACAATATTAGTGAAGTGTCAGTTGCACAGTTTGGGAGATCATTAATGTATATAATAAATAATAGGGATCCAAGTACAGGACCTTGAGGTACTCTGAATTTAACTTTTTCTGGTGATGACAATACTCCATCATACACCATTATTTGATCTATGTCTATAAGATACGATTCTAGGAGATTTACCGCTATAGTGTTTAGTCCATATTTTGTAAGTTTATCAACTACGATATCATGCTGTACATAGTCGAAAGCCTGTAGATAAATATTGTAGATAAGAAAAATTAAATTACAAAAAAAAATATGGTACAAAAAGGAAAATGGATTTAATTTAGAGAGAGTTGAAGTTATGTCTTACTATATATATGTGGCGATTGGGCTGTTATAAAGGAAAATCTCGACTCAGCTGTATTTTTTTCTAGCAGCGTCAACGTGGATTTCCGCTAAGGGAAAAACGTTGTTAGCTAATCCTTCCACTTGCCGGGGCTCGTGTGGGCCGTCCGGAACAAATCGAATTCGCCGCCCCTGCCGCCCCCGTTTATCTTTCCAAATAAAATTTGCATTTAATCACAGTTTTATGTTTTACAACGTTCCACATGTACACAACAGAGGATTTTCCGAGCAGCGCGCAGCGGGCCTATATAAATCATTTCGTTAATCCGTTCTAATTCATCTACAAAGGAGTGATACGGCCCGTCGGAATGTATTAATCGATCGGGCGGCCTGTCTAAAGTCCTTAATGCCTTTCGTGCGCCGACCTGTAAACTAACGTGTTTGTTCGTTACAGGTGAGCGAATTCATACGAAATATTTGTGCGAACCCTGGGGGGTGAGGCCCAGCCTAGGCAAACGTATATCCATGGGTCCACATCTAGTAAGTAATACAAGCGGGATTATCCGTATATAATATTGTCTTAGGGGTGTTGTGTGTCATTCGTCTGAGCTCTGGAAAGGCTAGACTTTAATTTTAATTATAGGAACTTTGTTTTCTAACCAGTCGGTGTTTACTTTGCGTCAGAAGTGGGATATGTCACGTACTAAATTATTTGTAGTTTGCTCCCACTTTTGTTTTCTGCCGATAAATATTAACTGTTATGCCTGCACATCGGCGCGGAAGCTGATTATTTAACTATATATATATGGTTCGCTTGTATCCGCTTTGTACGTTCGATATACCGCGAGGCTAATTAGTGTGGATGTTTAGCTGGCATATTCAAAATAAACAATTAATTATATTAATCCTATGAATTGGAAAGCGATTCTAAGCATATACAATTACACATGTTGCCAACTGAAGACTGTGCAGAACGTATATAATAGTCTTATCTACCTAGTCTTGTGTAGGGTGTCAATAGAGGCGTTGTGTAGATGGCCTTGAATCATCGGAGAAGGTTCAATTACTTAATTTCATGGCAACCGAATTTAATGCCAATCGGGAAAATTGTTGCCTTTCCGATACTTGAGTCTAGTATTAATTAAAGTTAAAAGCTACTTAACGGGCCGTCTACTATCTGGGATCATTTGGATTTTACGAGTAACATCCTATTCTTTCGGAATATCATTTACCAATTTCTTTACGATGGCATATGTCCCCCCTCTATCAGGTGTAGTTTCATTCTACTCAATACATGCTCTATCAGATTCATATCTGGTAACGTAGAAGGCTATTCCCTTTGCTCATTGTGCTTCCTTTTGGCGGCAATCCATGCTCAATGAAATCATGGAGAATATTTAAGTCGTTACCAAGCACATCTAGATGTATCGTCATACTTTAGCTTACAAAGTCAGGTTTTCTTCATCGAACTGTTCTTTCTTACATCTTTCTTTGCCGCCTGTTCCACTGTAGTATTTTTAATAATCCCTTGCTGGTGACAATCTATGTATCAACTTTAAGTTGTGTTGAATTATCGTCCATTCTCTTCTCTGAATTAGAAAGGGGGTCCACAAAATAAGTAAATCTGAAGGATATGATATATACGCGAAAACTCCTTTACTTTCAGGTGAGATATATTTTGTCCGCATTTCGTTTGACAATAGGGAAGACAATTTTGCGGAAGACAGGCGGTAAAAGACAATACGATCACTCTACTGAACCTGTTTTCACTTTGGATCGGGAGTTGGAGAGCTTTTTCGGTCGATCAAAATTGTGTATCATTAAGACTTCGTTTTTGTTAGCATATTTTTCGATATTCAAAGTACATAGTATAGATAAAGTTTTGTTTCTTTGTTTTCTTATATCGGGAAGGCTTGATCTATTTTAATGATGTTACTTTTATTGGATTGTTGTTGTTTGCTACTAGACCAGTCAAATTAAAAAAATCGGTGGTAAAAAATCCTAGAGTTGAATTTTTTTTATTCTTCCTTTACACTTGGGCAGACGTATATCAAAAGTCCCCAAGAGTAGGGGGTGAGCTCGAGGAAGAGGGGGGGTTTAAAGGTACCATAGTTCAGTTTTTTGTTTATATCTCGGAAACGTTTACTCCTATCGTTTTTTACCCTCTTACAAAATGAAAGCTGATACTATTTCATATAAAAATGTTCCTTTGCATTTTTGTCGTAGGACTAACCGTAAGCGAGTTTATTAGGCTGATAAAAGAAAAATCATTTCACAAAATGTGCTTTATGTGCATTTAGAGTATTGTACTGTACAAGATTGATAATACTGACTTAATAGATGATTTGAATAAAACAGTAAATTAAATTTATTGGGTCCAACACTTCATTAGACTGGAGAGGAGGTCACGAGGTTCTATAGCTATTCTATACTGTCTTGTTTAGTACAATATCAATAGATAGTTGATTTAATATAAATGATTTGAGTAAAACACATTAAATTGAATGTATTGATTCCAAGGCGTCCTCATAAGTTGCATATTCATCTTCATCCTAAACATTGAAAACCTAGTTACAATCTTGTTAATTACAATATTAGTAGACTATGTAAGATTTAAGTATGATTTAATGTAGATAATTTGAATAAAACTTACACTATCCTCATATGCCAGATTGTCGACTTCAACTGGAGGGCCGTTCGTGCACGCGCCCTCACAGTTATAGCATACTGAAGAGCAATTGATGCCTGCCTTGCGGCATCCGCAACGTGCTCCACAGCCTTTGGTGCAACTGCAGAATATTTTTGAAAGGATTGCAGCTGGGGCAGGTTGATCTAAGGTTGTCAAGGGATGAAGATCTCCATCTGCTCCTTTTATCCAACCCCAATCAGTAGGTTTGAGTTTGTTGCCCAGCCATTCTTGAACTTGCAAATAGACTCTGTATGAGTGTTGCAGTGCAGAATCCTTAGTTGGAGGTAGGGAGGAGAGGTCTGGCTTCACCCTTGTGGAGGATTTTAGAAATGCTGCGTAGCGCTGTTTGTTCGTATCTGTTATTCTAGCGTTGTACATTGCTAGAGAGATCTGCTCCCCGGCATTTGCAACTTCCTTAGGTGTTGAAGTCTTTGTGTAAAACACGTTGGAGAGTAAATGCAGGGCGCTGTTCCTTATGAATAACTTAGCAAATGTTGACTTACCTTTTCGGAAAATCGCACAGGTGGTATCGCAGCCACTAAACGCGTGAATGAATAAAATGCTCTTGGAAATATCAAGTGCTTGCAACTCCTTGGAAGAATAAGTTTTGCTTTCCTCCTTTCCCCGACCAGGTTTGAAAAGATTTATCTCTCGTTCCCTTGGAGCTAACGCGACCAGCAGAACTAGCAGATCCACATCCTCGCCGACGACAATCGTAGAACAACCACATTCTGACCGTTTCCGCGATATAAGCAAAAGACTGAACAATTTTAACTTTAACCCCCACCCCCTTTCTCGAGCTCACCCCCCACCATCGGGGACTTTTGATATATGTCTACCTAAGTGTAAAGGAAGCGTTTAAAAAAAGTTCCAACTCTCTAGGAATTTTTTCCACCAATCGCCCTATTTTTGTTTAATTTGACTAGGCTATACCATTGATTTGATCTGTACCTGCATTTGCTCTGGAAACTGCATTTCTTGTATCTCAAAGACTTCATTTCTCTATACAAATTTTCTGGTACTAATGATGTAGAACCTGTACGTATATGATTTTTTTTTAAACTATAAATCTCATCAATTAATTTAATCATCCTCTGTAATATCACATGTTTACTCACCAACATAACGTGCACAACTTTAACTTGGAACAAGGCAAAAACGTAACAGCATAACTCGAACCGGATTAAGTGTTACATGCGATACCTAATTATTTTATGGACATCCCGCGTTACCTCATTAGCCGACGTTTCCGTTATAACATTTACCGATCTTCCCTTACGCTTGCGGGTCATGCAACGGTCCCCCCCGGTTATTTTATTTGCCTGTTCGCACCCCATTCATAATAGAAGTGCGCCGGATCCTGCGACGGCATCGCTACAAGAAAAGTTAAATTAGCTCGGCGGCGGTGTATTTGCAACTCCCATACATCATATATTGTTGGGCCGTTCTGACTGGCAACGCTAACGAGAACTATCTTATACATCTGTGTTAATTAACATATTTCCATTGCTTCGGATGCGAGCCACAAAGCACTGTTATTAATCATTGTTTTATATTGAGGAGAGCTCGCCCCGTGGGTTTTACCTTGTAATTCCCACGGACAAGTGTAATTAAAATTAATTTCTTATGCTTACCGAACAATAAACATGTTTTCGTTTTAATACAAAGCGCTCTAAATGAATATCACTGCAAATTGCTAGATTGGACGGGGGTTTGCGGCGGACCGCATTGTTTTGCGTAATGTAGTGGGATGCTGATTATTGTGCTAGGTGTTAATTTGACCAGCTGAAAAAGTTCGTCTGTTTAATATTATAATTTATTGTGTTTCGGATAACCTTTATCTTCTTAGCTGAATCATCTATTTTATTGTTTGACGAAATTAACAAAGGTTTTAATGTAAACAAGAATTTGTGTAGTTGTAAACTTCAGCAGCGAGAAGTGAAACTAACGTTGTTAAACAAGGGAATTGTGGTCCGTTGTCTGGTGGAAATAAAAAGGGTGTGCCGCAAAAATGTCTGCGGAAATTGTTTTAAAGTTATTTGTATGATTTGAAAGGGAATTTTGTAAATCAAGTATGGACTTTTTGTCTTTAATACACAGATAATTGATTATTAATAGGCGCAATTAATAAAAGTTTTAATGTAAACAACAATTTATGACGTTGAAAACTTACGGGTACATCATACCTAATATAGTCAAAGTCAAAATGAAAGTAACGTTGTTAAAAAAGGAAACTGTGCTTTGTTGTCTGGTGCAAATAAAAAGAACATGCCGCTAAAATTTCTGAGTAAATAATTTGTAAGAGTAAAATAATTTGTATGATTTCACAGAGAATTGTGTAAAATTCCATCATAGTGTTATCGTATGAGCCTTTTGTACTTTGTACGCAAATAATATAATGGATTATTTATAGGGCATTTAACAAAAGCTTTAATGTAAACAATAATAATTATGTCTGGTGGAAATGAAAAGGGCATGCCGCAAAAATGTGCGGAAATTGTATGATTTAAAAGGGAATTGTGTAATATAATTATTTATAGGCAGATTTAACAAAAGATTTAATGTAAACAATAATAATTACGAAGTTGAAAACTTCAGCACACACATATAAATATGGAAATCGAAATGAAACTAACGTTGTTAAACAAGGGAGTTGTTGTCTGGTAGAAATAAATAGAGCCTGCTGCAAAGATGTCTGCGGAAGTATATTAAAATACATACCTCTTCAAAATACATACTAAACTATCGGACATAAAAAGTGACGCACCTAGATTTTGTCCCAAATTTGATGTTCAATAACTCTTAAACCAGCCTATCGATTTTGATAATTTTTTTTTATTTGAAAGGGCGATTCTTGCGGATGACTATTTTGTAATTAGCTTTCCATAAAAAATGTATTTTTTTAATATGTACAGCCTTTAAAAACCGATTCTGATTTTGATACGAAATTTGAATGTCGCTGTGGAGTGAAATTTTATTTGTATTGAATTCTTAGGTTGGTCACGTTAGGGTGTTTACCATATTTTTTTGAATCACCTCTCTAGCCCCTTCAGCGACGAAGATGCGACATTTTGGATGAAACGGTGTTTTTAAGTTTGATATTTAACAAGGAGGCTATGGTAACGGTTAACACTGAAACGTCAAAAGATTTAGTTGAAATTCTCGTGAAAAAAAAATAATTCAGTTAACGTTCTAAAAGAAAATGCCGGTGCAAATTAGTCCAATTCAAGTAGCTAGAGTTGTGGCTTTGGTAGAAGATAGAAGGAGGCAAAGATATGCGGCTCGTATTGTTGGTGTACCAGAAACAACTGTCCGAAGAACGATCCAGTGCTACTGAGAAACGGGCCAAAACAGCAGACGTCCAGGTTCGGGTAGTTCCAGGATTATGCAAAATATTGCCGATCGATTTATTGGTCTGCAAATATCGAGGAATCCCTATCAAACAGCTGTGATTACAAACCGAAATTTAAGAAACCCACGAGGAACAGTTGTGTCAGATCGAACAATTTGTCGGAGATTCAGAAGTCTCGGTTTTATCGCAAGAAGACCTGCTATTGGAATGCGATTACTTCGACTACATCGAGTAGCTCGTTTGGATTTTGCTCGAATTCATCTTGTTTGGAATGAGTTGCAATGGTCTCAAGTTTTATTCACTGACGAATTAAGATTCATGTTGAGATCAGTAGACGGGCGTCGGAAGGTTTGGAGAAGGCGTGGGGAAAGATACGAGGATGGTATGTTCAGTGAAAGGGAGTTTTGGCGGTGGTTCACTAATGGTATGGGGTGGAATTACCAGCGATGATGCTCGTACAGAATTATTTGTATTTCCACCACGGCAATCTCTAAATGCAGTTAGATACATAGAGATCTTGAATGAACATGTTGTCCAATTTGCACCTTACATTGGCGAAGAATTCCTCTTAATGAAAGATAATCCACGACCGCATACAGCAGTGATGATAACACAATTTTTAAACGATGTCGGAATTAATCGTATGCCGTGGCCCGCTAAAAGCCTTGATATGAATCCCATTGAGCATTTATGGGATGAATTGGGACAACGTGTTAGTAGACGCAACCCAGAGAATCTAAATGAATTGAGGATTGCTCTTACAGAAGAATGGGAAAAATCCCTCAAATCACTATCACAAATTTGATTGAAAGCATGCCTAGGCATATGGAAGCTGTTATAGCAGCCAGAGGAGGAAATACTCGTTATTAGTTAGTTTGTTGTTCAGTTATTTTTTAAGTTTATTGTTTTAATCATTAATAATTACAGTTGTTTTACTAAAATTTCGAATAATTCTTTGTTTGTTATTTCTTTTTGATGTTGTTTGTAACAATTATTTCAGCGTCCGTAATCCAAAACGCTAAACATTTCTTAAACGATGCACTTTTTAGACATTTTCAGCTCCACGGCCTCCTTGTTGAATATCAAACTTAATAACACCGTTTCATCTAAAATGTCGCATCTTCGTTGCTGAAGGGGCTGGAGAGGTGAATCAAAAAAGAGAATATTGAAAAAAGAATGGTAAATACCGTGATCAACCTAAGAATTCAATACAAATTAAATTTCAGTCCACAGCGACAATCAAATTTCGTGTCAAAATTATAATCGGTTTTTAAAGGCTGTACATATTAAAAAATACATTTTTTATGGAGAGCCAATTACAAAATACTCATCCGCAAGAATCGCCCTTTCAAACAAAAAAAATTATCAAAATCGATAGACTGGTTTAAAAGTTGTTGAACATCAAATTTGGGACAAAATCTAGGTGCGCCACTTTTTATGTCCGTCAGTGTATTATTAATCGCTCACATACGCCATATTCATTTTTGGGGCGTTTAAACAAAAACGCCATTATCAAATCAGATTTTAGTTTCTGAGGCAACTAAAAACACCTTTGTATTAACTTTTTGATGGCGAACTTCTTATAGCAAAATCATTATATTTAAGCCAATATGAAATAAGTATAAAACAGTTTTATAAGTATTTTACAAGTATAGTGAGCATAATAATGATAAATATCATTGAGGCCGAATAATAAAAATGTTTTAAAATCGTTGGCTGTATAGGTGTTTTAGGAGATTAGATTAGAATTTAGGTGTAAGATATTTTATAAAAATTAGAAATGTTTTCTCTATTTTTATGAAATATAGATTAGCTTATTGGGTGGGTGGTGATGAAAGGTGAAAGAAGCTCACGTGAAAACCTGTGTAAAGTAGATTAAGAGCAGGCTTGAGCTTTCACTCGTTCATATGGGAATCTGAGAATGATTTTCACTCAACAGTAGCCCCCGCTAGATACATATAGATGCTATGGATCCTGTATCTTCAAAAGCATTGGCCAATGATGAATCAATGAATGCGATTGATTTCGGGAATCTCAGAGGAGTCCGGTATTCCTAAATTACTCTAACTTAAACTTATGTTCTGTGTACAATTATCGACTTCTGTCGAATTAAAAACTTCTATGTAGAATTATCGACCGTGGTGATGAATGAAAAGGGCAAGTTTAAAATCAGGAAATATTTTTATTTGACAATATTGAGAGCACACGTTTTCTTTAATTATTACCTAGTAAATACATATTTTGTAGGTATCTAGCATGTGTCGAATAAATAATAGCGTGGGTTGTATAGATTCCATATTCAAATATGATTGCTCTCGTATGCCGATTTGGTCATTTTCCTATCTAGGTATAGCAACGGATGCCCACGGCCATGGCAAACCAAATACATTCCGAGCTCACCGATGATATTAATATCCCCCTTCCGTAGGAAGCCATATTAATTAACCCCCGAAGCTAAGATAGTTTTAATTAGCGATGGTCCATCGGGTCATTGATGGCTATGTGTGTGTGTGTGTGTGAGCGCTTATTTTGGTGTATGTATGATGAACGTACCTACACAAAACGTGCAGAAATGGCCAATAAACCTATCGCAGAAACCAAAGCGGAACTGTCGGTAATACCGGACTCGCCCGGCGGCCCGTAATGGACGTTGCATTACCGCTTTGACCGCTCCGGGCTGTACAAGGCTACGCCACAAACGTACACCGCATGTCTGCGAGCCCGGTGAATGACGACGGATCCTGAGCGCATCCTGCTCACAAGGGAGGCGGGTTTGGCAGCTCGTGTTTCGGTGTTTCGATAACTTGTTATTTTATTATTAGCGTGTGCCTTGGCAAGCAGAGGGGCGGATGGATGACCGACACAGTATAAATGCATTTTCAATCCGGATTTTGTTTAACCGAATAAATTAACTAAGTTGTCTCCCGATATACGCTATAAAACTACATTAGATTTAAATACCGACATTATCAAATAACATATATATATATATATATATATATATATATATATATATATATATATATATATATATATATATATATATATATATATATATATATATATATATATATATATATATATATATATATATATATATATATATATATATATATATATATATATATATATATATATATATATATATATATATATATATATATATATATATATATATATATATATATATATATATATATATATATATATATATATATATATATATATATATATATATATATATATATATATATATATATATATATATATATATATATATATATATATATATATATATATATATATATATATATATACAAAATCGTTACTCCGTTGAACAACTCCAGGATCGATCGATTTATGTGCAAATATTTTTCCCTTGCAAGAATTGCTAGCTATTCTGTTAATTGTGATCTGTATATTTTTATAGAATTTTTTTAAATTAGGAATACAATCTATGTATTTACCCGACATTATTAGATAATAATAATAATAATACTCTTTATTCATTGCTAAATAAATGTACACACAGTAACTAACAAAAAGAGAGAAAATGGTCTAATAAATAATAACAATATGCACAGGTGACCCGATTCTTGAAATCATGAGAATTGTTTCCTATGAGAAAAAAATTCACAGCACAAATTCTCATAGGAACTGCATGTAGCATTCTTGAACGCTCCCCGAATCTTATTTCGTTTGAGAACCATAAGTAGACGTATGTCGTATTACTAATCATTAATTTTCTGTCTCGACCAATAGGAAACCTGGAATAGGCAACTCACGCATGGTATTTGACAGTTGTCATGTTATGATGTGTCCAGCTTTCGTTCATTTTACTTAAGTATTGGTCACTGTTTTCTGTTATTTTTTTGTGTTTAGGTCAATTAAATTATTATTTGTAAACAATACAAATTAAGTGTGACCAGTGCAATAAAGAATTATATTAAAATATGGAGAACAAGGAGAACAAACGACAAATTGTAACCGAACCTCAAAAAAGGCTTTATATATTATATATTATTATTATATATTATAAAATATATATTTTAATTAATTGCTGCATTAGACGGTGAACCATAATTAAATAAACGAATATATATACAAATAAAATGCTTGGCTTCACCCACTGCAGTATCTGTTGCTACCGATATTGCTTTGATAGCTCCTATTTGCAAAACAATTGAGAGCTACTAGAACCTTTAAATAATGAGGTTGGTAAGAATAAATAATTTGCAACGAAGCATCTACAAAAAAATCTTACTTTTGTTATTTTATCTATAGAAGATTATCTAGTAGGCGGTGTAAGATATTCATCGCAAAGCTCTACTAAATATCTGACTAATTGTTTAGATAGTCTGAAATGTTTAATGAAATGGCGATCCGAAAGTGAAACAGATGGATCAAATTTAACCATTCGTTGTCTTGGTTGTAGGGCTGCTTCTTCAGCTTCTTCCGGTTGGAAAAATAACAATAACTGCAAATATTGAGCTTCTTCGTCTTCCATGTTTGTTTTTTATCACAATGATATTAATATAAACAATTTATATTATTATTATCTTCAAATTACACATTACCTACACAAAATCAAACACACACACAGAACGTCGCACAGCAGTCAAAGAATACAAACATAAAAAGTGAGGTTAGAAACACTAATTTTCCCTTACCAATTTACTAATTCCCCATGAGATTAGGACAGGAATAATTTCTCGGAGTTTTGTGAGAAAAAATTCTCAGGAGAACTTTCAAGAATGGCAAAAGAAGGTTCTCATGAGATATGACGTCATTTTCGTCGGGGAAAAAATTCTCATTGTTTCAAGAATCGGGTCCCAGATGCGCATATTTTCGTAATTTCCATTTGTTATTAAAGAAATAATGTTGCCCCACTCTGTTTCAGTTATTGCTGTCGGCGCCCGTTGATATTTCTTATTTTTCTTATTTTTAAGAGATATACTGTACGTCCTCGCCCATTATTAAGAGTCCATTTAAGCGGCAAACTAATTGAGATTAATGCGCGCTCCGAATCGGTCGTTTCATCGTCCAAATTCTCTAACAATTCGCCAAAGATAGCGATCCGCATGCATGCGGTCACTCATAAAAAATTAACAGCGAAATCCCTTAAGGCCCTCAATGACAAATACAGATTCCCATCTAATTTCGATTCAGTAGGGTGTTTCATGGGAGTCGCCGGAGGCACTACAGCAGTCCGATGCGATCTGGTAGCCCCGGGAGGATCGGGGAACGCACGTTGTCATCCCTTTTTAATCCCATGCATCGTACCTCCCAAACATTTTTGCCCTTAACACGGCATCCCTTCACCGCAGCAGTGCTGAGGACACGGTCCGGTTTTTATCCACTCTCGATGTGACCCTGATACATTTTTATGTTCGGTTAGAATTCGTTAATTTCACTTAACAAATAGATAATAATAATAACAATAATGTTTATTTAAATCCAACTTATCCACTAATGTGTCCACGCCAGAATACATTAAAAAACAACATTTAAACATTAACATTACACAACAAAAAAAACATTAAAAAATTGCAACAAATGAATGTATGAGATTAATCCACTTTCTATAATAAAGGTAAATCAAAGTAAATTAATTAAACTGTGTAAAAAGTATAATCCCAAAAGTATATAATAGACTCACCCACTTAAGACAATCCATGCAAAATTTTGACAAATTTTATAGTGCGACAACTCTCTTCTCGTTACTCTAAACTCTGCGATTTTTTTTGCATTTAGTATATAAACTTAGCCGCTTTAAAACATACGATTTGAATTTTTCGAGAATAATACACAACTATAACACAGGGTGCAAGTTAGTTTTTTTTCTCTTAATTTTGAGACACCATGTAGGCTAATTCTGTACGGAGAACTTGGTAATACACATGCGTAATAGAAATGAAGTGAAAATAACGGTTCAAAGATTGTTAAATAAATATCTGTAATGTTTTAAAATAGATTCTAAAATGTAATTGTAAATAGTAGAAATTATTATGTGATTGGTTGGCAGTTAGCTACAATGTTATTAAATATACGAGTAACTAAGGAAGTGTGTTTTGTTTCTGTGAGGAGACTTCCTTTGCGTATGATAATTGAATTGAATGAAGAATTGAATGAAGATTGAATTGAATGAAGAATTCGTATTAGGCACTACAACCGGTAGTCGCCTTAAAATTTCTCTATTATAAAATAAGTATTTAAATTGTAAAATCCATGTTAATGTTAAAGTATGGACAAGATTGTAGTAACACATGTTTCCAACGTATTATAAATTTTTAATTAATAAATTTCGAGTTATAATAGTAATATTCTGGTAGTAATTAGATATCTAGGGTATCCTAGATAGTTCTATAGTGATTTAATCGTATCCAGATAAGGCTGTTATCAAGCTGTAAAGAATATCAACAAGTCAGTGTATTTACAAGAAGCCATCGCAACATTTCCACGAGCAGTGTTCCTGATTTCGATGTTCTACATACTGTTTTCTATCAACCAACAATGAAGAGAACAATGTTGATAAGATTTCACATAGTGCAAAACATCTAAACTTTTCAATCAATTATAAAACCTTGATGTATGTAGTTGGTCAAATGCTTTTTAGTAAACTCAGTGAATATTATATGAACTTTTATTTATACGTAATTTATCATCAAGAGTATTTGACACATATTGGGTATAATTACGTGCATTTGTTGATGTTGACCAACATTTAAAAAAAGAACTTGTTGACATATATCTCACGACTAAAGTGTTTTCCGGTACCCGGTATCCCATTTTTAACGCTCACTATTGGCATCTCAGTAAGATACAAAGTCGGTTCAATTACATAAAAAATGCACTTTTTTACGGCTGTCTTAAATATGAAAAGATATTCAATATATATTTACTCGTTTTTGAAATATCCCGGACGAAACTGAAAAATCCCGAACACGAAAATTTTAAATCACTTCTTTAATATGACTTTATTTTTCCTTATGGATCATATATCATTTATTTACTCTAAAATACTGAAAACTTGTCTTTTAAAGAATACAACATTTTAGCATAATAACCTAAAAACAATAAAAAAAACTTTTGAAAGAGAAATTTTTTTTTTCGTTTCGGTTTATCGTAGATAAGGGGTAATAAGGCGCTATACAACATCTATACTGCAATAGATATACTAAACAATAAGCTACAGCAGTTGTACGTTTCTAATTGGATTTTCCACCATTTTTTTCCGCCCTACTAAGCGGGCTGATAGTAAAACTTTCTCAGCAGGAACAAATTTCCATTCCGAAGTATTCTAATTGTGTTTCTCAGGTCTCCAGGTACCTTAGGCGTATCCTTTTCTCCGCTACTTATTGAATTAAAGGCTCAAATGTCTCATCAAACAGTGTCTAAGGACTTACCAGGCAATAATTTAATTTGTATATCAACATGCCTTTGGCGAATATTACTCTTCGGTAATAATATTACACGATATCTACATCGTGTATACGGTGCTGTGCTTATTATTGATATTAAATGTTAATATATATTTTGATTTAACATAATAGCATCAAAGAGACGGGTACGTGGGCAATTTCAAACGCGCTCCGCAATAGGCAAAAAGCGTTCGGCGCTATCGCAGTGAAACAGTTCAACATAATATGTACTATGTGGCCCAAATAGGTATAATAATTAGTGCCTCACGAGTCGCAAATATTATGGACTGCCTTTAAAATTGTGTATTTTAGTCTAAATGGAATCTGCGGAGCAATCATTTTCAACGTTTAAAAATTTGATGCATTAACACGTTTACGTGAGATATTTTACCGTTAATATTATACCTGATATATTATATTAGCATGTTCATAAACAGGAAATCTATATGAATATTGAATTAGGTACCTACACAAAATTGGGGTTCTGCAACAACATTTTAACCCTGTATAATGACTAAAACGCAAGCATATAACAAAATACTGGATATGCAAGTTGAAATTGATCATTTTATCTACAGTTTGCTAAAAAAATTATAAAAATTTATCAAAATAAAAAAGTTAAGAGACCTTAAATTTTACCAAATATTAACTTGTTTTTTTTTACCCTGAGTGTATATTATTATTTATAATTTTATAATATCATTTAAGGCAGAGGTTCCCAACGAGACGTAATCGGTCTCTGCAGTGGGCGCTGAATCCCTTTATGGCAGTGGTTATGGGCCCAGGGACAAATAGTGGCGGGTTAACGCGGTTAAGAACGTGGACTTTGAAATACTGTTCATGAAAAAAATGTTTTATCTATCTCTAATATACATAAGTGTTATTATCTATAATTTTAAAATCATTTAAGGCATTTTCGATAATCTTAAATCGTGGTTGAGGAGTTCAAGCGCTTAACAAAGGTCCATCATAGAGAGACCCGTACATTTTTCTTCTTCACATCCGACGAAGTAAGAAGTGTTTCCATCATCGTATCCCCAACATGTGTTCTATTTATCCTTTGAATGCCTAATTTCACGTTAGTATACCCCTTAAAGCAGCTCTTTTTGTGCACCTTTCACCTTCTAAAATCGGTCCTGAATGCTCATATATAATTTCAGTTTGCTACAACCTAATCGAGGTTGTGATGGACCTTTCAGAGATTTAAATTTCATTCAGGCGCGTTAATATAGGTTCGTCATTGGGTTTACAAATCAATTACCCTCGACAAACATATTGTGATATTGGTAATTTGATGTCCACAGTGTCCGCTGGAGGTAATTGGTTTAGTAATTTACAAAAAATAAATATTTACATAGAGCTAGCAGATTGTGTAACGTAACACCGGGCTGTGGTGTGAGGCAATTAGGAAAGTGGATAATTTGTAAAGCTAGATTCAGCATGTTGAAAATATACTGTCTCACGAAAATGAATAAATTAGTTATTCGGCGGTCTTAATTATGAGTGACATCTTGTAAGATACGGACTTAGAAAATGGCTAGTTGAGCTCACAGGTCAAATATAAAGAATACTAAACATGGGGTATCCCAGGGAAGTGTAATATGACTCCTCCTGTTTAATATAAATATTAATGACTTGTGTAATATTTTAGATAAATAGTAAACATAAACAATAAGTCATGTAGTAGATCAGTAGACCAGTAGATCTTTCTCTTGATGTGCAATGTATCAAGTGTGTTATGATCACAAATAGCTAGAGACAATATGGCTAACATGATCTGGTACAGATTTTTTGCGAAAAATTTCCATATCACGGAGCCGTATATGCTCGTATTAATTAAAATCGCATTTCATATTTAGTTGTGCATTGAAAACAGCAGTGAATTTCAGATTAATGTATTCAAGATTAATTTAAACATAGATAAAAATACGGTATATATGCAGGAACATATTGGATTTACTAGCGTGCCCGGAATATTTTAAATACATTTGGATTTAGAGTGGCATCATTGCTATTCGGTTATATTATCGGATTCGCATGTGAATGTGAAGTGTTTTATAGTCAAGCATATCGGGTTAAAAAATTGACCTGAATCTCTTAACGATGCGATCGGGCGGATGCCGTGCGATTTGCTCGAACAAGAAAACGCAACCCGAAAAAAGCCTGTCGAAGTCGATGTTACGCCGGACGAATGCCTTGCTAATGCGAGGCCTATAAATTCGAAGAGGTCAGTGTGCTCCCTCACTGTCCCAACCGTTAGGCACACCATGTGAACATTTATTGTCTGCCCTTCTAACTGTAATTACTTCTCTTTTTCGCCATTATCCCTTTCTGTAAACATTCCGGTATATCTGGGATTTATTGTGTCTAATCTCTAACAAATTGTCTAATGTACGTGAAAGAAATTTGAGGGCATGGCTGTGAATGTGAGTTCACCCAGCCCTCTATGTTGGTTCAAACGTCAACTTACGTTTGGTGTTGGAAGACGGGTTTGCAAATAATTGCGAGTGACATATCGGGGTTCATAACGCTTTCGATGCGTTTAACAGCTGAGCAAATCCTTAACCAAGACATATATATATATATATATATATATATATATATATATATATATATATATATATATATATATATATATATATATATATATATATATATATATATATGTGTGTGTATGTATATGTATATATATATATATATATATATATATATATATATATATATATATATATATATATATATATATACATATGATATTATGAATTCTGTATGCTCTTATGAATGCCCCACTGTTGAGCGACAATTGTAATATAAAGATGTGATAATCTTTTTTATAAAAGCCCCACGTTGGTTTATAATTTGTGATAACATGAAAATGCGTGAAGAAATATCTGATCAGCTTACAGGATACTTACACTATTTCTTTCCATTGAATCCTTCTTGTTTTATGGGCGCCAGTTCTATGAACACTAATTTGTAATTTACTAGAAGGATCACTTAAAACATGAGTACTCTATAGTCCTAGAAATGAAGTTACTTTCCAAATAGTAAATTTTATAATACTATAATATTTTATTAAATCTATTCAATTTTGTTTAATCTCAAATTGTATGATTTAAAAAAATTTCCTGAAAAGTTTCAAAAGAACAAGAAAGAAGAAGTAATTTATATATGACTGTTTATAGTCATATAATATAATAATAAATAAACAAAATCTGAAACCTTATTACTACCCTACGCAAACCTACGTAACTTATTTCTACTACATGGGACCAAGTCCTCTGTCACAATGTATCTTAAAAACTAGCAAAGTTTGAAATTGTTATTACCTTAGAAATTTATGTTAATCCTTTTTAATTACGATTCACAAAAACTTTTATCACTACTCTCGAACACTGGTTGGAACACGAACTAATAGATGCTACTGGGCTCTAGTAGTGTCATCTAGTGGATGTCGCCGTACTACCTCTGGAATGCCGCTATGATCGCTGGAACTTTATTATGGGATATATTTACCCTCAAACCTTTAATTTTCGGCTTCTGCACTTATTTTCTTTTATTACTTGAATTATCTGAGAAAATTGTTTCCTTTTCTTTACCTTAATCTTCAAAACCCTTCTGCGCTACCAAGCCTCTATACTTACTTATTTAGCACAAATTTAAATATTTTTACTTTAGTTTAACTATTAATTTCTAACAAATTTTAATAAAATTAGGAGCGTGGCTGTTACCTCATCGAACGCCTTAGCTGGACTCTCTCTAACTGTTATATGTGTAAGAAGTAAGTTTATTTCGTCTGGCTAATTTATGGGTCCGCTGTCATAACGGCGACACCATACCCATTAAGATAAAGGCGATAGAAAACATATACACAGGCCAGGCAAAGAAAGATGCTGGCGGGCACATTTTTGTAAACAAACGCCTGAAGCCAATATGCCCTACAAGGGTCGATTCATTTTAGTGTGTGGCTTTGTTTGTGTATGCAACTAAAAATTGAATAGTGCCAAATCGTGCCCTGTGAATTTGTTTATTTCTGGATATTTACAACCGGTAAGTTTATTCAGTGAGCATTCCACTTTCTCTCAGATATCATAATTGTTATTTCATTGTCTGATTTTATTCATATGACTTTACATTTAATAATTTAAGTAGCTCATTGATTTATACAGGTAGTTAAAATATAGCCGAGCTGCGTAGGTAATCCTTTATTCCTATTTATCACTATTACGGAGTGTTTGAGCCGTTTAGTGTGTACCTAAGGTTTGCGGAGTGCTTGAGCCGCTGTTATAACCTTTTACCTATATACCTGACGGAGTGCTTGAGCCGTTCAGGTGAATGTGGAGTGTTTGAGCCACAAGTTTGTCCTATTCTCTTATCACTTCGTTGGTGGACCACTGTATAAATATTTGCCCAGCTCAGCATAGTCTTGATATTGTGCTTGTGGGTGACAGACACAAGTGCATTCTAACGATAAATTATATTTTTGAAGATATAACTTTTTGGGAATATTAATGAATATATATGTACAGAGAAGATAATTTCTGATATATGATACCTTTTGACGAATTGGTTGCTCAGACTGTTGTTTTGTTCCAGGTATCTAACTTATCGTGACACCTTGATCAGGAGCACCTACGCGGACATTGTCATTAATATGGGTTGTTTTTCTTTGTTTCTATTTGTTTCCAAATATTTCATTATAATTTGTTTAATTTTATTAACGTTATGATTTATTGCCCCGGCTATTACCTGACTAAGACACACATATGTTACTACGGATATACGGTATATATACGGTATGAAAAAACATCTGCATTTCCTGATTACCATCCTTGTTATTGTGATATAATCTGTCCAATCAGATTAATGCCAATTATTTAATTTATTTAATTTTACGTACAACATACAATTTGATGTTCACTTGATCTAATCTTGAATTCTAAACATTATAATACAATCAGATTCACTTTCTGTTGTGTAACTTCGATGTATGTGTTAGGCGTTAAATGTACATTACATTTTGCCTCGCGACTTTAAACTCTCGAACCCCTTTTCTACACTAATGCTTTCGCATTAATCTTTTAATCTAAACCTGGTTTATTAATGCTCGATATTCTATAATTATTATTGGGCCTTGTCTATTGTAATTATGCTTGATATAGATTTTTGTGCCGATAAATAATTTAGATAGAATGATATTACGTTCTGACCAATCAGGCGCGTGGCTGGTTGGCGTTCTGCTATAGTATATACGTTGGTCAGCGATACGTGCCCCATGATCCCCGCATCACAACCCCCAACTAACAAACAATAATGAATGAAAAAATAAAAATAAAAACACAACAACAAAAAACAGAATAATATAAAAAACAAAACTAAACAAAACCAGAAAAAAGCATGAAACAAATCAAAAAATTAACAACTAAAAGAGGCATGTAATAGTAGCAATAATAAAATAATCTAACATAAAAAGACCCACAATATACTAACATAGGATAATAAGTATTTTTGTAAATCAACGCTTTCAACAGCCCGCTTATGTAATTATTAACCAAAAAACTAACTAAAACTAGATACTAACTCCCGCAAAATATCCCATTCCTATTCCCCCGCCCAAGGTCGAGGGAGAAAAGACATATAGCCGGACAGTCTTGAACACCGTAGCACTGAAAACAAAATAAACGGCAAAAGTATTTCAGAAAGAAATAGAGGCCAAGCATAATTGCAGAATCACGTAATGCTGTGTGTGCTTGCGCTTATACTATAGTCGGTACGATAGATATTGATCACTGAGTTAATTTAATTTATAATTTGATGTATTTACTGAATTTGATTGGTGATTTAAGTTCTGTATTTTCGTGTATCTCAATTAAATGATACCTAACTATTAATAATAATAATAAGTCTGTTTTTCGTCAGTTTAAAAAAAATCATGGAATTCGCAATGCTGTGCTCTTAACGTTTAGGTGTACGCCAATATCCGGCATTGCCCTAATACAAATGATCGCGCGACGATTGTAGTTTGTCGTTTGTAGATTTAGTTACTTAAAACATGGTTCTTGTATGACTTCAAAGCAATTGAGATATCTTCTCATTAACCACTTCTATCAACTGATGCTATTAGTGTTACTATTACTGAGTTGAACAAAGCAGATTTTCGGCTTGAATACCCTAATTGTTGGCAATACATAATAAATCGCACATAGTTGTCTAAAAGCGGAATCGCCATTGTGGAGCGTGTACAATAAATTTCATTAGTCATAACTTTGTTAATACAAATTTGAATTGCGACACTGTCAATGCCTATTAATATGTTTCCTGTTGCCACCGCCACAGCGTCATTGATTTGCGCAATACTTCCTGGGAGATCAACCAGTGCTTGACTGGACTTTGTTGGTAATGCGGCTAGATAAATAGTCGGATCATTGTTTTATTCCGCAGTCTCACACTGCTTTTATTTATGCTTTCTAATATGATAGTTAATGTTAATACTGACACCAACATCATCTGACAACCTAGCGCTAACTCTAGCTAGCGTAATATTTTCTTAACTTCCCTTTTTTTGTTTGTTAAATCAACAACGTGTATGGTATAATTATTCAAAGTGTATATTTATTGCGATACAATTATTATTTAAATTCATATCATAAACCACCTTGTTTTTCCCTTTAAATGTGCTTGGAATCGAACCTGATACTGACTACCTTACGTATCAGTTCTCTAAGGTGTAGGCAGATTAATGCCTTACAGATTAACTTTCCTTGACCATGGGCCGATGATGACCATCTTCTTTAACCATCGTCGGTCCATCCTCATAATATAAGTTTGAATTAGGTTTGTTGTGTTGCCTATGTACTTGTTGAAGTGGCTCGTTCTTTTACTAACGAACCAAAGAAGCCTAAGAACAAAAATCTGGTTTCCGTTCAAGATACCTGAGCAGGCGATATTTTCCAACAATAATGCCTAGATGTTTTTACGCTCTTCCGCTGCAATGTTTTTTGAAGTACGTTTACTTTGATATTCCCAAATATTGCATTTAGCGAGTTGAATGCCGCTAAAAGGCAGGCGGAAGAGCGCGTTTACTTTATGTCGCCTCTAGAGACGTTTAGTAACTTCGTCTCACTTGGGGTATTTCGGAAAACGTATGCACTCCATTGTTCGCCCGAAAAGTCCCGAGCAAATTTCTATCAGGCAAGTAAGTCTGGCATTATAACCGCGGATTATCTCATAGTTTATAAAGCCCTGCACTGAACTTTCTCCGAAGTATAAAGTATTGTTTTGAAGACTTCAAAACAAGACGATGAAATCCAATATTCAGACCGTCTAATATTCTTATTAAAACTTTCGGGTGATGGTAGGCCCCCGAAATCGGGGGCGGCCGGGGTATTTAACAATTAGTGTTGCAAGATTTCGGGCCGCGTTACGATGCGGATTAATCCCGGATTTTGATGTTTACTTAATTAATATCGATCGGTAAAAAAGTTCAGAGAGAGGATTCAGAGAAGAGGAAAATATGGCATTTAATATCTTGTTTAAAAGCATACAGTTTTTGAGGATCTAGAATAACTGACCTTCAACGATATCCACTAAATTGTTCGTACTCCACAAAAATAAAAAATTAAAAAATCTATTAAATCATTAAATGAATTAATACAGCGACTTACCAGGAACACGAAGAACAACATAAAGAGAAGCATCCGGGGGACCCATTAATGAGGTATTTCAGTAATATGTAGGTAAATTTTGGAGGAACTGCCTTACATTCAAGATGAATCTACCAACTTAAGGGGGTGCATATCCGGCCATATCACGAACAGTCTATTTTCTAAACCCATTTGTGAGTCCAGTACGAAAAGGAATCTAGACTAGTTTTATAGTCTCTTAACGATGTCGAAAAAAACAGATACATTATGTGTACATTGTTTTAAATAAGTCATACGTATCATGAACTGAGTCGCTGCTCCGTCAATAGCAATTGTTATTTGATTATCTGAGACCATAAAGAATTAGTTTTAGGTTGGCAACAAATTTATTTGTTTCTGTCAAAAACGCTATTTCTTCTTGTTGTTTTGCTACACTGACTCTGTTCAGACTGGAACGCTGTGCCCTTCTATGTCTACGCGCCTGACATGCATAGCATTTACCACGCAAATGTTTATTTCGTTTCTCAATCATAATTTTTTCCTTTCATGTAATGTCTGAAATTTATCTCCAGAATATGGTTTATTTTCAGAATTTTTTCCATCTCGCTTGAAACTCGCAAAAACGACGCCTGGGACGCCTGGTTATATCTCAGTTACTTTTTCAGAAAATGTCCCTTTTTGTTTCTCACAATGTCAAGTTTCACATATTTTTTTTTACTAAATATCTATTTTTCACTAAATATGACATCTATTGACGTTACTACAGCTTGATAATCGTCGGGCTTTGCGGAGAGTAACTGAACTATAATCTCCTGTTCATCAATTTTCCCTGCAGCTGTTTTCAGTTCACTGTAGGTTTTGTCAAACGCCTTTGAGAAATCACCAGAGGAAGTTTTACCGTCAAACTGTAAATTTCTCAATTTCTTCTGCAACTGAACTTGATTTGATATTCCGGTTTTACCTTGGTGACTTTAACATATCCTTAGCAGTATTCTTGTCCATTATCATTTCTAACACATAAAATCATAAGGTTTGACGTTCGTTCCCAAACAATGAGCCTTGTGAAGCCACCATAATCACTACTACATGATTTTACTGAATATATTTAAAATTTTACCTTTGCTCTGGGCCCATAACCTGTCAAAGTGCACAGTTAATTCAGAAACGCAGTGATTTTTTTTATAATTAGAGTATATTATCAATGTGCATTCTATATTATGCATATATTCTCGTGGTACAACGTTAAAACTAATATTGTATATGTTACCAACTTACTAACTATATGTAATTAAATGGTCCTAAAGACTTGCCTTTTAAGATTAACTTCGCGCGGGTCTAGTATAACGTGATTGTACGACTGAGCAGCTCACATATCCTGTTGTGCCGAATGGCGTCACCTAGCAGGGTGATTGCCAGTTCAATTGCACGATGGCATTCAATTGCCATACCACCCACTGGGACTGCATTGGGAGTTATATTACACAGATCCTTCTGTGATCTTCAGTGAGTAAGCTGGAGCAGAGCCAGCCTCTCATGTGGCGAACCGAATGATATCAAACCGATATGTTATCTAAAACATCATGAATTTCCGAGGCCGGATTGTTTGAAGATGTCGAGGACTCTATAACGGATATAGAGTGCTTGTAAGTTGATATATCTGGCGGAGGATCGGGTAGATATTATATATAAAGCGGTGCATTGTCTAGGTTTCAAGATGTAATTGGTAGCTGTACAATAGAAGGGTGTTGCACTGTTCGTTATAGAAGAATTCTAGACGGCACAAGAGGCGCAATTCCAGTAAAATCGTTGCCTTGTTCCTTTGTGCATTTGTTGCAACGCAGTCGACCAATAACAAGCATACAAGGAAATTAGGTGTTATAAGGGAAATTTAGCGTCGCCGTGTCAACTGCTGGTGTGAGATGCTGACGTTCTTATAGTAATATGATGGAAATTTGTCAATTATACTCAGAGTTGGAGTATGTGTTTTACTATTTTATTTATTATCTAGTTATGTATTAACTAAAAGTAGATCTTAGACTAAATGCAAAACTAAAATAAACTTGACTGATTCCAACTCTATTAAACTTTTAAAATATTTCTTGTTGATTTTCGTAATTTATGCGAAATTAAGCGACGAATTAGGCGCTCCAAAGTGGTCAAAGTGGCTCTTATTTATCATTTTTAATAATATAATATAATAATAATAATAATGTTTATTTGCATAAATAGTAGATTATAAAATATAAATAATGTATATATGTATAAATGTTAAGACATTATTAACTACTAACTAATATGAAAAGCGTACACAAACAATTTAAATTCATAATAATAATGCACAACAATAATAAGTACAGTAAACACATAAATTTGCAAATAAACAAATATACTCAATAAGTGACTTAACACTTGTTTTAAGAAGAACAATGATTAGGAAACAAAATTTAAAAAAATAAAATAAGAAATAATATTATAATACCAGTAGTATGAATCATAATGTACTACGAGTAATTACGAGTTACGAGTGGTTACGAGTAGTACTAGTAAATACGAGTAGTCATACGATAATGTCCAGGCTAATCAAGCTCCTACGTCAAATTCTAAGAAAACGGAGATGACGAAATGGCTCACTACAAAAAAAATCCACTCAACTGCCTTAAAACCTGAATTAAATGAATTGATAAAAAATAATAAATAACAATATTCAAGATACAAAGACGATGTGTTTCATGCACATGGTCACACTGTTTTGCGTCTCCCGCCGTATCATCCAAATTTAAACCCAATTGAGTTAATTTGGCTACAGTTAAAGACAACGTATCCAAAAAGACTAGATGATGTCAAACGTTTAGCGGAAGAAGAATTTAATAAAATAACTGTGGATGAGAAACGGTGTCAACATGTGATCAAAATAGAAGATGACTATTTGCAAACATATAGAAGTGAGATAAACCCACTAATTATGAACTTGAATGAGTCTACCGATTACGGCAACATTGATTTGTACTTGGACAATGACCACAGCAATATATTTTTATTACTATTTCTATTGCTTCACAATAGGCCGAATTGTATGGTGTTGTAATATGTGAAATATATGTATTAGATACTATTTATTTATTTTTATATACTGTTTCTTAAAATATATTTAGTTATATTACAAAGTAATATTAGTTTCATTACTTTTTACTACATAAAATTATTGAGGATATAATATACATATTAGTAGAGACGCCACCACAAATCTCGATTGCTATAGTTGAACGAAACTGCAATTTATACTATCGTCTATTCGGGCTTTTTGTAAATCCTGTCCCGCCAGATTGCGCCGGAGCGCAGTTTTTGCACTCGTTCCGTCTCACAGAACATCAGCCTTTGTCGATACGAAGAATACCGTCAGGTGCTGTAATCTCCTTAAGAACTTTACAGCAACTATACATACTAGTAGTAAAACTTTGAAGTTCATCATTCAAATTTTCAACTGACGTAAACGGGTCTATAATTTGATTTATTCAGTCTATAATCTCTTTTACTATATAGACATGCCACCTATTTGTCCAGACCGAATCCCCTCAGACATTTATGAATATTTGCAACATTGACCTAGATATTTCAGACTTTAAAATTCATCCTTATGTAAACACCGTAGATATTGGGTAATTTATCATGAAGTTCAGCTTAGACGATTTTCCGGCTGTTGTTTCGTCGAGCTGAAAACACATAGACAAAGCGATAATAATCCCGTCACACGTATTTGACGATCCGTTTCAGATCTATATTGGGTTAAAACTGGTCCTTTGTAAAAAGTGGGTTAAATAATATATCCTCATATCTGAAACATTTAACGAGAATGCGGCCACGGCCTTATGCGCGGCAGCCAGAAAGAAGAGTCGGGGCTTTAAAGAGGATGTTTGAAGTTTTATAAGCAAACGGCCCCAGTATAAATCAGGACACACAAAATGGGGGCAGTTTATCATCGTTTATTCTTTATGGTCGCTGTTCCGGCAAAAACGCCGGCCAAGTACAAAACTAGTACTAGCCTACCAAATACTGCAATTACTCTGGGATACGCTGCAGAGGAGCCGGGATACCGCATGAAATAATTTTAATAAACATGGTTTTGTTGCAAGCATCTTGGGAATTTCTTACATTTTTGCCCCGTGGTTACATTCGTTTGTTCCTAAAAATGCAAACGAAATGGAATTCCACCCACTGTGATACTGTTGTACGAAATATTTTAGGGCAAATATTAAAACCACAACGTACGGTGTACTGTAGCAGTCATAAATAATTTCCCGCTACGGAATTTTAATTGTTTTAAGAATGTTTAATAGCTTGGTGAATACCCAAGAGATCGTCACAGGATCATAATGAAAATCATCTACTAAAGTCTCTGGGAATCTTTATTTAAGACCACAATTTTTATTACAATTATTATATAGTCACAGCTCGCCAACAAACTATTCTAGCGCAGCTTAATTAAAAAATAAATTAATTAGTAAAGTCGTACGGTGGGTATCGAAGCTACGAATGGACGATACTAACAGTTACGCAACCATGTCAGTTCCCAACTATACTGGGCCCCTAAATTATCCTCAGAATTCTGCTTTTGTTATTTGTCTGTCATTTGTTAAAAGAAAGAATACAGTACACATGCATGGCAATACGTAAATGTACTAACCAAGTAATGAAAATATTTAGGTACACGTTATGGTTATGTAAGATAAAAATTAAATGTAGCCAAGGTCTCAGAATAATTAAACAGGGGGCTCACACCAACACAAAATAAATTACGTTAAAAAAAAAGGTATCGCTCCTAGTATACTTAAACTATGCTTATCTGTAAGGTGAAAGTAATTATCCTGGTGTGGTGACCCTCTCCAGCATCCAATTCTACGTATATCAACTAGGTTTCAAACCAGCAGACGAAAATCCAAATCTCCAACGACTCGATCATATATACTGCGTTTACGGCTGTCCCATGAGTTGTGTGGTATATAATCACGACGCGACGCCTAAGCCAGGTGCTCCGAGTGAAACGTAGTGCAGGCAGATAAGACACAGCCCAGGGTGCTATTGAATGGTTTTAACGAAGGTGCCAAGTGAAAAGAAAATAAATAACCGAAGCGGTGTCCAGGTGAAAAACTGTAGATTCCAAATGACGTCAGTTGAAGTGAAGTGAAGTAAAAACTTGAAGTCACGAAGCCGGGCGAAGAATTGAAGTAAAACTAAGACTTGAAGTGGGACACGACTAATAAGGCTGCGTCCTTACAGTTAAAAAAAATGATTAAATGAACACTGAAATAACTTACTCAATGATGTAAAGCGGCTTCGATAGTTGCCCAGGCGAGATCTTCTCTTCAATCGCCACTGAGTACTAATGGAAGGCAAATTCTAGAGAATACAGAAAAGAGCAAAACTGGAACATGGACACGAGGTGCAAGAAAATTTTTTACCTTAATTTACGAGTTATTGGCTCCGGAATCAGCATCAGCCGTATGTGTTGATTATAAAAACCACAAAAACATATGAAGAGTTACTTCCCCAAGAACTCCAAACTAGTAGGAAAGTAACAAATTACTTTATTTATTAGGGAAGCACATAAACTCGAAAATAAAGCTGTTTTAGCTGCCGAAACACGCTGATTAAAAAGAAAATGGCACCTCGAACGGGAACGGAATTCTCAAAATGACATTTGTCTCGCCACATAGTTAACAACGTAGCAAAGCACGAGCCTCAAAACAATAGAAAAGAAAGATCGAAGAACAAAAATAGCACAGCTGGTTCGCAACTTTATTCCACTAATAAGTGTCATTAACGATTTATGATTAATTGATAATGCCGCAACGAAACCTGTACTTCATACCTTAGTCCTAATCACGAATAATAGAGAGCGCGCCTATTGACCTTTTCATAGCCTCATGGAGAGTTAGGCACCTACTATTTAACACAGATACCAATTCATGTCACTAGCGAAAAATTAACATAACATGCTTCTACAGAAGTGAAAGTTCTGGTGTGGAGAATATGGCGATGTAAATGTTCATAATTTCAACATAAAATTGCCTCGTTCTATTCGCATTAGCTCCAGCTTCACTGTATATTAGCGCAATATTAATTAGTCCTGAATTTGGTAAAGAAAATCCTCATTTAAATAGAGATCGATACACTAATTAAATACACATACAACAAAAACACGCAATTATAACAATAAATGCTATAAACAGTCCCTGTTTGAATACACATAATATTAATTCTTCAATACATAGTCACAAATAAATGTTAACTGCCAGGCAGAATGCGCACACACCTGGTAAAACAAAGTCAATAAGTCTTACTAAAGGCTAGGTGGCTTAAACAATACAATATGCAAAGTGTATATTTTGCGCGTACTTTCCAAATGACAATTTTTGTCATTATTTTAAATATACTAAAATTTTAGTATAAATTGCGGAATTACCGAAATATTTAAATCGGTGAGCTATCTAGTTAGATAAAACGAATTTGGTTTTATCGCTGTAGTGCACCAACATCAATTACCAACATAATTAACGGACTACTTTGTGACCACTTTTTAATATTTGTTAATTAGTTCAGAATCATACAGATAGATAGCATTTCTACTAACAAGTTTATATTTTCGCTTGCCATCTGCTCATCGTTGCGCAAAATTAGCGGACGGTTATGTATCTTGATCAGCAAAATTGTGTTATAACGCGCGGTGAGATATGATTAACATTTTTTATTTTTGTAAGTAGACTTAAGCAGTAGTGATGATACGGTAGTAAATACTTTCTCTTGATAAATCTAGATTTTCCCAATCTCCAAATTGTCCTTTGATGATATTGTCAATATTTTATCTGTTTCCTAGCATTTGATAGAAAGCGAATTGACCGATATATTATTTGCTGAATCTAAAGTTTTCTCCCCTGGTTGCGTTTTGACAGAGGTCTGACAGCGCGAAAACTGGTCAACAAAGTCGTATATCTTATAGTGAGCAATATGATCAATATGTTCGGTTTTCGTGCATGTATTTTGCATGTATTCAGTATTTTTAGTTTGTTTCTATAACTAGAGGTATGTTCTTCCAGCCTGATGGTCCTAGACAATCATATGAATTTATTTTGAAATAGCCTTTAATTGTATCTTATGAAACTTTAATGTACTGTTTTTAAAAAAATCCAAACCGTAAATTCAATTTCAATAACTTGATCCATAAAATTTCTCTAAATGGTAATGTAAAATATACATACAAGCAAAGGAACAAGATAGGAATAAAACTCAAATTAATAAAATAGAAAAGAATACTATCAGGAAAAAAAACATAACTGACAATTCAACTGAACGCTTTTTACCAATTTAATTTAGTCTATGTAATAGCATATTACAGTCACAGTATTTATGTCAAATAAGAGGCAATAGAGTCTTCCAACGATAATATTTATGTCAGTTAGCCCAAAAAAACTGAGTTTTATGTTTAAAGAACAATCAGCACTGTTTTTAACTGATAAGTGTCATTTCTTTTTAAATAACAAGACATAAATCTATTGATTTGAAGAAATGTAGTAATAATTTTTATATATTACTCAATGAGATTACAGAATTCTTGTAAATTACTGTTCTCCTTTGCAATGGTTAATGGTACTTTCGGAGCTTAGAAATTAAATTATGTCAGATAAATGAAATTTAATTGAAATGACATTTAATTATATAGTATTTCATTTTCTTTCAAAATGAACATTCTAGTTTCATTATTGTCCTCCGAATGCAACTCGTGCTCTCAGTGTTGCTTCAGTATCTGTCATTCATTCATTACTTGTTGCTGCTGTTTTTGGAAAATAATTACTCGCGCTTCACCCTCGTAATTATTTTCGTCACAGCAGCAACTCGTATTCTAAATGACAAATATTGTCGGCAAAACTCAGAGTACTTGTTGTATTTTATATGAAAATTCCACACATCTACTTTGACACCACGAAGACGCTTTTTTTTGACTCGTTACCATAGCAACCAGAAAAATTTCGGGAAATTTTTTCCAGGCGAAATAATAAATAAGTGGAAATTTTTTGACAGTTGACATGGTAAACATATATTAGAGTGATCTACACATTGCCATCTTATCTATTTTCTTTACAACCACTAAATAATGTACTTCTTAATAATACGACATATCTAGGATATAATATTTTTATTTGTCATTCTCTAAATTTAACATAAAATACAAATTGCGCTATAGTAAAATGCCCCGTTTGATGAGTGTGAAATTTTCTTACGAGCGTAAATAATTATTCCTGGAATTTTTTTCTCGGCCACGAATATTTTAAGAAAATTATCCCTCGTCACTGTGTGACTCGGGCAAAAAATCACAGCACCATTTTTTTAATCAATCAAAAGCTTGTATTTTGTTAAGTTATCATGGCAATCCAAAACATTTCCCGAATTTTTTTAACTTTCTGTGAAAGTAATAAGTAGAAATTTTTCTGTCATTTAAAATGTAAAAATAAATATGCGGGAGTTGGAGCTTTTAGAAATTAATTTATTTGCCGACGCAAGAAAGGACGTAAAAAAATTTAAAAAAATTAATATAATATACATTTAGTCGCTTATATCTCATAAACTATTAGGTATTAGACAGGGGACACCAGAAACCAAAAATATTCAGAACAGTTAGTAGAATGTAAATTTAAGCTTGAATACAAGGTGTTTCGTTAAAAATATCGAAGTCGTGATCCTGAAATTCTTACCTATGGTTCAGCCGGAAATGAAATTTTTATGGATTTATCAAATTTTACTTTTAAAACTAAACAGATTTGTTCCTACATCCATTTCTTTTATGTGAAAATTAAATAATTTATGATTGATATACAATTTTCCTCGGCCTTTTTCTCGAAAACTGTCGATACATATAGAGATGCTACATATTTTGGATGTAGAATTTCCTGGGAAATATAAATTTCGAATAATATACAGGGGATTCCATTAAAAATAACAAAGTTTATGCAGTTTCCATAGCAAGCAAACTCTGCACCGTAGTCAACTATACAACATCCCAAATTGTTACAGGGAAATTGTAGATTGGCTAGTAATATTGTCGACACCCGGTATATTAAACAGTAACAAATTTTATTATCAAATTTAAGTAACTAAAGTTATGTAGACATGCAAATCTAGCAATAATTCTCCTCGTCTTAATGGAGAATAAATAGGAGCAACAATTTCCGGTCAGAACTAATATGAGTTCAATTTTTTCGACTTCAGGGAAACAGATAAATAACATGGTGATTAGGTATAACCCTATTCTTCGTAGGGCAATAGGCCATAATTCCTATACTAGTCTTATTTGAATTTTCCAGCCCTAGACGCAAAGATGTGTTTAAGCGTATAGTTTTGCTGTGGATTTTCAGTGTTTTTTTATTGACAGTGATTTCGTTGTTTTTTAAGCTTCAATTTAATGAAGCAGCCATGACCGATACAGAACACGGTAAGGGCTGTTTTATAGACATATAGTTGGGTTTTATTTACTCTCTGGTACTATGTGAGTTAGAGTCTGCAATCAGATGAGCGGTTTTACCCGTTAATTAAGTAAATCTAATTATATATTTCTCCTACATTTTTTTACCGCTTCCGTCCGCGATGATCTTTATATGCGAGTTATGCATGGACTATGGGCTTTATGTCATGAAAATTGCAGCTGCAATTAGCTGCAACTTCTTGAATAGTAATTAATATTTTGAACGTATCGATGCAAGCAAAAAACACCTAATTTTGAAAGCCATAATTGATATTGAAATGCCGTATTCAATTTAATTAATGTCACACTAGTATGGATTGCAAAGTATCATTTACGCTCGAAACAAATCACCCTTTATCTAAAAATTTATTTGCTACCCCCTTCGCTCTCACCCCTGTAAATGAAGGGGAACATCATGAAGAAAAATAATGAAATTAATTTCTTGCATTTTTTAAAAGTATAATTAAACTTATAACCACCCCACTTTTCGCCCATTTTTTTAAATACACTTTTATACACAGGCAGTTATCCAGTTTCAACCCTCTGAAAACCATCACATTTCCTCACCATCCCTCACCATCATATTTCATCAAGAGGATTTTCTTCCATAATTCGGTGGTTGAATTCTATGAGGATCTAAATGTTCAGAAGTTTAACCATAATTACTTCGATTTTCATCCCCTAAACACCACCCTGTTTTATCAAAAGGATGTTTTCACTATTTTTCCATTTATTATTTAATTTATATGAATAGAGATCAGGAATTTTACTGAATTATTTTCCTTTTCCATCCTCAGAAAACTAACCCAATTTATTAATGGGATTTTTTAAGAGTTTTCCACGTAGTATTTTGGACCAGAGGTTTCATAGTTTTAACCGGACATTATTGCTCTTGACCCACTGTGGACCGGTGTAACTATGAAAGTGTCCCTTTTACGTCCCCGGTACTTCTATTAAATTTTAATTATTGGTATTATTGCCTTCTCATTGAATTTAAGAATGCTCTCGCGGCCATATATCTTTGTCAGCGACACACGCGATATTACAAACCTATCACCGGGATGCATCAGTATGTGTGATGAAAATAATAACATCCCGCTCCTGGTAGTACAACTAATAAATTTCCCAGGAGATAAAAATATCGCTGTCTTAGCACGGTTCCGCATTAAGGTAATAAAGCCAACCCGCCATGTCTAATGATTTTTACCTTAAATTACCTCCATTGCAGAAGACGGTCTTGGTAATTACCGCAAGTAGAACATTATCTATTCTCTCATCAAAATTATATGGGTAAATAAGTTGAAACAAGGCCGCCGATAACGTAGAAACTCCCTTACCACGCTGGCTCTCTTTGGGTATCTGGCTTCGAGTCCTAACCAGGACGCCAGTCAACTGCGCTGCATCATCAAAACACCTTCCAAGTTCATTTGCATTATTAATAAGTGTTTATCGAATTACCTAATTAAATGTCTGTCGAAAATCAGTACCTGAAACAAAAAAAAAAGCAAGAAAAGTTGTATCTCTATCAATGAATCATCGAACTTCGCGCAGCGCGAAAGGCAATATATTGTGAAGGGCGACTAGAAGCGTGGTTAGGGCTCAGGCGTGTATATTACATGTTTCTTTACGGCATTAGTAAATTGCCTTAATCGGTACGTCACAGATTTTTAATGATTTCTTAGCGCATATTTGTGCTACTTTTGTTCTTCCCGTTCTAAGCGTAGATTAAGTATATTAGGAGCCACACCGGTTTTTTAAGGAAATTTCTTTTGTGTTGGAGTGAGCTCTATGTTCAATGATTGTGAGCGCTAGGCTACATTTAATTTTCACCTTACATAACGCTGATATATAATGCTTCCGTTACCCTGGTAATATGTTTATATATTTACATTTAAGTAGGCTATTTAATATTGTGTTGTGTGATAATCGCACAACACAATATTAAATGCAAGTGGCCACGGTTGAACCTCCACTAGGTTATATATATATATATATATATATATATATATATATATATATATATATATATATATATATATATATATATATATATATATATATATATATATATATATATATATATATATATATATATATATATATATATATATATATATATATATATATATATATATATATATATATATATATATATATATATATATATATATATATATATATATATATATATATATATATATATATATATATATATATATATATATATATATATATATATATATATATATATATATATATATATATATATATACTTAGGAATCCACATATATATATTTATACTTAGAAATTATATATACATATATATACTTAGAAATTTAGATACCCAGTACACTTAGGAATCCACGGTCCACGGGATTAGTAGCCTCGATATTTCGTAGGAACCTACTAATTAATGTTTTTTTATTAAGCTGACCTAGCTGGGGCAAACTTTTATTACCCACATTTAATCGCTATTGAATTGTACTCATAAGGGTATTATTTCACAGATAACCTTGGTGCCTCGCTGCATTTTAATGCCCATGCGGAATTGGTGGACGTGGCAGTAATTAATTAATTCTGGAGCTATTCTGTTTCAATTATGACATATATGTCAAAATAAGGTCGGTACGACCGGATACTTCTCTCTTTGTCCCTCTTCAGCAATGCTGAAGCAGGTATTCAGTAAAGTTCCAGTTACGGAGATATTTTCAACCAAAACTAACTCCTTGTAGAAATAACCCCTATCAAAATGCGTAGCTTTAAAAATAATTTCCAGACTTGCATCTAGAACTTACTGGAACATGTGAGGCGGCTGATATTACTGCTGCTGATAACGTTGCTGCTAAATGTTTTCTTGATGCTTTGCTTTTCTTGTTGATCGAACATCTAAGGATCAACTGAATTTCCTTGACCTAGACGACCATAGGTCAAGCATATCTGCAGGATCCCAATGACGGATAGGCATCCCTTGTCAGTGCCGTTGGGGCAGTTGACATGCGTCCGCCAAGGACGGGCGAGAGTGCAGAAAGGAGAAAGGACAGGAAGGAGGATATTAAGGAGATCGAGGGTTCTGGGGGATCCGAGGGGGTGTAAGGACGAATAGGGGCGTGTGCAGAATCACAGATTACAGTGGAGACACTTTATTCATCAGGCTGAGTTGGCGCCGGAGGGAGTTTCGGAAACGGATAAATCGAAGCTCCTGCTGTTGATGAGGACTCTGTCCTCCGCCGCGACAATCTAAATTAAAGGTTTATGTATTGGGTGGCAGGCGATTGATTGTGGCGATATATTTATATTTATCCGCAGACGGAACGGCGATGCGATGGGATAGCCAGGAATTAAGAGTGGAATTCGGAAGGGTCTTGTTTCTTATTGCTAAACGATATTTGATGAAGTGTTATAAATAGATCATCGATTTTTTTGACATTTAAACGGCCAGGCAGAGGTCTCATCGTTTCACCAGCAGCTAACAATACCAAGGCTAGATCATTTTATCAAAAGAGTTTGGTCTGATTTTTACTAACTAAATCCCCGTTACACAGTTCCGCCCTCATGAATGGTCAAACAATTAAGGACCGCATTCATTTTAATGTGAAAATCAAGATTTTTACATTAATAAATCATTCAATCAAATTTATCCTTTTTCCGAGCCTGATTTTAAAAAAAATGTTGCTGCAAAACCTAAATGTAAGATGCTCGTACGGGTCACAGACCCATGAACTGAGCCGTTACTGCGGGTGATGTAGGTCAAACAATTACGATACGGCTAAAAAATTACGTGCTACAAGCCCTAATTGATTAAGGGTTGTCTAACATATTGTGCCGCCAGCTATAGTTGATAACATTGTTCGCGTTAGTTTACCTAACAACTCCCGAACTCTCCAACATACTCCTCATTATTGGTGCCCAAAATAATGAACATGCTAAACATAGTTATGCCGTTGCCTAGCCGCCTGTCAAATGCCAGTATCTCCGCCATAAAATTAGAGAGCCAGATACGATGACACGGGAAGTTATTTGTTAGTTTTGTGTATATTAGTGTTATGTATATTATACAAAATATCTTTTTCTACGAGCATGTCAGAAGGTTTAATTCGGCTGTCATACGTTTGACAACGGTACAGTGCGGTTACAAAAAAATCACAGATCTTTTGCGAGTATCTTTAGCGTATTGAAAATATCAGATATAATGTTCTTGGAGTCCAATTTTATTTACTTGTAGCTAGGCATTTTCAGCATTTTGTATTAGGTACCAATACTACCATTAGCGATTAGTGAGAAAATAAAAAAATAAAAACTTATCAAATGTAATAAACGTAATTGAATTTTACTATTGCCATATGAAATGTAGGGAGAAATAGATGAATGAACAATGAACATAAAAAATATCTTCTTGATATTGCATATTTATATATACCAGCTATTTATGCAGATGTTTAGAGGAAATATCAGTATTTGTTGCAAGTAGTTTGAAAGTAAATAGTGGAGAAAGATACAAAAATAAAAAAATAAGATATCGAAGTTGTCGTTCTTTTGTGACCTACGTAAACGATGGTCCAGTTTACAACAGCAGGACTTTAGCATACGATAGTTTATCAAAAAATGATGGTAGTTTCTTACAAAGTATGGTCGAAATCGACTTCCTTTACTATAAACTATTTCAACGAAAAATTGCAAGGTACAAAAAAGTTTTGTAAATTACGCGAGGTATCCCTTATGTATAAATATTATCTATCATATAAATCATTAAAGGTGTTTCAATTATAATTTTGAAATCGTTGAACCAGTGCCATCATGTCATTAACAAACACGGTTTCAATAATTTCTTTTGGCTGCTTAAAGACACGTCAGTTCAATTGACATATCAGTTATTTCCTGTAAAACAGCGTTGTAAAACTACACCATATTGCCTTGCCTCACTACAAAAATTATTCACATACGGCGACGCGACGCGGCTGTCATTGCAGCACCGTTTTCTTGAAAACCAAGTAAGTTATTAAAAAAATCACTAAAGTAAATAAGTTTCTTTGGCTACAATTTTGTCCTTTACTATATACATCTATCTTTAAAGACAGGAATGTTTTCTCGATCGAGTATTTGTTGCTGCATTTGAACAAATTTCGTTTCACCAACTTTATCAAACAATATTACTAGTGACACGTTCATTTTTTTTGCATTTCTGTCATGTCAGTTATGATAATAAAGGTCTAAATTGACTCTTCTAAAAATTTCAATTTAATCGGACTTAAAATAAGGGAGATATAGGGTGGTAGTAGAAGTAGAGATTAAAAAATTTCTACAAAATTTGATGTTTTTTAGAATATGGCCATTTTGACCAGTTTTGCAAGTCTTGTGACCTCAACAGATCTCGGGAGGTCACATACATTTTTCGTGAGATGGGTCCCTATACAACACGCCCAGTAGTATTTTCAATACTAAAAAGGCAATTTATGTGCTAAAGAAGAATAAAAAAGAACATGCAATGAATTCTTCGAATGAACTACTTCTAGAGGCAATATTAGAACCTGGATTTGGAAAGTACTCGTACATAATTATTTTTATTTTAATGTTAATTGGTTATTAAAATACTTTATTTTTTTCTTTATTCGCGCTGCGCTGGTAGAAAAAAATATGTTCCTAACTCGTGCGGGGATTTTTGTTGAAATTGATATAGAGAAATAGATTCCTAATTCGTGTGGATGTTGGTTGAGAACTGTTGTGGCATGAACGTTGGCAGAAATATAGTGGTTCCAAGACCTCCTGCTCTATGTATGAGACCGCTTTCAGTACCTCACCAGTTACAAGAAATTATGTATACCTATATACAGGACATATAGAGTTCTCCCGATATCTACAGTTCAATTGTTCTCATGCCGCAACTATTCTAAATGGTACCAGGGGGCGTATCTACATTATTTGTCCTTCTCCTGTCCAAGTCCTTCACTGCCCTTGAAGAGGGCTCGGCCCTGGTACCCCCAGGTGCGATGTTGCCGCATCGTCGGGTGCGGTATTGCGAGATTGTGCAGATTTCCCATAGATCTAGGGACTTGGTAAACAGCATTTCGGTTTTAATAGGATACTTTTACTTCTTCATAATGAGATATATGAAGCACTTTAGAATGGCATTATTCTGTCCACCTCGTAATGCAGCAGACTTATAGTATATGGATATTGGGCGATTAAAGTCATTTAAACTTTTGAAAAGTTAGAAATTGTTGTAAGATATGAACATGTTATTTCTAAGTGGGCGTGTTCTCTTTATACACTGTATCCGATTCCTTTTTGAAACTTTTAAATGTTTAATCTAAGAATTATTTCCAGACTGAATATAGAATTATGCTTGTTATTACTTTTTAAAAGTTACTCAACTTTATCCGCCTTGGTAAACAATTTATTTTTAAATTACCTTGTGGACTTTTGCCACAAGTCATACTTTTATAAGTTGAGACATGATACACCGCGCTTTAACATTAGTAATCAGTTCTGATACTACTCCTAGTCTTGCATTGCTATTATGCATACAATTGTTAATAAATAATAATCGTTATAGTTTATTTGTAATATGTGGATGATTTAATATTATCAATACAAATAAATATTATGTATGTATAAAATAAACTGAATAGTATGTACATTGTACCCATTAAAACCCTAAAAAGCTGAGTAGTGTAAATGAGAGACAAAATGATCATCAACATAATCGGATCAGGTAATCGACCTAAACATCTGGCGTCTAGGACAGCATCCGGTCACGTGCTTATGTGTAAAAACATCTGGCGTCTAGACAGTATCTGGTCACGTGTTCACCACATGCAAAAAAACTAAGTTCCCCAAAAAAAAATTGAAAAGTTCCCCAAAAAAAAATAGGGGAAAGTCGGGTTTTACCGTACACCGAATTGTAATTATTCCTAAACTATAAATATTGCGGAAGCCTGATTTACCCACCTACTTGGCCTCTGATATGTGTTACTAAATCTCGCAATGTCAGCATTCTCTGCATCATACAAGTTGATAGTTGATTTTTCGATGACATGCATGTACGGAATATACCCGAACGTTTCGTGTAATACCGTACCGCTTCAGGTTATTCCGTACACAAGTCTGAAGATATTTTGTCAAATGAATAAATTCAAACTAAATAAAATTTTAATTAATTCTTTATTTTTCAAAAACCTTTGGAAAAAATAAAAAAATACAAAAAAGGAACTAAGAAACTTAAATTTATTAACAAAAATAGTATGTTTTTGAGTTAGATGTAATATTCTGACAAAAAATAAGTTTAGATGACAAAAAAGGCAAAATAAAAATATCAAAATGCAGGTTAACAATAATCACAAGCAAAGTTTTCTGGATGATATTTCCCGCTGCACCAGGCGTGTACCCATAAACCGCAACACGTACATCTGTACCACAACGCACGGTCTTTTCCAAATTCGCCACAAATTCGGACACATTTCATTATTTTCTTTCAACTCTCCACGAAGTTCGTCTTCACATTCATCATCGGTATCGTCATCACACAAGTTTTGTTCTTCTGCTTCTTCAGACTCAGAGGATGGAGAATAAAACTTCACTTTTCTCTTGTGCGATTGAACTACAATTTTCCTTGAACTTTTTTCTTATCCTCGACTTGCTTCTTTGTAGATTTTCGATTTTCTTAGTCCTTTTAGCCTCTTTTTCTTCTAAAACTAACTTCAATGTTAAAATCTGTGAATGCTGTTTTGAATGCCCTTCTCCTTTTCCTGATTTACTATCTACTTTTGTCTGTGGCTTAGGAGAAAACTGACTAAAGGGTATTTTCTGTTTTTTAGCATTATAAGTAGTTTGTTGCGGATGTACTGGGTTGTGAATTATCGATTGTGCTGTTCGTGGTTTGTTTTGTAGTGGTGTTAATTTCAGATATGCTTGGTTGCGTATGGTCGACTGTGTTATTTATTATTTGTTCAGAGAATGTTTCAGGTGCCGTTTGAGATTTAATTGCAGTATTTTTTCTTGTTGAGTTTTCCGGATCGGATGTTGGAAAACAAATTTCTTTGAATTTGTCGGGATCAATCGGATAAATACGTAGCTGCAAATCCATGCACTGCTTTATCGTGAGTGGCAACCTTGTTGTAAGCTCTAGTAAAGAGGTTGGCGATATTGTACACGGAGATCTTTTCATAATTATTTGTTTTCATGTATAGGCCACACTCAATGTGGTAGGCGGTTTTTAATGGCCCAAAAAGTGTAATATCTAGAGGCTGGGTTCGATGAGACGTATGCGGCGGCAAACTAAGCATTATGCTACCACTTGACCGACAGAACTCGTATATTTTTAAGGAGATACGGCTGCTGTGGTTATCCAATATCAACAGCATGGATCTTCCAAAGATGTTTTGACGTGCTTAGCAAAATGACGTAGTCATTCTTCAAACAGTTCTTCCACCATCCAGCCCGATTTTGAGCATCGATAAATAGAGCCAGGAGGACAATCTCTTTCAAGTTGTGGATTCATACGCATCCTAGGGTAGATAAACATAGGCGGTATGTATTGTCCTACAGCACTTACGCAGCAGCAGGCTGATATTTTTACCGCGTTCACCGCTTGTTAAATTGTTTCTGTCCTTTAGGGGCTAGAATTTTTCCAGGTTTATGAACGGTAGTTACACCGGTTTCTTCCACATTAAATATCCTGTTGGGGCAAAACTTGTGTTTTTCCATTACAAAGTTATCGAAAAACCCTTTTAATTCACTTTGGTTTAGAGCTGTGATTCTGTTCAGACTTCTGTTGCTTCATGTTCTTTGATTTCGGACTACTGTTCATGACTAAATACAGCTTTTCTACCAAGACGTGGCCGGTAGAATCAATGCCATGACGTTTTACGTTATCATGCTCAGACATTACAGGAACACCATATTTGGCTGCAGTAAGGCGAAGTTTTGCTCCATTAGGAACTTCTTGCACTGCATCATCCATTTTGGCAGAAAAAAAAGCAAATTTCTTTTTCTCGGGCGGTAATCTGAAAAAGAACAATTAATTGTTGAAGATGAAATAATTTTATCATATACAATTATGCAGTCTAATACCGTACACATTCGGGAAATGCCGTACAGAATGTACGGTCTTTACCCGATTTTACCTTTCAAAATAAAAATCACAAATAAAAATAAAAAAAGAACTTTTAATAAAAGATACCTACATCAATTAATAGCCATAAAACCAGGGCTAAAATTCCACTAAAGAATTGTGCAGTTATATTAAAGTACAAATACTTACCGCCTGCTCCGCAAGCAACAATTTTAACAGCAAATCACACCAAAGCAAATAATGTATTCTTGCGTCGACCACATGCGACTGATTGAATCGAGTGCTTGTTGCTGACAGGGAAAGAGTAGTGGCCATGCGTCCGAGTGAGAGTAATAGTATAATTATATAGGTAGTTCTTTTTCTACAAAAAAATCTCGTGTACGGTATTATCCGCTGTACGGTCTTAGCCGCCGCTGCCCTGCAATAAAGAAAATTTTGAAAAAAATCGGTCATGAGCCATCAACACGTGACAACACATTTTGTTGTCACCAAGTCACCAACTAAGTGACATCATAATTTTTATTCAGATTAATCGTTTAGGCCGCATGTGATGAACATGTGTTGATGATTCTTGACCGGATTTATTTTGGTTTAGTCTTTATTTTTATCCTTTTTCCTGCTATTTCTCTGGCTGATTCTTTTCTGGATGCTGCCGAGGCGCCAGATGTTTAGGCCGATGACCTGATCCCTGATTCGATTACGATGATAATTTTGCGCTCTAAAGCGACGCATTGCCATATATAATAAATACACAGTAAAATTTTACAAATAATATTTCTTATTTATAATATCACTGAGAGATAAGAGAAAACACATTTTACATTTTTTTTATTTCTAACTAAAATGATTATAGGTATATATTTTCTCTGGAAGGTAATTATTTTTTTTGACATATATAAGAACATAAACATATGTTTTTTATACAATTCAATTGTATAAAAAACCCAACTTCCGGGTAAACCGACCGGCCACTAAGTTCGTCGTATGTATTGGACGGCGACACGAGTTGTTCAATTAGCAATTCTTTCGGTACTGTTGACAACGCCTGACAGCGTAAACAATTTTTCATTTTATCTTTTAGGGTTTTCTGAATATCTGAATGGAATTGTAATTGTAAGGTCAGAATAATCGGGAAGAAAAGACCACGTGGCTGGCGATATATTCGCAGCGCGCGAATCAAGTGAAAATAATCCCCATCTAGCCCTTCGCGGTATTTCTTGGGTCCTTTTTATGAGCACAGAAAAATACAATTGTGTTTAAAGCAGGCGGTCGGTGTTGAACTTTTTCAAAAGTGTAAGCGGATGAAAAGGGGGATTTTTAACAGAAACGTCAGATTAAACACTTAAACAAAACGTACCTAACCAACTGGAATAAGTACACGTCGGAGATGAGAGGCGATTTTTTTCTCCCACTGTAGGTATACTCGCTTTTCTCTCTCCGCCGCTCTGGTATATCCCACTTTTTCTTACTGCTATTATATGCTTGGAGCCGGTGTATAATGCTACCTCAACGGCATCACGAAAAACGCTCTAAATATGTTTCTGTTCCCTGGATTTAAACGACAGGAGAGATATAAGACCGCTAATACACCTTGTGCGAAATAAAACTTTATTTTTTTGGATTAAGTACCCATCTCGAAGGGTTTTGGAATTTTCCGCTTAGGAAAAACCCATCTTATCCTAATTCAAATTAGTTACTAAATGTACAACTTTTCAAGACATTCATTTGCTGAAAATTCGCAATTCAATGTAAAAAAAGTGGTCAGTTTATCGTGCAAGATGAGGTTAGTTTATAGTGCAAGGAAAACGCCTTTATCCGTGTAGCCGGATAATAAATTTATATTTGTCTAAGGAAATACGCGGAGTGGAAGGTTTTAGTGAGTAACCCTGGCGACACATCTACCACCTAGTAGGATATTATGTTTACCGGCGTCGCATTCAACATGTCTCTGGTCGCTGTAAACTTTGAATCCCGCCAAAGTCCTCTATTTGGACTTTTAGATTGAGTGCTCTGTTTGCGGAAATGTCTTCTAGAGATTCGCCCCAGAAACTCTTCCTCCTCGTACGCCTTTCCACGGTTGCCGGGTCCATTGTCGTATGTAAACTATCGATTTTAAAACACTTGGCTGATTTTGGCGCTGCCCAAGTTTACACCACGTCTTGATGTGGAATTAATCAAGTCGAGGGCTAATTGAAACCCACACTTTTCACCCGACGGGGGTCGCTTACTCAAACGTCTTACTTTGTTCTTTGACAGATGAGGAACGTTAGAAGTGACATTACAATATCTATTATTGACATTATAATATCTACAAATATAAAAACATTATAATATCATTATAATGTATTATCATTATCATTATAATGACATTATAATATCTACAAATAACAAAAGACATTACAATATATATTATTGAGACACCCAAAAATAAAAAAACTTACTATACCAATTATTAATAAAACACGAAATGGAAAACTGTTGCTCCACAATTTTTTTGCAAATTACGTATCTGAAATAAAAAAATGGTATCTCCTCTCACCTCCTAAAGCTATACTAATTGGAACTAGAATTTACATATATTTCATGTCTTACATGTAAGACATGAGTTTACTTTGAAAGTAAACGATTTTTTTAATTAATGTGAAACAGGCTTTCAGGTAATCAAAACTTGATTGTCAATTTTATTTATCAGTTTACTAATAATTATTCTATATTTTGAGGCTTTCCTTATAATTATTATTATTTTTATTATGCCGCGCTTAACTGGACCGCAAAAAATGAGAGCTGTTATGTTACTGCAGAACGGATGGTCAAGCAGTTGCTTACCATTCGCTCTGCATACTGCAGAGCGGATAGCCAAGCAGTTGCAGATACTTTGAATGTGAATAAAGGTTGCATTTACAAAATTAAGCAAAAATGGAATGCAGAAGGAACAGTTGAGTACGTCCATAGAGAGGGCCGTCAGAAATTCAGTACTATGGAGGAAGACGAACTCGTCCTTGACCACCTCCGACAGAATCCTTTTGATACAGCAGTCACTGCCTGCTTCTTAACAAATTTTCCTGCTTCGGTGCAAAACGCATTTTTTTCAATTTTTTTTCAGACGAAAATTTTTTTTTCAGACGAAAAAGTTTTTCAATCCTACTATGATGGCTCTGTGCGTGTATACCGCCCAAGAAATTGCCGATATGAAGAGCGCTATATAAATCCTACAGCTCGTAGTGATCGCTTCTCTATCAACGTGTGGGCATGGATATGTTGCCAAGGAGCAGGTGTTACTTGGAGAATCAGAGAGCGTCTTACTGGTCAAAGCTACGCTCGCATTTTGGAATATGTTATGTTACCTTCCGTTTCCATTTTATATCCCGAGAACTTCACTTTCCAGCAGGAAAATATTTTTATTTCCTCTTTCCATATTTCAATTAAATTTATATTTCAGAATAATTCCTCTATTCACAAATCACGAGTTGTTACTGAATGGCTGAATACAAACCATATGAACACTCTGCCTTGGCCCTCTAAGTCGCCGGATTTAAATCCGATAGAAAATGTATGGGCACAAATGGAAAAAGACATGTATAGCAGAAATTTCCGACCAGCGAACGTAGAAGAACTGTGGTTGGCGATTGAAAATGCCTGGGAAAATATTGGCGAGGATTACACCAGGACACTAATATTGTCTATGAGAAATAGGCTTCAAAAAGTTATAAACGCGAATGATGCTTGGACCAAATATTAATTCATAGTATTTTTCTTAAGTTCTTAGTTTGTTAATTTAATGGATTTTTTTTACAAGAGACGTCCTTACCATATAGATTTTCCTTAATAAATACTGTATATAAAATGCTGTCACCCTATAACTGACAGATACTTCAACCTAAAATAATTTTGAATGTGATCTGTTTACAAAAGCCTGCTTCACAATGGGAAAATTTCCAAAATTTCTCATAAGAGTCGTTCACTTTCAATTGATTTTATTTGTAGCTATTGGTACTGTCTGTAACATCGAAATATGAGACATAAAACATTTTTAAAGGATACCCCCAATTGCCGCAATGGGAGATCGGGGCAGTATAACTTTTCTCCCAGCAAGCTAAAATCGTAACTATAAATGCGCTTTCATTCAACAAGTTGTTATGTTTTGATAGAATACTAATAACTAATCAATTTTAACACAAAACCTATCAAAATAATACACTAAATTAGAGAATAACTGTTTACTTGTATTTCAAGAATAATTGTTGACCCCACTTTACCGCAAAACGGGGTCGGCGGCTCCTTTTATCGATATAATGAAGGTTTTTTGCTGGGGGTTTTATGTCTCATATTTCGATATTACAAACTATACACCTTTTCACTATGTTGGCTATGACCATAAAACAAAGCCTTAGAAATATAGCGAAACTAAATGCCAATTTTAAACTAAATGCCATAGAATATCATTTTGTTCTAATATTGTGTGATTTTCTATTTCATTTCATTTGTTTTTAATAAGTTGTTTTGTCAAATTATTAAAAACTTAAAAAATATTAGGAATATTTGTATATAGGAAGACAACATCTAGGGCTATATGTCTGATATTTTTATACTGTCAATAATTTTTTGAAAACGAAAAAAATTGAAGTGAAAAAAGTGGCTTGTTATAATATTATAATAATTTTAGCTTGGAATGTAGACAGAATGGAGACAGTTATCACAAACAATTTTGCAATTAGAGAGTATTTATTTGGATTTAATTTTAAGTGATAAAAATTTGGTTGCAGATACCTACTTACTTTTAATTGCTTACAGTCCTGAAGAGTCTCTTTAAAATGGGCATGATTGGTCAAAACGTAATACGTTATTACTAAATAATTAATTGCTACAAAAATCTGTTTCAAGTGAAATTACAATAGACAAGTCATAACATAAAATATCAATCACTAATAAACTATGTCTAAATTGAAGTATTAATGCAAAAGCATCAGTGTAAATCAGTGTAAAATTAGTGTAAATCAGTGTAAACATCAGTGTAAATCAGTGTAAATAACATAACATAAGTAGGTAACCAGGAAGTTGCATTTGTTTCTTATTACGGTACATCCGTAGAAACGACAAACATTGTTGAGAGTCTAGCTACGGCGTTCGAGGAAGTAACAGCCACGCTCCTGAATTTCATGAGAATTTATTATAAAATAATTGTAAATTTAAAGTCATAATTGTTAATTTGTGCTAAATAAGCAATAATACCAGTGTAAATTGTCTAGAAACAGAAAAAAACTGTATGAATAAGTGTTTTCGTCGTTTTTACAAGTAAGAAGTGAAAGGCTTGGTAACGTCCCAGCCCAGTAGAAGAAATTTGCGATCTATAACAAACAAGAAAAGGAAGCAATCTGTCATAGCAATTAAAGTAATAGAACATTAAATACTACGGTAGCAGTAAGTAATAAATTTGAGGGTAAATTAATCCCAAGGCGAGATCCAATAAAGGCACCCAGCATTCCAGAGGCAGTGCAGCGACATCCCGCTAGATGACGCCACCACCAGAGCCCAGCGGCATTTGTTAGTTCTTGGTGGTGATAAAAGGATTAACATATTTTTCGAAGTACTAAACAATTCAAAATTTGCTAGTATTAAGGAATATTGTGTCAGAGGATTTGTGTCCCTTGTAATAGATTTAAGTTACGTAGGTTTTGTCGCTGGATAGGAATATTTTTTCATTTCTATTAACCATATCTGTCAATAAACAGAGTCATATGCAATCAACTTATTCTTTCTTGTTTTTTTTATTTCAGGAAATAATTTAAAACTAATACAATTTGAGCTTCACTAAAATTTAATTAATATAATAACATTTTGCATACTATAAAATTCATTATTTTGAGGCAGTAACCTCATCGCACAAATAATCTTTTAAAAGAAATTTGTGTAATAGACCTAATTGGACCCCATCTAAGACTATAGAGTGCTCATCACTAAAGTGATCATTCAATTATAATAAAAATGAGTGTTCAGAGAACAGGCGCCCATAAAGCAGAGAAGGATTCCATAGGGAAGAAAATAGGGTAAGTATCCTATAATCAGATTAGATGTTTCTCCATCATATTATTTCAATATAAAATATTTTTATTACAAAAAGCCTAAAAACAGATAGACATAAAACAATAAACATAACAAATTCATATATATCAATTATCAGCCTAACGTGGAGCTTAATACAAGTACATTATAATTTGGCTATCAAACGTGGGGCTTAATTCATTCATAACAATAGCTGGACATACATACGGAAACGAACCACTATACACACGGAAACGAACCACTTAGAAATTGTACAAGTTCTTTCACCTTTATTGAGGATCTTCAGCAGCAGCAGTATTGATGAGCAGTGTACGATTTATTTCATTGATCATTTATACTTGAATTTAAAATATTTGCAACACTTGCAGTGGCGTTTTATGACATTAGTTTTTGAAGGAACTCAAATTCTTAGAATACACAAACCTAGTCTGCGATTTATATTTGTTCTATTTGAACATATTGACTAGGTTTGTGTATTCTGAGAATTTGAGTTCCGTCAAAAACTAATGTCATAAAACGTCACTGCAAGTGTTGGAGTATTAATATTTTAAATTCAAGTATAAATGATCAATGAAATAAATCGTACACTGCTCTGAAGATCCTCAATAAAGGTGTAAGAACTTGTACAACTTTTAAGTGGTTCGTTTCCGTGTGTATAGTGGTTCGTTTCCGTATGTATGTCCAGATATAGCACTGGTAAGTGTATCTTCCTTCTTATTCGTCTATTTGCTTATTTCTCTATGTAATGAAATGCTACAAACCCAAAACTTCTCACAAAACAAATATGAATAGCAAAGCAAATTTCAAAACTAATACATATATATATATATATATATATATATATATATATATATATATATATATATATATATGTATATATATATATATATATATATATATATATATATATATATATATATATATATATATATATATTAGCTTTGAAATTCTTTGCTATTCATATTTGTTTTGTGAAAAGTAAGTGAAAAGTAATCTTGGGTTTGTAGCATTTCATTACATTGAGAAATAAGCAAATAGACGAATAAGAGGAAAGATATACTTACCAGTGCTATATCTGGACTTACATACGGAAATGAACCACTATACACACCGAAACGAACCACTTAGAAGTTGTACAACTTCTTTCACCTTTATTAAGGATCTTCAGAGCAGTATACGATTTATTTCATTGATCATTTATACTTGAATTTAAAATATTAATACTCCAACACTTGTAGTGACGTTTTATGACATTAGTTTTTGACGAAACTCAAATTCTTAGAATATACAAACCTAGTCTACTGTTTATATTTGTTCTATTTGAACATATTATATATAAAAGCATTAGGCATACAGTTATCCAGAAGATGTTTAACTTTAAAATGCATAAAATCTTGTTGAACCTATTGAAAAACATCTGGATATGGATTTTCGAAGAAACAATTAATACATAAGACCAACAAATGATTTTAGTTTTGACTAAGCAAGCAATTTCTGTATCACTCCCTCTTTGAATGCTTCCGAACTCTATTGTATATGTAATTCAATATTCTCCAGCATATATGTAGTTGGAAAAAGTAGTTGTTTTTCAATAGGTTCAACAAGATTTTATGCATTTTAAAGTTAAACATCTTCTGGATAACTGTATGCCTAATGCTTTTATATATAATATGTTCAAATAGAACAAATATAAACAGTAGACTAGGTTTGTGTATTCTAAGAATTTGAGTTCCGTCAAAAACTAATGTCATAAAACGTCACTACAAGTGTTGGAGTATTAATATTTTAAATTCAAGTATAAATGATCAATGAAATAAATCGTATACTGCTTTGAAGATCCTTAATAAAGGTGAAAGAACTTGTACAACTTCTAAGTGGTTCGTTTCGGTGTGTATAGTGGTTCATTTCCGTATGTATGTCCAGATATAGCACTGGTAAGTATATCTTTCCTCTTATTCGTCTATTTGCTTATTTCTCAATGTAATGAAATGCTACAAACCCAAGATTACTTTTCACAAAATATATATATATATATATATATATATATATATATATATATATATATATATATATATATATATATATATATATATATTTGTGCAAAATTGGTAGATCTTTTATTGCCAATTGTTTCTTATTATAACGTTTTCGATGTCATTTACGTCCACGAAATATGGCACGTAAATAATATTTATGACACGTGCTATGGAACGTCTCCGCTATCCAGAATATACCAAAAAATCCATAATTTGCGACAGAGGCCACATAAAATAAAAAGCCCCCGTCTCGTTAATCACCATATATGAAAAATAACATCTCCAGCGGGATCCGGCTTGTAAAATACATCATCTTTTATGGTGGCGTTGTATAAAGAGAGTAAAATTAAGACGGATTTTTTAGGTTTGTTTACGAACAACAAATCCGCGCCGAAAAAACCACGAGCCATTGTAAGTGATCAAGTTAAAATTAACCCCTAGCAAAACGCCTTTTATGTGAGCGAGGGTGGAGACACAAGAAAAACGGATATTTTTGATTAATGACCGGGGACCTCAGCTGGGAATAATCTGGACCATTTTTTACGGACGGTCGGGACGCCGAACAAACTGCACGCGGTTTGGAGGTCAATCTTCTCTTCTTATTTACAATCTCAACTACTTCATTCCTAAAACTACCTCCGGGGCGAAGCTATATTTCTTCGGCCTCATTAGCATATTTACCGGTCCCATGACGAATAGGCCACACTTTTGCGTGCCGCTACCGCCAGAAAAATGACCAAATAGTATGATATAAAGGCACTGTGAAGGCACTGGATTATTAATATGTGACTCGTTATAAAATCGACCACGTATCAACGATTCCCTTAACTCCAAATGCACTTACCGATACAACAAAACTACCAATCGATTCCTTTCTCCCTTTATTTAACTATATCCCTTGGCTAGAGCTGTCTGCAGGACGCCTCTAAGCTTTTAATGGGTCCAAAGGTAATTACACCGTAGTAATACTTGTGGGGTCATAAAGAGAAAATGCATATCCAGTTTTGTTCGAACTTAATATCGCCTATAATGCGATTACTATTGTACGTGCTCCGCAATTTTCTATAGCAGCAGCACGTTGACATTAGTACATGATATTTTCGGGTGTAATCAACGAATTCTACGCCTTGCTATTAGAGAATACCAGCCGAGATACATACAAAGTAACAATGTAAACAAACATATGAGGTAACACAGTAACTAACTTGAAGCATTTGTTGTGAGATTAGTTAACCTTCCTAGTACCGAGTGACTTTATACCCCTTGAAGTATTGATGTATTTCTGTACCCCAGCTTATGTTTACATGTTTTTAAAAAATTTAAATACTTTATTATTGATGTAAAAGCAAACACAAGTAATATATGTTTATAAAAAATATTTATTTCCATGATTGATTTCCAATAAAAAAATATAATCAACAAATGAGGTGCGTAGTTTCAAAACTCGAGTCTCCACCATAATCAATTTTTGGGAAATCCCAAAACACTTCTATATTGAAATATTATTTGCCAATATGTATTTGGAGAATGTAAGTCTGGCAGTATAGATTTGGAGAATGTGAGTTTTGCAACAGTTAAAATTGGAGAATGTGAGTTTTGATGCAGTCATTAATATTACCCACACGGTCTTAAAAATAATCCAGGATAGTTCTTGGATACTGTTTTCAGTAAAATAAAGCCAACTATACTACTACAAAACAAAATTTATTTTAGAAAATCTTAAAAATTTATTTTAAACTCAAGGTTCTGTTATTTCTTCTCGTGGTTCGCATCGCATTTCATTAATTTCATGACCATCAACATCTTCAGCTTGATCAAGGATGTGTTTGTAAAAATCGAGAACAAGCTCTTCATTCTCTCTCGTTCCAATAATATTTGGACAGTAGATTAATGTCAAAAAATTAATTCGTCAATACTGCTTCAAGGAGAATAATTATATTAAATTATTATTAACTGACGACTGTTATATTCATTTGTTCATTTTATAATAACATGTTATAACAGCGTTATTAGCGTTCGAAATTCCTCATATTCTGCTGATAGTGCACCGCCTACTATTCCACTAATTACAGGCCATCGATCTACCGCTAATTTATGTAAACAAAACTTACACGATAGAAACACAATAGCACGGCAAACGTTGTAAAATTAATTAGGGTAATATTTTTTCGTGTTAATGTTAATATTGTCATAACAAATGGAATGAATCCCCAGCATAGATATAATTTATAACAATAATACTGAATGTCTATATTTTTAGAATGATGGCAACGCGACGGGCACAGCCTTTAACAAATTAATTAAGGTTTATTAATTAAAGGCGGTGGCGAGTAAAAATACACTCGGTACCGAGTTGTTTTGTCTATGCATTTGGTGATCTATATAATATTTTTGTAATAATTTAGAAGAAATAATTTAATTCCAGTTATCTTTTGTTGCTCATATATTATAAGAAAGGATGATTTTTACATCATTTTCAAATCGCGATAGTAAAAATTTTATATTTAAATACACCTCAGTATCTACGGAAAATTCTAATAATCTCTTTGGCAACTTGTTTGCTTTTGAATTTATTTAATTCAAAAGTAAATAAGTGGCCAAAAGTCGTGTTACAGTAACATATCCAGATTGTTGCTAAATAGTAAAGCAGCTGCGGCAAACTACAAACAAATTTCTATGTTGATGTAACGGTATGAACATCTGTTTACAACATTACTTATATATCATATCAACATCGCTTTGTAACTTTAACAAAGTTAGTGATATTTAACTAAAATGTTAGATCTCTGGATGAAAAGGGACGGCCCCATCACCCTTATATATACAGATTTCAAAGGCTTTTTGAATTACTTATTGTATTATATATTTCAAGCTGGACAATGATCATCACTTATTGCATTATTTGTGCATTATATAATTTATATTATATTAAGTTCATATAATATCTTAGTCGCTTTCAATTTGGACCGTGGTCATTTCATTGTCCCGGTTTCAGGTCTAACATATTTCAGGTGTCCCGCAAGGGTCGATTTTGGACCTCTTATTCATATTTATTATAATCATTTCGCAGCTTAATAAAATAGATGACCATAGGCTGTATTGTAAAATTACTTCCAACTCTGCCTATGATTATCTACAAAGTAAATTTGGTAACTTTCTTTTGACCCCAAAGAGTTTCATGTACTTAACGCATGTTACTTTTTTATAATGGGTCCAGAGGATAATATATTGGTTTTGTATGATTCATTTTTAAATTTTCGTTGTTTTTACTATTTAAAAAATGCATTAACGCACATTTTACGGGTTTAGCCCGTTTTTAAATCTATGATTCGTTTCTAATGTATTTTTTTTTTGTTACAGGTAAGGCATCTTTCGTTAAAGGTAAATTCAACATAAATAGAGATTATGATGCCTCAACGGCCTACCAGAGACCTTTGAGTACACTGAGTGAGTAGAATTGAGTACATTGTGTATTATTACAAAGAATTATTGCAAAAAAAATAATATCAAATTTTAAAGTTCGAATTTCGAGTCATTAAGTTCAGGTTGCATCTTATGATGGAATATGTGTTATTATCAGAGGTTTTTAAATTTAATATCAATGCACAATATCTATTGTTATTTGTAGAATTTATTTTGTACCTTTTCAAGAGAGGTAATATGTACTAAATATGAGGAAGACCAAATAATTTAACAGACGTAATCGATAAGTGCGAAGAGTTCCTAAATACAAATCTAAGCATTTGCAAACTTTTCAAAATAGTTAATTTAATGTGTCGAAGCGTGTTTAATTTTTAAACAAAATATACCTACCCCTAGGTCTCGGATGCTATAACTAAGCTAAAATTATTATTAATTGTGTTGTATCAATTTTTTTCCGTCCCTTATCAATTTTTTTCCGTCCCTATAAAACTTGTTTAAAAACATTTATCGTTGTTTAGGTGTAGCGTGTAGAGCAATGAAATAATTAGTTAACTTCATTTTGTAAACAAATCCTATATATGATCATCAGAAAAAATAGTTTTGTAAATTTTTAAATCAGCGTCAAATCTGTAGAAAATTCACAGATATCATTTATAGATAAATTAAAGAATTATAAATAATTAAGAACGGGAGCAATGTGAGCCCTGTGGGACGCATGATAAGATCACTATTTCATCTGATTTGTAATTACCAATGTTTACTTTTTGATACCGATCTATTAAGAAACTCTTTATCCCAGCTATCTCATCTGTAAATATAATTGCAGTTAGTTTAGGTAATAGTAGATCATGGTTTACTCGGTCAAATGCTTCGGAGAGATCAGTATATACACTATACAACCTCCATCTGATAATTTTTCTTCATAGCATTCATACGTACAATAATGAAATTCAATATTGTACAAAAAACTGGAAAATAGGAAAACCACAAACGCTTCCTAACAATCTTCCTTATTTGAACAGAAGAAAATGAAAGAATGAAAGTTGACTGCAAAGACTAGAGAAGATTAGACAAAGACTTGAGGAAGGATATTGTTACGAAATCCTCAGAAGCGATTGTGCACGATATACTGAAAATTCCCTATATTTAGGGAGAATCTGCGCAATCTGGCTACACCGCACCCGACTACCCCCAAAGGCAATGTCTCAAGCCTCTAGGACCTCAAATAACCGAGATACGCCCCCTGTGCAGTATAAGAACATATGGACTACCCCTTGGAGAACTCTTGGAGACGCCCTGTATACAATATAGAATGGGATGGAATAGTTGAGAACAATCTAGAATGGGATGGAATAATCGTGAAGCTTCCAGAAGTTATCAGAACCTCGAAAATAGTATATAAGGGCCAACCGATCGTTATCGTTAGGTCAGTCAGTTTAGTTCAAATGTCTAAGAACGTTTGAACCACTAAAGACCAAGTAACATGTAATTAAAAGTGTTTGCCAAAGTGATATATCATTGTAAAAAGTTGTGACTTGATGTGGTTGGAAGTTAATAAAGTGTATTTGGATTCTGAACAATACCACTTATTATACGAACCCAGTGGCGCAACAATATCTTACCAGTCGTCCAGAGCTTCTTAGGCGCCATCTTCTTCAGGTTGCCCGAAGACTATAAGAGCATTTTGAAGAATGTACCTTCAGTCCTAGAAGTCTACCTAGGCGATTCAGTTGTAGTGTGGGTTGAAATTCCTTTGGAGGTACACATGGAATTATACATTCTTCCATGAATCTCCTTACCTGCATTACGTACATTGATTATATTTTCCCAAGATTTTCTTGCCCTTGATGTTTATTTTATTTGAAATGACTTTCTTCTGATGCATGATAATGCCAGACCTCACACCGCGAGAATCACTTAAAAGTATTTAAACGACTTAAATATTAAGTCCAGCGTTAAGTGCAGAAGCCAAACCCAATTGAACATACATGGGACATGTTTTGATAGACGCGGTCGTGTTCCTAATCCCGAAACCGGTTGCAACAAGCTTTTGTAGAGGAATGGAAACTTATTCCTCAAAAGCATATAGTGACTTACTGTATTTTGTGCCCAAATCGAACGAACTAATATTTTTATATAAAAAATAATTATTTTAGAAAATATTTCTTGCTATAAAAAATAGGTATACTAAATAGTAGGTAAAATAGGTATAGGACAATTTATAATGCTGTAGTAATCCGCACTGTGCGTATAGAAGTATAATAATAAGCGATTCGTTATTAGAGCACTAGTGGAGTGTAAATACCGCCGGCTGGAAAATACTCAAAGTGGACAGCGTAATGGGCAATAATTATACGTAACAGTGCAACAATACGTTGGAGATATCCTGTAATTACGAGTACACATATTTGTATGGAATAGAGATAATAGGATACCATAATAATTATGCGTTCATTACTGCGTTTTTGTGTGCGGGGTGAAACTCCATGTTTGCTGTATGCCAGTCTACGTTGTGGCGAACGCGCCGGTGCCAGTAAATGGTATTTTGCACCTATTCAATGTTCCTTTGAAATAATTGTACGGACAATCAATATTAGATGTAGGAGTAACCTCAAATAATGCCTATAAATAACAGTTTTCAAAATACTACGTCTAAGAAGCCACTTTTAACAAAAAATATAATAAAAACTGTTAATCTATTGAAAATTGAATTTGAAAAAATACTTGAAAATGACAGGAAGGTCCCATTTGATTATGATATGAGGGCCCCATTTTATCAATGGATGTTAGCTATAAGAATAGCTATAAGATTAGTAATCCGGATCTTGCCGGTCCATTTTTTGTCCAATTTTTCTTTATCCCCCCTTATTTATAAAGTAAATCGATAAAGTACATGCTATTAATGTCATTTTAATGGTTATTATGATATATATAGCCTTATGATGAAAGTGATGATGGGTTTTTAAATGAAATAAAAACAAATGTAATCATAATCATAAAAATTAATCATAAAAAACATTTATTATTAATAAAAATGTTCAATTAGTGTGAACTTATATCAAACTGTTCCTTATAAAGTTACCTATACCTATGTCATTATCCTATGCAATTATCTTAGTTTAGTGATGCAAACTTTTGTAGAAACTGCAGCATTTTGGGACCTAAATCAATAAATTCTTCAGCTGTACTGCACAAAGAAAAACTTACTGTATAAAAAAGTTGTCATTTATCAGTGAATTATAAAAAACAACTGCTTTTCAATTTTATATATGGTCTATTCATTAAGGTTATATCTGTTTGAAAGTTACATTGGCTTATGGGTGGGCGCTTTTTGGAACCCTTTTCCGCTACGCCAGTGGCAGACCGCTGCGGCCGGCGAACTTTTTCACAAGGCCATCATGCGCCCTGATCGACTGAAATGAAAGATTGCATTTTGTACTGGCGCGGCCACGGCGGCGGCGGTTTCTCATCAAGAAGGAAGCTGAAGCGGCAGCAATCCTTTGAAAATATATGGGGTCGTTTCCAGATGGCCCGGAACACTTGTTAACTCTCGCTAGGTATTTCTACAACGCTATAGAACACCCCGAAACTATTTAAACACTTTTATTGGGTTTATTGGACTTGTTTTACTACGGTTTTTTTTGGAATTGCTTCTGCGGCTCCGCCGGTTCGTTCGGCAAGATGGAACGGGCGTCCTCTTAGTAGAATGATAACATGTATTCAAACGGAGTTTTGTTTACAAACTTCTGCTGGTCGGATGAAGTTGACAAAATAAGTTTTACGACGAATTTACCAAAGTTTTTACAGGTGTATCAGTTTCGGCATAGGTTTTTCTGATGAGATGCAGGAAACCAAACGTTCGTCAACTAAAATCATAAACTTATGTCTTTTTTTGTCTATCTCTCAACGAAAGTTTCACTCTTTCATACCCACGATAATACATCAAATATTACCGGGCATCGTATTAGTTATATTTTCTCGTATTTTAACACCTTAAACGATGCCACCAATTCGTCCATTTGGTTATTTTATTTTATTTTTATTTGGAAATTTTACTATGATACTTTACGTTAGTTAACTCATCAAATTCTGGGTATTGGGTTGATTGGCAACGAAAAAACCAGGAAAGAAGAGAGCATAGTGAAAATTTGTTGCGAACATTGTGTTAAAAATTAATAGTTTAATCGGGTTAATTACTCACAAGAATTTAAGAAGAGGTTATGGAAATCCCAGAATCAAATTTGATCCTGATAGATCCTGCATTTATTCTGTAGACTTGGGTATGGGTCCAGCACGGAGGATCCAGCAAGGATGGAAAAATGCTACAAAATAACAAAACTACATAAACAAGGCACCATTCTACTTTAATAAAGCTGGCTTATTAAAAATAAAACGAAATCGTAAAATTTAAAGTATAACAAACATTCAACATATGATTATAAGTCCTTACCATATAATATTTCATGCAAATATGAGCTCCATATATATAACTATATCCATAATATTGATTTTTATCCGCCACAGAACCTTTTTTATCCGCCATTTGTAAATCTAATAGCAATTACCTTTGATAAGTTGTATAGAAAACCAGTAAAACAGCCATGTGTAATGACGGTTGCCTATATCATTAATTGTTACACACGTTTATATCAGCATGTAATAATTTTTGCATATATTCGAATAATACATTAGTATTAGGTATTATGTGGAAAACGCCTATTGAGACGTTTTTTAGTACAAGTGACTCATTTTTTCCAATTATTAAAGATCTCTAAAGAAGTATTAGTAACTTAAGGGCTCTACGGTTACACCAGGGAGAAAATTTTCGATCTCAAGACCTTAAAAATTTAGGACGTTTGGTTAAGAATTTCGATATTAAATCGATCGATTAAACGGATTAGCGCTAATGTCACTGCTTAGAGAAATTAATATCAGTTATGAAAAGGCCATAAAGGGATTTTGTGTAAAAAACGTAACATAGTTCTGTAAGTTAAAATCTAAATTTAATCGTGTTACACTGGTACAAATCTTGAAATAAAATGTTTCAAAATTAAGAATTTTTGCCTTCCTAACCCTTCCATGGGCAACGCCTAGCTACGGCCCTGGTTTACGCATAAGTTCTAAAATGTGCGTTATTTGTAATGTTTTATCGATGATATATATAATGTTGATCATTTTGTTTTTAACGATGATCAATTTTGACCAATGATGTATCATTTTACTATAATATTTTAATTCTATTACCTATTACTAAATTGACTTTTGAATAACTTACCACATCAGTTTGAAAATTGTCAAAAAGCAGAGGCCCTAAGACTTATCCATGTAGATCTCCACAATTTCCCTATATTACAGTTTATTTCTAACTGCTTATATTTAATTATGAAAAGCATTTCGTGATCTATATTATCAATAGTTGATATATAATTAGCTCATGAGGATTTGTTTCGCTGTCGGCGGGCCTCGAACACACGGCTACTATGGGATCGAATTGAAGAGCACGCGTCAGGCCGCTCAACTATGGTTTCGTGCCCGTAAAACAAGAATAGCATGCCGTTATGTAGATTATAAAATAGAAACAGTCTTGTCGATTTGACCACAACAGTTATGAACTTAAATGATGTAATAAAGGACGCATTTGTATGCATCATTTTACTGTCTTGGTAAATTACAACAAATTACCTACTCAACTGAATAGGTAGAAAATAGGCACATATGCATATCATGTTTAATAATCTCAATGGCATAAAATACTAACGTCAGTTTAGTACTTACTGATTTCCATCATAAAATTAACATTAAAATTGCGTTCAAGTACTTTTGTGGCAGTTATACGATAATATATATTTTATATTGTGATTATAAGTTGTGCCTCTCGCGTTTACATTGGACTGCGGCTAACTTTGTTGGCCTTTTCGTAATCCCTGACACGAAATTATTTTCCCAACGTCACTAATTTCAGTCAATATTTAATTGTGTCTCCGAAACTACAGTTATTATTAGGAATCCTCGGAATTAGACAATGTCTTGACGTATCTACTATTTGAACTGTTTTGTAAAGTGTACTTTACAAAACAGCCTTTACAACACCTTTACAACACCTTATATCGGCATCAGAATTAATCAATAATATGTATGCCTTCAAAGTTTAATAAGTTGTTTTTTTAACAAAAAAATGATTGTCTAGTTTTATAAAAAAAAGGAAAAATTAAGAAAAAGCAACAATTAATTATTCTTGATATGAATTTATTTTTGCTCTTTTATTTTATGCATGTATATCACAAAAATATACATGTAGCTGTCTGAAGTGCATGAGTTTTATCAGAAACCGACTGTTTAAAAATGTAGACATTGTCGATACTTATGTCGATTACATGTGCGTGTTGTTTTACCGTTGGTTGCCACTACATATTGATAAGGAAATGAATAATTAATATTTATATTTTTTGTGTATATGAACCTCGTGTATATATATATAGGAAGTGTACGATACATTTTTATGGTTATAGTGTGTTCCACTGCTATCGCGAATATAAAATATATCTAATTTGTAAATAATATTTTTTATTCGTAATATATTAAACATTTCCTTATAATTTAATAAACATAAACGCACACTATTGAATAGATATTGAATAGTTACACAAGATGAAGTCTTGTTGGTATATTTTCCATACGACAAGCACGTCACTGTCGTACCGCTTTACGGAAACAGATGGGTTTTCCTTGCCATCGATTCTCCGCCGGACATGAAAAGAATTTTTATCAGACCGGATGTGCAATATTATACTTGATAACGTTTATTTTTGCCTCTTTTATAAGTTGGTCCACCAGTTTAGAAAAGGAATTCCTCATGTTTATATCGATTTTTCACGCATGCCGCATCGCTAGGAAAAAATCTATGAGAACTATTTAAACGGTCTCATGAAAGTAGCAAATTCCGTCCAGATATTGATGATATCTGCAGTGTCTGACGGAACGTCAAAATAGAAAAGTGGGGGAGAAGAAACAGTTGTTGATATAATTGATATTGGTTTTTGTATACATACTATTTATTTTCTTATGGTTCTGAAGATTTTTATTTGAATGGGCGCCAGTTTTAAGAGCAATTCATTTGAAATATCTATTTTATATTTATTGATATAGACAGAAACAAACAACAACAGGTTCAAAATAAGCTGAATCTATGAATGTAGTTTTATTTGAAATTTTAATCTATTCAGTGACACTGGAAATTAATTATTTTTATAACAACAACTTTGACAACTTTCTCATTTTTTAAATTATGAAATGTAATATATAAATTACTTTATAATCCAAGAAAAAAAAAGAATTATTATCATACAATTACACATTAATTTGTTCAAAATTGTAATGTGGAAGTAAAATTGTGGAAATATTTTAATATATTAATTTTTAACAGTTAAGTTAATCGCAGGCTAGGCTAAGCCTGCGATAACCTACTAACTTAAATTAAATTACGTTGGATATTAAATCCTCTATGTACAAGTTCCTTGTATAGAAAAGATTTTGAGAAGTTAATTAAAAGAGACGTATTTATATTGGTGTTCTATTACCTTTTTCTATCGTTAATCCAAAACACTTTAAATGCTTTTCACTACCGCACTAGCGTGTAGACCTATAGCGGCACTATCAGGAAACTGGGTTGGAAGCTTGGTTGCTGGAATCTGCTATTATCACTTCTGTCGGATTGGGATACTATTCATCGTAGACTGAATTTCTTTGTTGCCTGATTTTTGACTCGGTGAAATTCTGATTAAAACGATGACGAAACCTGGAAGTGAAGTTTCTAGGATACCGCCTAGCATAATTCACGAAGGATTTGTTTAACAGCCAAAATCACTTAATTTAAAGTAGTGCAATGACAACATCATATGTACACATGCAAGAGGATTTTACACAACTTTTAAACATTTAACTTAAACATACTAGAAATTATTACTTGTTTCATATTTAATTTTCTTTAGAGAAAAGATGCGCGTGGCAACCTTCTTGGTGCATTCTACTAAACTATCATGCGTTGTTATTCTGTATCTATGGAAATGGTCCAACAAGAAACAAATATACTTCCTTGGTTGCATGCTTTTTCTGTTAATGATAACGATCACATTTTCTATATTTCATTATATCACATTGAGTAATGTTTGTCATAATTTTTAATTAATATATTTAGGGTTACTATTTATTTTACATGCATGCTGTTTACCTTTCATACAGCATGCTTGTACGAAATATGTTCAACTGATACGATTTTGGATTCGAGGCTTTAGCCTCGAATTTTTAATCTAGAGGCAAGTGTTCTTAAACGTTTATAATTTGAATTATGCTTAGGTTATTTTCTCTCAGTGGATAATCTGTTATAATAATTTAATTTATACTTATTAGTCTAGTCCTATGAATTAATTCTTGTGCTCATTAATTATTACGTGTAGCGGATTTATATCGTTGCTACGTGGTTGATCATTTACTGTACCGTTCGCTCTGTCTTTGCTTCAGCGGTTTCTTTGTCTGACTCATGCTATATGTTATTATTTTTCATTTATCTTAATATACACTCCCCGGCACAAAATTCCGTCACCCTAAAATTTTGCCCAATTTTGATGTTTTATAACTTTTTTATTTTTCATCTGATTTTCATAAATTTTTTACCAGTCTGTAGATCAGTTCATTGTGTGTCTTTTTAATTATTGTAATAAGTCATATTTTTCGTCCAGGCAATATTATACAGGGGTAAATCAAAGTGTTGTTTTTTGTCGTAAACTCAAAACACCCTGTGGAAAAATTGAGGCGAATAATTTTGTTTACAAACTGTTTGCTGCCATCTTAAACGTATTGTAAACATTTTGTTTTTTGATTCATCCCATTATCTCATTTCTTCTGCGAGCAGATATATATATATATATATATATATATATATATATATATATATATATATATATATATATATATATATATATATATATATATATATATACACACACATTGATTTAATGATTTGCCTTTTTGGTACGCCAATGGTTGGAATGCTCTTTGTGTCCCGTTAGTCTGTTTGATTTGGTTAACTTAAGGGCGTTTCGGAGATTTTTGTATCCTACGATATGCTACATATACATTCTTCATTTTCCAATTCAACATATGTGTGTAGTTTTCGTTGGCGAGGGATTTTCCAGTTGTTAGCCGGGTATGATTTCCAATTTGCAGAAAACCGGGAAATATATGCTTGTAAAACTACAATAGAGGATATAATGAGAAGTTCCAAGGACTGAATATTGATTCGAAATGCCAATTGAGATATTTCAAGCCAATTTGAGCTGAAAATAATGTATGCTAGACTTACCGCATGTTATATATCTCATGCAGAGATGATTGGGTCTTACATTGCAATAATGGATTTTATTGTCTCTTATGCGATATAGTTTAAATATTCGAATAGTAAGCCATTCCATTCAAATGCATATCGTAGTTAAGTCTTGGGTCAATAATTTTACGAGGTCCTACAATTATTATAGCAGATTCATGACAAAACAGGCACTCTGTAAGTGACGTCACAAGGAAATATCTATAGAATCTACATCTGGTGATCATGCGGGCCACTCTATACTACTTTTTGTAAATTATTAGTATTGATCTACAGCTTCGGACTGTCATATATCAGTGCCGAAAGAGGTGCAACTAGAGCCTCTATGTGATTTTTAATAGACCTCCGTATATTACTTGCCCTGTAGATTTTGTTACCCCGTCACTCTTGCTGACAAGACGCATATCCCTTTGTTAACGCCGGCGCCCTTATAAATATCCAAATCAGCGGTGTGACAAGTTACCGTCCGCGAAAATACATTAAAAGTGACGTGGCACGCATCCATTTATTAAAAAACCAGCCTCAAAACTAGGCATCGAATACGTTCCTGCCTGGAATCCGTGTATTAAACCTACGCCAGCTCTATAAATCTAAATTCTCTCGTATATAAACAAATGAATGCCGGGACCCCTGTGCTTTCGCGCAAACAATCGACTCATAAATCCAAAACAAGTAATGCCAACCTACAAATTCGAAACGACGTTCTCACGTCATATCGGGACAAAAGACGGAAAACAATCCCACTTCATTATCCGATGGAGGAAGAGGACTGCCATTATGCGGAACAGTGGCGCCGATGTTACGCATCTGCAAGTGTAATCTAGATAAATTATTATCAGCCGTAATGGAATTACCCTGCGAATTGAATAAATGCACCATAATATATTTATGTAATTTCTTCGGAAGCTACTCGTAAACTAATTTAAATCTTCACCGCTATGGCCACAATCAATGTTTTCCCTATGAGAAGGAGACAAGATAAAATACGAAATGTTTCTGATATTTGGAGTGCCGAAAAGGTTATCTGTGATAAGGGAACACAATTCCCCGTCAATTATTACCTGTAAGACGAGTTTGGTTGTAAGTTTGAAGCATGTGTCAACCAGAATTTGATAAATGTTATAATTTTTTTCAGTACATTTCAACAGTACATTTCGATGGATAAATAATCTTTAGATGTAAATTAGCGCAAATTTTTCGTTTTGATGCTTCAAACTTGCAATGCATCTTATCTGCGAATTTGACAAATCAATCATTAATATATTTATTGATTTTGTTTGCACAACCAGATATATTTGGGGCCGAATTATACCCAATATGAGCACATAGATGAGATCGCAATAGAAGAAAACACTGCGGGGTTAAAGCGAAAGATTGAATAAAGGCCACAAAGAGGTCTTATATGAAGTAGTGGTTGGTTTAAGAACTGCTTCATATGACTATATTTCCAAGAGATCAAAAGAAGAAATTTTTAGTATTTGGAGCAGCAAGAATTGTAATGCGGGTGGGCTGCACTTAAAAGTTTGATGTCCCCTTAGCCCTTAGAGAAGTTGAAGTTTGACTGGCAGTTTACTACTCCCGATACCTTAATATATTTCTTAATTTTGGTTCCGTAAGATTGATTCAGGTTTTCTTAGAGACGTCGAGGATTTCTTGGGTATCTTAGATGCAGCTAAACAAAGTAAATAATATTATTCTTATATTTTCTGGTTTTCGACGAGCCGCCAGTGTCGGCATCCCGCGGAAGCCTGACCCGGTAGCCGGCAAAAAATTCGCCCCATTGTCGCCTGTACCCGCTGAAAACAACGGGGATTGGCCTGTTTGTTAGGTTGGTATTACTGCCTTCCCTTACAAAGGGTTTTTTGTTCCGCCGCGCTAGATTTCCACAAACCTATTCATTATCAAAAGGGCTTCGTGTCGTTTAATCACTTACATCATGTTAGATTTGATTGAGGACGACTTAAAATCGTGTAGTATGAGCCTTAATTAAATCCGATTTAATTAACGCTTGGCATCCTGACAAGTGAGGTTTGTTCCCAAGCCGCAACATTCTGTTTCTGTGTGCAGGTTTTTCTGCTGCGAGAGTACTTGATGTTCAGTATATTTATCCTGGATGATGTTCCAGAAGATGTTCTGCAATGAAAATAAAACTTTCAGTGGTTTTTGCCGGTGTATCCATAGACAATGTCTGGGCTAGTTATAAATATAACGTTTTCGGACAATTTCAATAATTTCAATAATAATTTCTTGATACACTGGGTGGCCTATTTTAATTTATCAGACTGCATAAAAATCGCCAATGACATTTCCGAAAAAAAAATTTCAGTTTAAAGATGACACTGATACTTTTGACGTTGCAGTTGGTTTTTTATTTTTAGATTTCAAGAAAATTATGCAAAAATTCGTGAGGATTGCGGGATTCTAAGAACTTTTCGTCTCTTGCGATTTTCTCAGAAACCCACCATTCGCGAAGGAAAAATTCACGAAGTTTGAAAATTTCAATTTTGGGAACCAAATAAGTCAAACCAGTTTGCGTTTTCAAAAATAAAGTTTCAGACAAAAGTTTCGTGTTTTTTTATTTAAAATCGACTGCCGAAATGAAGAATAGGTTTCATTTTACAAAATATAGTTGACCTTGAATGACCTTGAACCTTAGACTGAAGGTGAACAATATCAGTGGCAATGAATGTCCCCCTTCAAATAGTAAAACTTTTGTCTGAAACTTATTACAATGGGACTCCGATAATATTCAATTTCTGTCACTTTTAATATCTGTAACCAATTTAAAGTAAACTATATACAATACATCTCGGATACATAAGAAATAAGAAACCCTTTTAAGTTACCGGCACTCGCGCCGACTTGAAAAATCGCTACTCCGTTGAGCGACTGCAGGGTCGCACAGGAACGTTTATTCAGGCTAATTTAGTGTTCCATTACCGAAAATATATACTTAAATTCGCACTTGCTTGTTCACAACATATTAAAAAATCATGGAAAATTATAATAAAATCACTTCTTAATAATACAGTTGTCAGAGAATTTCAAGTGAGTTTTACACTTAAGTTTAACACTTAAAATTGAGAAAGTTGTTCCTTATGAAATTTGCAAAAAAAATCAAGTGCAAGGACCTCTACTTGAACTAGTTTTCTGAACTTTCTCGATGCATATGCAATACAAAATGCTTACGAGCGAAGATATACAGCAAAACGTGAAAAAAGGAGTTATTTTTTCAAGTTGTTATTTATATGTTTTATAGTTGTATGTTATTTGATTTATATTTATATTATTTTTATAAGTTGTTAATTATAAAATTAGGTATAAAGATTTGAATTTTCGGATCCACCAAATCGTGTTATACGGCAAAAAATACATAGGAAACCAATGAAGACATGCACCTGAACGAACGAATGCACAAACACAAGTGATAGAATACTGCCCTGTTTCTTAATCTATTGCTTTTACGGATTCTCTGTGTCTAACATGCGAAAACCGTCGGCGTCCTGTATTTTATTTAAGTACAAGTGTTGAACAATTCCTTTACTCAACGGTATAAGTAATTGATCATAGTAATATATTACTATAACAATACTGTACACATTGTTAGGTTTGTGCGATAAATACGTCATACCTTTAAGGGCGCTCAGGAAAGGGACGACTGACTGCATAAGTGCACACCTGTCAAAAACTTTATGTAACTACATGTACCGCCCTAATTCACCTATCTGTACCTGGCTATAACAGCTACTTCTAATAGATATCAGTGTGCATTTACGCGAAATTAAGTACCAGATTTACATAACGCAATTTCCAACCCCGCTTTACAGTTATAATCCAGATGCAAACCCTGGGTTGCATTCTGGCGTAGGCGTTATAATGAAAAGCGTCCAAACCCAGTGACAATCCATTAGTTTAACATCGATTGCTAATTGAGTATCTAACTATCCGTTCCACTCGAGAATGTGGCAGGCGTTCCGCCGCTAGCGTATCTCGTATAATAGTGGAAAAGTTGAGACGATGCTGTGACATCGATTCTATTCAACGAAAGGACCAATCGATGGTGGCGTATCCCCGTGCACGTTATACACTTCTTTCGCTTTTAGAATATCTACCGTGTGGAGAGACGAAAACCTTCATTATCGTTTATAGTATCGTATGTTTTTAAGGTGAAACCGCTGAAACTCCTAATTCAGTCATTGGTTTTTATTTTACCTAAGAATATTTTTTAATTTCAGTTTTTTAATTCAGTAATTTGATTGATAGTTTCAAAGCTACGGCTCGTGGAAACTGAGCATTGTTTCGAATTTGAAATATTATTTGTCTTGGTACGTCACGCGTCTTCTACGAACAATATATGACATTGACAAACATATTCCTCACGCCCCCCGCATTCCGTCTGTCACACATATGTCATCCACTATTTGGATATTGTTGGCAATAATATTTAGTCAGTACGTTAATACTTTTGAAGACTGTAACACGTGCGTAATGGAAGTTGACAATATCTGCCAATCAAAGATAGGCATGGGTAGGTATATATTGAGATATTAAAAAAATTAAATGTGCCCAATCGATGGAAAAACATGACGAACTTATTCAATGATATCTTGTCGATGGTAGAGCTTTTGTTATTAAGTTCAATTTTTAGATCATGTTTCGAAAATATTATGGCTTTACAATAAAGCCATTCCTTTAGTCATGTTTTATTCCAGGAAACAGTAGGAATTGGATCTTCCAAAAAACTATGGTAGGACACATTATCCATCAGCACTATCGAGGGCTCAGTAAGATTTGGAATCAGTTTTTCCGAGATCCATTTCTTAAAAGAATTTTGGTCCATTGAATCGTGGTAGCCTGCCGACTTTGATTTCGTAGAAAAAAATAATGACGCATTTTGTATCAAAATTGTACCATTTCCTTTCATTTTCCAAATATTCCTTTCGCAAAAATCCATGTTTCATCAAGGTCACAAATTGCGTCGGATATACGCTTATAATTTCGTAGGATATTCTCGTAAAAAAGCTATTCTATTACTTGCGATGTGAGGCTGCTCGCGAAGGAAACGTCTGTTATTTTCAGCTGCCAATATCTTCTAAAATAATACCACAGACTCGTATCTGAAACGTATAAGATAGCCTTTTACTTCACTATTTCATTAACTGTTTTAATTGTAATATTTTTTCTCCTCTTTCATAGTATACACAATATTACGAATTTCTGATTTAACTCCATCATGAACATCATTCTGTTGCGTGTTTTTCCTAGAGTACTAAGAGGTTTACCAGATCTAGACTCTTCCTTTATACGAGTACGGGTTATGCTTCTTAAACTTCTTTTTAAGGCATCAGCAACTCTCTGATGGACAGAAGAGAATAGTAGCAAGTGTTGATTATTTTATTTTTCTCTCTTCAAATATTTTAGGAGGTTTATTATGAATTGTTGGCTCTGTTTTTCAATAGTACAGTTAGACATTATTGAAAATACATATATTAATATGTAGAACTGTCAATGTGACTTTTAATTTGACTTTTAAAATAATAAATTGTTTTCAAACATTTTTACTAACACTGTTTCCGAAAAATCTAAGGTGTGCTTAACATGGCCGGATTTGTATTGTACTGTATGAGACATCAGTCGTTTATTGCATCAACATACGTCGATCTCTTCAGGTTCGAGTTACGGACGGTCAAAATTTCTTAGCCATTTAAAAAATATGAAAAAAAAACCATGCCCATATTCGGGAAGCTATAGCTCGAAAACCCGAAGAGATCCGGATCTGCAGTTTTAACCGTTAAAATCTGCTCATCTTTTTCTACAAGTAACCAAATACTCGGGCTAGAAGCTCTTTCCCTAAATTTTCTACGAACTATCTCCCAATGTGATTTTCGTACCGCATTGGGACAAGTTTCTGACCGTACGATTCATAGAAATTTCATCTCGATAACGGACAAAGATGCGGCCTTGATTTTTTTTCCGAATAATAATTCTAAGTAAATGTGATGTGAAAAGACAGAATTCGAGGTCGGCCGAATCGTTGGACTGATCGTACGGACAGGAATCGATTTTTTTTTAAATATTTTCTAATAATAAAAAAAATCCGTCGTCGCATAGAAAAACAGACCACGCCATCGAATTCAAAGCTCAGAGGTTGATATTTAGCGACATTTTAAAATTAGAAAGTTGAAGATTTTTTTTCGTGAAGAAATTTATCATGCAAAATTCGTACAAAATTAAGTGTTCCCAATCGATGGAAAACATGACAAATTCATTCAATAGCGAACATGACTAAAATTGTAAATATAAAAATAATACTGAAAAACATAGCGTAACGTTGTAATAAAACGTGTGCTTCACAAAAAAACAAGATTTCTAATTCCGCGCGAGCAGTATGAACTATCTAACCAGCGATAAAATTGAAGCGGTCCGAATCGAGCTGTGACGTCACAGCCTGCAATATTCGGTAGGCGGCGGCCGAATGAACTATGATATCAAGCGGTCGAGTGCTGGGATCTCCCGTAGCCGACCGAATCATTCTCCTCGTCGTTTGTAAATTGTAAGCTGTGACGTCACGACTTTGAACCTGTTTGAAACGGTTCGCTCGCCCGCGAGACTAATAATTTATAACAAATTTATTATTGGGAATTAAGGCGTCCTATTTTGCACAACCTATAGTTTAGTAAGGAAAATTTTTTTTGCATTTAAAAATGAGAATATTCCCCATTATGTCTTATCTATGATAGAATGCTATTCACTATAATAGCGCAGGGACGACTCAATTTGCATGAAATGCTAAAAAACGAGAAAATACGTATAAAAAAATATTTAAAAAATCATATTTTCTGAAAAAATTCCAAGCGCTGTGATTTTGAGGCTATCAATCTTCGCAATGACTTTAATTGATAATAAGTATATTGTCAGGCCCAGAATCTTAATTAAGCTTGTTCGTGCTCAGTATTTTTTTTCAAACTAAATATTATCCAGACCCCAAACACTACTAAAAAAACTTACCGAAAGCATTAATAATACCTTGGGGCTCATCGAAAAAATATATTTTCAAGAGACATCTAATAAAGTGCCCTTGAAATGTTTGGAAAATCAAACCCCGTCCGATGTGTTTCCACTCGGTCCTTGTTTAAATCACTTACAAGGGGTCAAACAATCTCGTTGGAGGCTAGTTTTCAAGAAGTACCCAACTAAAACGGGTCCGAGATAATTATGTCGGATCAAATCATATCCGAGTCCCTTTCCATTAGTCCATTAGTCCAGGGTTAACTATCAGTAGACGTATTTTTTGCCGCGTCGCGTTCTTGTTCCGCCATAAATAAGCGTATCCATAGAAAGGACTTGTATATTCGTGAGTGGGTATTCTTGCAAAAACTGGTAATATTGAATTTTACCCGTAATGCAATTTCTGCAGCGAGATTTACTAATGGTCAGCCTCAGTCAGGATGTTCATTGGAGTAGAAATGTTCTATGATTTTGTATTGGAATTTTGACAGGGACTAATAGTTTTCTTCAAGGGGGTACTGCATTTTATTTCGGATGATATATTTTTCTTTATTATATAGTGGCGTTACAAATAATGGTTGTGTACACTGAGTGAGTCATTTTACTAACTGCGTTTATGTGTTTTTTGCCTAGCATGTATTAATTAATATAGTCCACGTAAATTTACCTAGAAAAGTTGCGAGATTTCATGATTATATGTACAGTTTGTAACATCGAAATAGGAGACATAAAAACCCCAGCAAAAAAACCTCAATATATCGATAAAAGGAGCCGCCGATCCCTAGAAACAAGCCACGTGTGTTTACCCAGGACCGTATTTAGTTTTCATGTAACATTATGTATTTATTATATTACACCTGGTCTGTGATTTATTAGGTATGTGCTCAGTTTAGCCAATAAGAATTTTGTATACAAATTATTATTGCCCATCAAGGACTACGTGGAGGTATGAGCATATTCCTTGCCAGGAAAGGAAGGGTAAGGTGTAAATTTAGTGTTAAGTACCATGCTTATAGCATGGTACACATAAGTGCAAAAAATTAAATTAAAACGTATTAAATTAAACGTTACAACCAAATCACTTAATATTATTACACCTAATCACTTTAAAATATTAAATACCTATACGAAAAATACCAAGTTTACTTACCCAATATGCCTATAATACGTCGTACCTATACACCATAAGATGTCTAGAATTCTAGAATATCGCTACCGTAATGAAATACTTCCCTGGACAGTCATAACCTAGGATAATATGCGTCCGATTGTAGCCAGATAGTGAAGCATATCCGTGGTATTTGTCGTTTACGTGCTTTTCTAATGGAACGTACCTCGATACTGGATGTTTGACGGGTCTCTCTTTACACGTGCTACCGCATTTTTAACAGCGTTGTCAAGTATAACCAATTTAAGGAAAAACAAATGATTTTATATACATCGCCCATCACGTTATGACATTATCATGTAGTATAACAAAATATTAATCACACTATATACCGTCCGTCATATCATAAAACAATTGGATGATGAATGTGCTGCAGAATAAGAATGTTTCCCATTGAAATATTACGGATCCATTTTACACGTTCCTCGGCCGTGTCACATCGGCATCATTGGCATTCAAGTTGATGCCAATGATGCCTAAATACCATTGAACGTTTTGTGGTAAAGTGGGGTCAACAATAATTCTTGAAATAGAAGTAATACAGTCATTCTTCAATTTAGTGTATTATTTTGATGGGTTTTGTGTTAAAATTGATTAGTTATTAGTATTCTATCAAAACATAACAACTTGTTGCGTGAAAGCGCCTTTATAGTGACGATTTTAGCTTGCTGTAAGAAAAGTTATACTGCCCCGATCTCCCTTTGCGGCAGTTGTGGGTATCCTTTGAAAATTTTGTTTGTCTCATATTTCGATGTTACTTTGAACTGCTTTTTTCACATATTTTTATTTTGCCACCTCGTACCTTTGTCGCTGGCGTCGCTATTGAAGAAAAAAATGACCAGAAACAATGTTTGCAAGACATATATACATCTTGCTTCTGGTTGATTTTACAACAAAAATGATTCTGTATTAAATTAAACTATACAATGGGTCCCTATTTTATTCCTAAAGCATACCGTCTTCGTATACGACTATACAACACTAGTTCAATGCCGTGAAACGAGTTTTAGTTCCTAAATTATCCGCTGGAGCTTACCACAAATCATTAGCTCAGAGCATCGAGCTTTGGGTTGCTTAAGGCCACCAGGGCGCGCTTACCACAAACAATTAGTTCTGAGCATCGAGCTTTTAGTTCCTGCATTACTCGCAGGCGCTTACCACAAAACATTAGTTCTGAGGATCGAGCTTTTAGTTCCTCAATTACCATGCTGACGCGCACCAAAAAACACCTTATTGGCAGAGACGGAAACCTCTCCAGACTTTATTATTAGAGACGCAAACCTGTGTAGGTTCCTTTTCAGCAAATACGTAAACCTTACTAGCAGAGATGCTTCTAGTTCCCTGTCTGTAGTTCCTCTTAAGGCCACCAGACGGGGTGGTCATTAATGCTCACGTAATTACTGGACTAATATATGAATTTGGGAAACTAATATTAATTAATATATTATATAGTTATGGACATGTAAAATATATTCACGCTAGATCATCGAAAATAAGTGAGATATTTGAAAAATCCAGAGCTCCAAAATGGCAGTTGATTGTTATCGTAGCCAAGCGACCGCGAGTTAAATGCAAATATGCGGGCATTCAACATACCATTTACGGGACTTAATTACAGCCATATAACTACCAATTACAGGCCGGTCCGCCAGCTCCAAAGGCGATCCATCTTTGTCTATCCAAATATGCAATAACATTAGGTAAACAGTGCGTGGAATTGGCGATACATTTCCGGGGCGACAGCGGATGCGTTTCGCAGATTCCGGCCCTCTTGATTAAAACATCTGCAAGTGACAAAGGAGAACAAATATCGGCAACCGATCGGCTCGCTTCCTTGGGGAAATAAAACCGAGGGGGTCGGCGGCTACGACTCCACCGAACGCTGAACCCGGAGAGAGCCCTACACGGTGGGGTCTTCATAAAAAGTTCGGTTTCTGACGCTCTAATCGTAGTTTTAAGCACGTGTCGGACTGGAGCAGAGTGTCTTGATCTCTCTCCAAGTTCTGAAATGATTTTTCGGCGGTCGATAATATGCTATGGTTGATAGAAGATACACTAGTTTCTTAAAATTTAAAATTTTTATGTATACTCGTCAAAAATGAAAATTGTAAATTTTATTAATATTTCATCGTCAACTATATTATTATATAGCTGGGTATATTATTAAACTAGAATTTGCCGTAAATTCATATTTTTTATGAAGAGCGATAACGTCTTTTTGACAACGTCTTGTCTCCCCGATAATAGTAATCTCAATACGAAACAAATCACCCACACTCAACCGAAATTGTATTTTAGTGTAAACTGGTGATTTTTATTGCCCTCAGCGTTCTGTGTATACGTATTTTCCATTAAATTGCGTCGTAAACGCTATATTGTGGAAAAGTTATATGTGGCAAAAAAACTCCAATAAAGATTGATTTTTCCTAGATCTTTTATGGGCAATCCTTGAAGTAATAAACAAAGAAATTTAGTTAAATCTTAATTCTATGGCTATGAGGTTTATACGGACATAAAAATGACCGTAAAATATCAACGGAATGACCATTTACCTAGGCTTGGAGCTGGAAAAGGGATAAACAACGGCTATTCTCGGCCGGCCGCTAAATCTATAAAGTTTTACAGTAACAATCGGATTTATCCGATAAATCATATACCTACGTGAATCGTGCGCTTAATTTTGTTTGGAATCTAGCATGGACAATATTATAGTGTGTTAAATTTGTTGGCTTATTTTTTGGAAACAAAATATTTTTTTTGTGTATTCCCCTGCAATGTTCTTCTTTTTTGGGGTACCCAAAGACAGTTTGTCATAATAAAAGTTAACTGAAAACGTATCGGTACCGAAAAACAAATAGTACACCGTTACCTACCAATAATCTTCAACGAGACCGAATTCAATCATCATATTTTATATATCAGTTTACATTAAGTGCTTGATATCGATTTTGATAATACAGATGACCCAGGAAGCTGATCTGAATACGTACATTCTTCTAAAAGCGGAGAACGTAGGCGCCGTGGCTTAGTTGGTTAAAGCGCCTGTCTAGTAAACAGGAGATCGTGAGTTCGAATCTCGCCGGGGCCTGAAAGTGTTTTTTGAAGCTACTTTTTCTGTGCCTAAGTACATCTTTCCGTTCTATGTTACAGTTTAGGCTATAAGAAACATTAAAAAATAAATTCTACTTGAAAAAACTACACATTGCATATACCAAATTCAATATAAACAACGTAATGAAGTCTATGTTGGACAAACAATGCAACTCTTTGAAAAGCGATTAAAAGAGCACAAATATTCAGCTAATATTACAACCCTATAAAATCATTCTACTCAAACAGGTCACACAGGACAAAATCATTCTACTCAATTTAACCATCAAGTTAAATTTAATCATCCAGTATAGTCATTTCTAAGAAAAGAAAAAGTAACCATAGAATTTTAAATGCATTTAAACCTTGTTGAAGAAATATAGAATGTAAGATATAATAACCAGTTTTTTCTTCTTTTTTTTATTTTTTTTTTCATTTATCCTAATACAATTACGTAATACAATATGCAAAATTGTAGCACGAATAAAATGTCAACCTAAGAAAAAAAGTTTTATGCATCTGCACGGAGAGAAATTTATTATAACCATTATGAGAATATATAGGAAACATAATAATAAAAAAGTGACAACTACTCATGAATTGTTATTGTCACAATTCGTTTATTGTAAAAAATGTATTGTAATTCTAACTATGTCGTATTGTACACTGTCGACAACAATCTTGGATTATAATAGATTTACAATATTGCGTTGTACTGAGTACAAACAATGCACCGTATCGAGTACAATTATGGATTTTATTTATAACTATTTCGCATTGTACACTGTCGATAACAATCTTAGATAGTAATAGAATAACAATATTGTGTTGTACTGACTACAAAACATTGCATAGAAGAGAGTACAATATGAGATTTTAGGTGGGACGTTGAAATAAAAATATGTGATTTATTTTTGTACGGGTGAATGTATTTTTTGAAAAGCACCATTAATAAATAATCTTTGAAAACAAAAACACTTATTCTAGGTATGTAATGTATTCTTTAATTTTAAAAAACAAAGTCAAGAACTTAAAATTAAAAAATAAGTATACCTGATGCAACGTTCCATTTCCGTTCCATAAGTATACACGATGCAGTTCGATTTTCCGATAAAAGTTCCGATTGAAGTTCCATTTTCAGATAAAAAAACCTAAAAATTATAAATTTTTAATGGTTATTTTTTCCAATATCAACCTTTTCTTTTACATCAAGAATTCTGAAAAGTTGCTACATAGAATTTTAAAACTAATGTATCCTTAAAATATTATTCAGTTTGAACGTACAGATTTTAAGATATTTTTTTCACAAAATGCTTCTAATTTCCTATTCTTTTGTTAAGTAAAAATCTTTTTTCAGAAATGTTAAGAAACGCATATTATTTCTACAAGTTCGCATATTATTTCTACAATTTCGACAAGTAGTATTGTATCGGTTACAATACTATATTGTAAGCCTGAATAAATATATTGTTAAACGGTCCCACACTACATTAGATTGTAACTGATATAATCTTAAATTATTATGGTTAATATATCAAATATTAACGTAATATTTGCAATGTAATAATTATAATATATATTGCATGACTAATAAATTAAAGTTAACATTTTTTTATTGTAAGGAATACAATAATGATTGTTCTTATTTATATTACAAGAAGTCTTATATTTGTTACTATATCTTTATTTTTACTAACAATCCTCCGCGTAACAATACTATTGTTACAATCTATTTCTCTCCATGTGTCATTGTCATGGGATTTTTTAGGTTGCCATGGTATTTAATCCAATATCAAGCTTCTGATTGGTTAAAAATTATAAGTTTACGCAAAAGGAATTATGAAAAATTTACATTGTTCCAACAATTTATACTGTATTTTCTAAATAATCACCCTCACAAATATAAATATTCAATAACTGCGTTAATGTCTATAAATTACAGCACATTAGGAATATTTGAAAGGCGGACAATTGAATCTATTTGTCGGTCTCAATTTACCAGGAACCTTTTCAGCGGCAACAAACTAACAACATTATATATTATTTGGTAGGCAAATTGCCATCGCAATTATTATCGATTACCTACGATCGGTACTTATCCAACTTGTTTTTCGATTCTATAATGACCCTCGGTCATGCATCGCAGTAGTTTATCTGTTGCTGTCGAAATAAATATATCGTTCATAATCAAGCACGAGTAAATATCGAAATCGTTTTCCATCTACGGACGGACAGGAGTTTCATACACTGAAATAAAAAATACACAGCTCCAATTTGCAATCGTGTTAGGAGGTTAGGTATTATATATGTAGTAGATTATTTCCGAGTTTTCTCCCACGTATCTTATCTTCTTGTTGAACCAAGTTTCGACAGAATCACATCTGCCATCTTCAGGTTCTTATTGCTACTGGTCACTGGAACCGATAAACTGATCTCCTCAGTATCGAGCGGTTCCTTAACTACTTATAGATGTTAATGAGTCGTACTGTATGGTGGAATGGGTTCTCCTCGTAGAGACATAGTTTGTTTGTACATATAAAGGTCTGTAACTCGAAAATCTTGGTATGTCCTTTGCGCGGTGTGATTCTAGGCACTTTTTTCTATTAGCGATTAGTATATATGCTAGAATCGCTAGAAATTTCATCGAACATTTTTTTCAAATTTCGTTTTTTAAAATGTACAGTTGCCGCCTCCCAAAAGTACATGACTTTCCGTTGCCACAGTAATTTTTTTAATTTTTCGTTAATGTAAATCGGGTTTTGTTCTAAAATTGTTCAGTGACGTGCAATAAGAAAATTGATAATTGGTTTATTGGTCAAAAGTTTGGTAAATAAAATATTACGAAAAAATAATATCTTATAGCAGAACCGTTAGCTGCTAAGACACTTTCCAATCGCCTTGGCATCGACATAATTAATGACCTCATATCGTAACTATCCACAAGTTCTTCCCAAACATCTTCAACTACGTTTTCAGGTCTGAAACGTTGTTTATAAACATGTTTAGTTACGTAACCGCAAACGTTTTCTATGTATAGGATTCAAGTCTGGACTTTTCGCGGGCCCAGGTAAAAGATTTATATCATTATGAACCCATCCAATCTCTTACTTATTCGTGTGGTATGAATTGGGCAATTATCCTATTAACAAAAATTGTATATAAGTCCTAAAAGAAGTATCATTAAAAAATTGTTCACCTGCTTAAAGGTAAAATTCCCAGGAAAAATTTGCGTTACTGATGGTAACAGCAACATTTTCTAAAATATTTAAATAATTTAGTACTGTAAATCTGTTATCAATTTTCCAACAAATTTTGGGAACAATTTTCTTCAATTTTGGCTATAGCCCTCGCCCTTTGCACATCATCGTCTTGGCATTTTATATTAATATTCTGACAAGTTAATTTGTTAATATGAAATAATGTTCAGAATTAAATTATTTCGACGAATTTATACGACTAATTAAGAGACGACTATGATTCAAAGTCACAATCAAAGTAGAAAAATATGCCATTCTCTTTTGGGAGACGGCGACTGTACATACATATGAAGTTCGATGAATATGAATAAATTATAAACGAGAAATTATATAAGAACTAATTGTACATTTAGTTCACTATATACTGCTATTTAGAAGTTCTACAAGTTCTTTCGCTCTTCAGAATCATGTGAGATTTATCTACTTACAGTCATTGATAAAGTCACTATATTTTAATTTCTTATCGATATGAAGAAGTTACAATGATACTTTCATCTTACACTTTTATGATAAACAAGTCATATATTACAAATTGTAATTTTATAATGTTCATGAAAGTCATGGCCAAGTGTGAGGCGTGTTCTCTTTTTACTGTTGAAGATTTGGATCACTTTATTGTGTCTTGAAAGTTGAGGTTATACTAAGTTGCGAACATGAGAAAAGCATAATAAGATAAGCTATTGTGAAAGTTCAAAACTTGTACATTTACATACATACATTTGTAAACATACATTTAAAATTGTTAAAAGTTTCCAGGTATAACATATTAATGAAGGTACTAGTAATTTAGTGAAGCAGACATTTATCAGAAGTTGTATTGCAAAGGACAAGAAAAAACTGTGTTATTGACACAGTTTTTCTTTGGCATTGAAATTTATTGAAATGGAAAAAAGAATATATTGATTACATAATTACAATATCTCTACCCCTTATTCTAACCGCAATGGTTGGCCCAGAAGTCCGAGACTTGTGCGGAACACGCGGCATATTATTATTGTCGGGCCGAATGTGCGCCCGATGAATTAGGCGTAATTTATAATCTTGTTCTTTATTTAGAATTATTATATTTTGATAGTTAAATTTATTAACTGTGTGATTAGAATGTTTTTTTTAGAGTTTTAATATTAGCTGAACATCTGTGTCCTTTTAATCGCTATTCAAAATGTTGCATTGTTTGTCCAATGTACACTTTGTTTACATGACATCTGGTATATGCAATTTGTAGTTTTTTCTAGTGGATTTTATCTTTTAATGTTGTGAATTATGACAGAATGTGTGTAGGAGACAACTTAACTATTAAAAATAACTTTATACATAATATTTTATACAACATAATAAAATATACTTAAAAATATACTTAAAATATACCTACTTAAAATAAAATATCCTGTATGAATTTACACATAATAAAATTATTAAAATTTTAATTCAAAATTTAAATTTAAAAATTTGATTTATTACAATTTATTTTCGTTCGTTAGTTGTAGCAAATGAAATTAATGCATGAAACAAATGCAATAAACAAATTAATTAAATTATAAACAATATAGTTAAAGTTTATCATAATAGTAAGAAATTATTTAACTTGACTATTTCCCTCGTCTTAATTTCCACCAATCATAAACGCGCAATTTTGAAAATCCTACTTTTTAGGAAGAGTAGAATATAATCTCCTCTTCAATAAAACGGCCCAGGATGGAGAAAAAAATGGCCGAGAGTAAATGGCTAGTCCCCAACACGAAGAACCCTGCTTTTTGTCCAGTCCGTCTTTTTAAAATTCTAACGGTTAAACGTTCATCTAGAATAACAAGTGATAGATTATTCTTAACAGTAAACCCATCATGGAACAAAAGAACAATCAAGTGGATGGTACAAAAACACTCCAGTGGGAAAAACGAGCTTTCGAAATCGACTAAAGAAGCAACAGAGAAGGCAGGACTAAATACGAAAGAACTAAAAACCACCCGCACTCATTCTTCTTGTTAAAATATTACTTGGCAACATATTTAACGAGTTTTTTCGGAAAAATTAGATGCCCTTATGATATTACTTACGACAATAAATAAATACTTCAAGAATTATGATGAATTTTTTCGATTCGAAATTTTCCTAACTCAAATTAGTTACTAAATGTACATCTTTTCAAAATACTATTAAAGCAATATTTCTGGTAACTGTCCCTTATTTTACGCCTCGGAAACAATAATGACCAGCGCGGTCATAGAGATACTGTTATATTTTGTCAATTTGTTGTTTATTCTAAAGCACCCATTTCGCGAGCACTTGGGGGCGGCGCGCAATATATATCGGCACGACTAGCGAAATGCTAATTTTCCGCCACCAGGGCGTATTTCTGCTAAAGACGTTGTATCGTAACATGGTTTATAATGCGAGTGGGTATTTCTAAATATAGCAGCCGCTTTTGCAGTAATTTAAAATTACAATTTTTCTCATAATACAATCTAATTATTCATACTATGCGGTGTATGCCGAGACTTGTACCGATAAAGCAGTGATAGTTCTTTTAATACAACTAGACCGGGGAATATTTTATGCGGGTTTTTATTGTCGTCGTGAAATCCTTGAGACGCAAGAAATCAACGACTTTATTAGCAGTTCTGGGGTTTCTTAGGTGAGGGCGTAATATATAATAAAAGCATCGGGGCAATTGCTGCTTTATTTTATCAAGATATAGCGGTACGTTTTTATTGGGTTATTTCTACACTTCTTAAGTTCAAAAATAGCATTTTGCCCTTTGGCATTGTTGGGTGATTTTTTTATGACAAACTGGAGGCGGAACACCGGAACTAAGTTGTACTTTCCCTTGTGTTTGACAATACAAAAATTCTTTGATTCCACATGAAGAAAATAATATTAACTCGCCTATAACTATGAAACCTAAATCGGTCGTAAATCGTTAGTCAAGTATCATTCACAGCTATGTGTAGTGGGTGAACCACCCAAATGCACAGAGACACAGTTAGGACCACTCGACATCAGTTTATTCAAACATAGTAACAACGATTAGCTCTTAGTAGCTAATCGATATAAAGTATAAAGCTAATTAATTGATTTGACCTAATTACAATGATTTATATAATATTTGGCCAGGTCAGTACAACCCGTGTACCTACGTAACCTAGTTTCATATCATAATTGTTTAGTAAGCCGGCCTTGTCCTAGGAACATTCCTCATGTCAGAAATTGAGTAGTTTATTGTTTTGTATACTTGGCATGGTTTGTTCATATACCTTAAAATAATAAACATAATAAGAAATTAGATAATGATGGCAACATGGCACTACATATGACGTGTCAGAATCATTGGGTTAATCTACGGCTTATGTACTTTATGGAACGGTGGAGTAAAAAAGTGGAAAAGACGCCAGGTAATTTTATCAATAGAGTGAGTGAATATTCAATATTAGTAGTGGTAAATAGAGTTGAATTTTAAACAAATATAAAGTATATTATTACGAAATTTAGCAGTTATATTGTGGTATTATTAGATCTGATCTGAAGAGCTTCTGGCACACCTCACCATACATATCCTTAGATGGCTTTGATTAGATCTACCTCTCTTTGGGAATGACTGCAGCTGATTTGATGATAAGTTAGTTTTATATTAATATAAGAAGTACTAACTTATTATTTATAACGCTTTTACGAGGAAATAGTTTACTAGAAAGCATTTTAATAATTAAAAATGAATTTGCAATGTAAGATTATCAAAAATTGCAACGACTGAATAAAAAAAATTGCTAAGTTAGTTAAACAGTTGGTATGAATTTATATATTTTATATCTGTCAGATGTTCAAGGCAATATGTGTTTTGGTCTCACTCGTCGTCATCGTCAGCGCTAACTCTATGGTTTGCAAGTTATATATTCATCAATATCAATTTTATTTCACTCCTATTTTTTGTTATAAATACTTGGTAGCGCTGAAATTAAAGGCCCTGTATAATTTCACGTGTCATTATATCATTACTAACCATATTTCTCGTGTCCCCTACATCATGCCTGTCACAGAACGCGATTTCAATCCCCTGATCAGCTCTTTATCCTCGTACATCTTATCATTCGGAAACAAAAATATCTCATATTTTTCTTTGAAGCCTTAACGAAAAAATCTCGGGCCGTCACCCACGCTTCAAGCCTGGCAAGATTGCGTGTTATGTACACTGTCAGAGAATAAATCTTCTATCCTACATGAAGGTGTTTTCTCTATCAGCTTTCTTTCTTATAGTCCTGGCGCATTCGCCGATTTACACTATCGGTATGAGATCGTCCAAAATTATGCAGGGTGACTCTAAATGATACCAACGATTTTAAGAACTGAATTTTCAGAAAAAATATGGGGTCTATCCTACCCCTCAAAGTTATAACCCTCTAAACTTGGGGTAAAAAAATTTTTTGTTATTTATTTTCCGCCATAAAAGAATTTAGAATATAATGACAGTTTTTGTTATCCTGAGATATTGACAAGGGGGTAAAAAAACCAACCCCTATAATATTTTTCATCAGAACTTTTTAACGCGTCCAAATTTCTTTATAGTTTTGATGTGCACAGATCAAAACAGATTGTTCGGGTCAAATATTGCAACTGAATTTTGAAGCAGTTATCCTCAACCGATTGAGCTGAAATTTTGCACACACGTTTAGTTTGGATGACAGTGGATGGTTAACTAAGTGATGTTATTCTAAATCCAATAAACAAGAATACAATATGTAACTTGATATTGGCATAAGTAATTCTAAGAAAAAAATGGTATGTTTTTTATAAACCTATTTTATAAAAGTTACATTTTGTATTCTTGTTTATCTACATAGGTAAATCTCGCGACAAACTATTATATCATATTAGTTGTGTAATGTAATAAATTGATGGGTTTAATTTAATTTAAAGTTTATTTTCTTCTTTCTATAACATTTAAAAGTAAGTTTGTTTATAAAAATGTTTTTTTATTGTCTTCCGAGTTTTCTTCGTGAAATGAGGATTATTATTCATAGAAAGTCAAGTAGACTATTGTCAAAGAAAGTAATTCTGCCAAATAGTATTGCACTTGTTCTTGGATTCTCTAATCTCTAAAGTTACAATATAACACCCCCTAAACAAGAACCAAGAAACACCCTGTATATCGCCTCATAGCGAAGTCGCTCGGTTAGTTTAATCAGCAGATTACAGATTATATTATAACACGAGAAATAATAATGGCGTTTTTCTTTTACAAGGAATTGGCAGGAATAGGATGAAAAAGAATGAGCAGGATATGTTTCGATGGAAACTCGCCCGGCGTGGTTATTTTCGTTTTAGTTTCTCATTTAGATATAGATATGGAGAACACAGGAAGTCATTTTAAAGGCCGGCTTGATTAATCCACCGATAGCGACCCAACAAATTATGAAATACTCCGAACTTTTGTGCTTTAATTACGAGCACATGTTAATGGTCGGGGTGTCACTGGGAAACGGAGTGAAATTCGGTTTCGTGAAAAATATTACTTGAAACATAATTATACTTTGCTTTTGGTATATGAATTTATTTTACCAGTATAGCGTAACGCAACTTAGATTCTTTCTACATGCCGAAAAGCAAGTGGCGATCTACTACACGAAGATACAGGTCGGCCATAAAATCTGGTGACGTAAAATCTCGATACTCTGTACAAGGTATGTCTTTTAACATTATATGCCCACTTATTTCACTTCTCATCTGTCTATTTAACTCATTCAAGAAAGTGGTTCATTAGATTTTTGAGATTTTTTATATTCTGATAATAGGTATTTAAAATTTCCTAAGCTGTACAGGGTGGAAAATAAAACTAGATTTTTTTAAATGTATATTTTCAGAATAAAAAATGTCTTAATTAAAATTTTTTGGTCTGAAAATATACGGGGTTGTTTTTTATGTTTTAGATTTTATAATGTTCTATGGAGTAAATGATATTTTATTTTCCACCCTGTGGAAACTAAATTATAGGATAGTGTATTATAGGATACATATTTTTAATATCGTGTGATAACGATTTTAGACTTACCCTGTACAATTTGGAGACGTCTTCAATAAATGTATGCCTTCGTGAACGCTACTTGCACATTTTTGTAGGCTCCCTGACTATGAGATTTTCCTTGGTTGAGGAATATTGAGTATGACGTATATATCTGTAGCGTGAGCTCCTGTGGGAATACCCGACTGGTCGTTGCACGGTCAAAATGATCGGGAAAAGGACTGATCCCACGGGAAAATGCACTCCTTTACAGCGTGAGGCTGTGCACGAACTCACCACTGGACGGATGCAATTTAAAGGGTCAAGAGTTGCTTTGGTTTGCCCTTTTGGGGTTTTAAATATTTTAATGCGTTTATTTGCAAGCCTTGATGGAGTTTTCAGTTGCATACCGAGGGACGGTTCCTAAATTTATTTTCAAAGATAATTTAAATACGTTATAGAAAATCCTTATAGAAAATTATAGTCGATTAACTATGAGATATGCAACATTCCATGGGATACTCTTCGCAGAATCGGATTTTAATGTCAAACACAAAGTAGGCACCGTATGTTGGCAATTATTGATGTATGTACTCAACTGTTTTATATGTGAAAAGAAATCTTGGGTTTGTAGGAATTCATGACCGAGAAATAATCAAATACATAGATGAATAATCAAAGGAAGTTGTACAAGTTCTTGCACCTTTATTGAGGATCTTCAGGGTGATGTACGATTTTTTTTTCATCACTCTGATTATCCTGGTCCCGGTGGCGAATCTTATTCTACTATCGACATAACATAGTGGATAAAAATTGGGTTTTCCGATCAATTCGAAAGATTATTTTTTACGAATTTTTGAAAGTAAACTTTTCTAATGTAGATACGTACGATTTCGATGCACCGAATTCGATGGCGTGGTCGTTTTGTCGTTTTTTTGCGTGTGATGACGGAAAAAAATATTTATTTCTATGAAGTGCATTATTTACATGCATAGTTATATCTTATCAACATAAGATTGTTTTAAATATGTGTTTCGATTGGAAATCAATAGAGACCAATGCAGCCCTAGTTAACTAAAGTAATTAAAGATCTCATTGGAAATTATAAAAAAGCAGAACTCGTGGGAGATGAGTTCCAAGAGTGCTTCAGCAATTATTCCAAACCCATGTTTTTAATTAAAAAAGCCGCCCCTAAGAAAATACGATAGTGTTTTTTGCCAATTAAGTGGATACTTACTATTCTAACAGTTGCGAAAGCAATTGTACGTCGTCTTATTTAAATTGGAACTAGTGAAGGTATAAAAAGTGCTTGAAATAGGGAATATTAGATGTAGAAAAATATCAATCGATAAGAATATAGCGTAGGTATATCGTTGTTTGTTTGAATAATGTATCAAATGCATATAAAAAGCACTTTTTAATTTTACCGTCGGTTGTCGGTTGTATTTTACTTTTTTCGTTGCGGCCAATATTTACGTAGCAGAAACCAAATATTATTACATTATTTTCATCTTGTGCACTCTGTAAAAATAGACTAAAACAAATTCAATTTAATATTTTACGCTTTTATTTCGATTGCTCTTCCGTATGTATATGTGCCGGGCATTATTATCCACGTTGTTGTATTTGATGCGCGTGTTTGTATTTTACGAAGGCACATCCAAGATTTTATTTTAAAATTCCCCATAATAATCCCGAAATATGACTTTGGTTTGGGAATGATTCGTAATGAAATAGATAACTACGATAAATAAATGATAGACTGATTTAGCGATATTTGCTTTACATCTGCGTATGCATGAGATATTATTAATAATACAATGGTTTTAGTTCAATATAAATAAAATGTACAATATTAGAAAAGGAAAAGTCATAAATAAAGTCATATTAGATTTAATCGTAAATGTGCCAGCTCATAATAAAATGTACGGGGTGGGCAACTAAGAATGGCGCCACATCTCAGAAAACGCGCCAATATTCTTGGCTATATATGTGAACTCGATAAGAGAAGGCCGAGCGGTACCATCGATACAACCCCCCAGTGGCGAAATATCAACCCTCTAGGACTACAAATAACCGAGATACGCCCCCTGGTCCCATTTAGAATAATTGCAGTATAAGAACATACGGAGTACCCCCTGTAGAACTCTTCGAGACCCCCTATATACAATCTAGAAAGGAATGGAATAATTGAGAACCATTTATAATGGGATGAAATAATCGTGAACATTCCAGAAGATTCCAGAATATTGAAAATAGTATATAAAGGCTAGCCGGTCGTTACATTAGGTAGTTTTAGTTTAAACGTTCTTAGAGACAAATATTCAGTTTGCAATAACGATTAATTATTGTAAACAGTTGTGTTTGGATTCTGGACAGTACCACTTAGTATACGAACCCAGTGACGTCACAATAGCAACGTTTTCCGCGTATTTTCTGGAGTATTTTCACCGATCGTTATGTCACATTGCGGGCATTTTAACGGTCTGGAATCTAAGGCTAAAATGAATGAAGTGATTCAAATTGATTTTCCCTGGGCGACAGGATATTCAAACTGACCCTTCCAATATTCAGCGGCACCCCACACGTTTTAGTAAATTGTTCTCCGGCAAAACGACAACCTAAATACAGATATAGTGCCTCTAGTAAACTACTGTAAAGGTAACTTAAAGTAATTGGCAATCTTGCGCCCCCTCGTTTCGGCTTTAGCGCCACACACCGCCCCCAATTGATTCCCCGTCCTCCGCAGCTTTTTAGAATATTAAACACTCAGCCAGTCAAAGGCGGCCTTGCGGCTCCCAGATTTAATTTTTAAATTAGACCGATTTATTGTCCGATACCGGGTTCCTTCCCGGAATTCGGCAGTATTTTCGCGATGGGAAATTCTACGCAATAACTGCCCGCGATGCGGATTTCGCCTACACAGATTCCGCCATCGGCGTTTATTGAAATTGATCCGAATTCATATAATGCGGAAAACACGACGCGCGTTTCAGTTTTGTTTAAATATGTTATTTTGTAACGTATCTGTTATTCTTGTGCTTCTATAAATACGGAGGGGAAGCAGCGCGATCGCGCTGGTTCTGACAATATTCCCAGCGAGGAGAGAGAGCGATTATTAGTTGACATTCAGCGTGTTTGGATTGTGTAGAAGGTAATAGAATATTAGATTAATTAGTATCTCCTTAATTAGCATGGTACACAAGGTATATTTGCGTTTCCACTACGACCGTCTCATTTCAAAATGTAAACTTACCCCGGCGAAAATTGCTTCCGAATAGGTTACGCAAACACAATAAATTCGCAGTGTTTGCTGCACCGTAATGGTATACTCACTTTCTTGCATTTCCTTCGGTAAATCTCGCTGGGAAAATATTAATGGATTCTCGACCGTCTTGATTTATGTGACAATTTACTTTAAAACTACAATGCAGGTCGTTGCAACGAAAATAGGTAAATTTATTCACATTTTGTTATCCGTTTAAAACCCTACGTTAGGCGTCTAACACTATAGATGTGGGTGACAGTTATATTGTCTCGTCTAGCTTGGTTTATTTATCAAATATTTTTTGAAATTTTTAAAATTTAAATATTAGAGTCCCACGTTAGGCGCCATGCGCTATGGGCAAATAATTGTTCTTTGGCGCCCAACGTGGGGCCTTATTTACCTCACCGTTTTTCTAATATATGCTTTTTTGTTTTAAAGGAAACTTTTTATATTATTCCTGGTAATTGTTCCCAGCAGTCCCTTTATAACTTCTTTAACACCAATTATTAAGTTTCGAAATATTCATCTGATGAATAAAAATCACGTTAAATGTGGAAAAGTCTATTGAAAGTAATGGAATGGCATTTTATTTGAATGAACATATATCTCGCCAAATATAATGGCTGCATTGTGATGTTTAGCTGCCTAAGAAGCAAACTATTAACCCCGCGAATAAATCGATGATTTATATTTTATTCCTGTTCTGTACAATCTACAAAAAGGCCATTTTGATGCATTCGATTATGAACCAGGCGAGGTGCGACCCAGTTTGCAAATTGAAAAGCGACCGAATGATTTCCTTAAGTTATTATTCCCCTCGGCTTCACTCAGAAGTCAAATCAACGAACCCATGTATGAAATTAAAACACAAACACGAAACACTATTTTACGGCGTTCTTTATGCTCATTTTTATTGCCTTTCATGACGTATGTACGCTGTAAAGACCGAAATAAAATGTCGTTTCTCAATTAACGATGCGAATGTCTTTGTACAGAAGAACTTCATTTGCATGCTACGAAAAATGAGTTGCAAACAGTTTTAATGTCGCATGTCTCGTCGCCACTTCTACTCTGGCTTCTTATTTTATCTGTGTCACTAGATCAGTATGACAGGATGAGTGCAATTATCGTTATCTGAAAGATGTGTGGATACTGTTTATAATTTATTTCTGGGATTCTGGGAAAACTTATTTTCCTATTTGGTTTGGATACTTGGCACTACAAAATCTAAAAAAAGTGACGAGATGATGAGTGAATAGATGTCCCTTGTTTATACGATGATTGTCACGTAAATGGTCCCTGTACCTCAATAAAGTGGGCTTTTGGCAAAAATTTCGGATATGAAATCTGGAGATTCTTTGTGTATACGAGAATAGGTACAATTTTGGCATCGAACGATCATGAAGATCTTTAATATAGGTGTTTTTTATGCTGGCGCTACTGTGTTTATGCCGCGTGCAGAGGATTTTTTGTTGTTTTGTGGATATCTTGCATAATCTTAATCGTACAACTTAAAATAATTATTCTCTTTGTTTTAATAAATGCGTCCGGGGCGAAAATAATTACCACAATTAATTCCGTGTAAATCTCTCCCTTAATAATCTCTTCGCAGCTTTAAAAAGAATAACCTTTATCGTTCAGGTATATTAAAATAAATGAAATAATTTCGCGTTACGTATACAGAGATGGCTGTATAGGCTTTTTTCGCCGGCTCCTCTCCCTTAGCAAACCGTTCCTGTACTCAATTTAATTGATATTAACGGCCTTAGAAGAACGGCATGAGCTTGTATTTTTTTAATTAGCGAAATTAAGACGGATGGCCCAGTGTTTATTTTAATTTCTTCGCCAGAAAGTGATGATGCGCGTTTATTAAACATTGTGCAGTGACGGGGCAAACAGAAGGCAACGGCCGCGTCTGCCTCTGAAATTGGGGCGCGTTAACAGCGATCAGACGCCTTATGCCAAGTGTTGCCCGACTTTGATAGGTCACGGTGCCCTGTTATAATTTTATTTTGCAATATCTTTAATTTACTTTGTGTAAAGTGAAGCGGAAAGTCAAGTCCGTGAACATAATAATAAGCAGAGGCAATTTTATAGAGGCATGCTTTTATATATTATGTGACAGCAAGATAAATTAAAAAGGACAATAAAAGGCTTTTATTATTTTGCCACAAAACTCCTATGCCCTTGTAAAAAAAACATGAGTGTCTGCTTATGAGCACACGATAGAAGTGAAAACTTCTAATTTTCGAATTTTAAAATATATACCTATATAATTACATTTATGTTATATAATGGATTAGTTCAGTGAATCAGCGAAAGATAATATCGATATTATTATATAAAATTCTTTATTCTTATCTCTGTATCCACTAAGTAAGATTAGTTACAAAATAAACAATAATTTTTTAATTTTAAAATATATACTGTAACCGTCCGCCTATATTACTACAACCCGCAATACACCGCACGTTAATATACGTTGACCGTACACGCCCGTGACACAGATGCTTCAGGCAACCAGCACTAGATGGGGCCCCACTGTATGTCGCTCTAAAATACCTACTCATAGTTAGCAAGTACTGCGTTTGAATGAAGTGTTATTTTAACTTTGTTATTCGTTGTAGGTCATAAGATGTTCGACAATGCTGTTAGTTACATCGGATAATGTATAAAAGCGTTTTCAAACGCTCGGAAGCATGCGTCTCTTGTTCTCGACACTTTTGCAAGCTGTCAAAGGGTCGGTGATTTTTGCATCCTTATATACTTCTCCGCAGATGCAGTTAAACTCCTTCGCTAAATGCAGCCTTGTCTCTTTTTATGTTGTTACTGGTTCAATCGGTCTTCCTACACTTTATTTTATCCTCAAAATTCCCATCAATATTCATCAAATTGTCAACTTCCTTACCAGTTTTCTTTCTTGAGGATTGTGGGGTTGACATAGCGATATTATACCTTTAATCCAAACGGAAATAATACAGGGATAGTAACACCCTACACCTCATAAAATAATAATTTTAAAGCAGTCACTCCAGATAACTTAGTTAAGTACTATTATTAATATTATTCTTTTCAAAAACTTAAAGTTAGCAATATTAAAGTCGAACCTAACCTGAGAAAATTAGACAGATTTCACGCTAAATATTTGCGCCAAAACTGTCAAATACACAATAATAAATTGAAATTCACCAACGTAGTAATACGTAGTTCAGCTGAACTAAAGAATAATTTCGTTGGAACAACAAAAGTGAGAATGAACCGGTTTCGGAATTTGCACTTAGATCAGTTGAACGGCAGTTCAGGTCATTTATACAACCGGACCATAAATGTGTATAACGTCTACATGTGAAGTGTTAATCACTCATTTCCACACCACCTAGGAGGTAGAATTTAGGGTGCGTTTCTCTAAACGTGATTTCCCCTGTAGGCCTAATTCACAATCGACGTAAGAGTCATTTACGTTCATAGATACGAAGAAGATTTTTCGAATCATCCTCTTTCCCATGACGATTGGACATTTTCATCAGCTAAAATTAAATTCGCAAAACCTTGTGCGTAAGGTTTTGTACCACACTATTAATATTTAAACTAATTTAATAGACTGATTGTAATATATGTGTATTGTTAGTTAGTCTAACATTCCCATTACCCATCCAGTTACCCAAACATAATGACTCTGGATGCCCCTATCTCTTGCGAGTCCGCATTTCTCGTATTTCCAAAATAAACAACAAAAGTGGCTAAACTATCGGTCAAACAAGACAGACGTTAGCCTGAGCCATAGAGGATATACGAGCGTTAGAAGAGAAGATAAAAGAAATACGAGCTCGCCTAACTAAAAACAAACAGAGGACATAGCTCTCTTCTTTGATTCGCGGACTGGGCCGCATTAAAGTATTAAACCCTTAAAAAAGAACTGGTACGTTTTCGGGGCTTAAGCGGGAAAATTAAAAACAACATGCCGCATCCTCACGTCGCTGGATTAATCCAATTTTACACGCCGCAATCGGCGGTAATCCTTTTTGTAAATCTGAACAATAGTGCGGCACCCGAGCACCGGCCACGCGTTACATCAATCCCCTTTTCGAAGTGGTCGCACTATTGCTGTCATTTTCCCCCGGTCGGTCCACGTGTATCCGGACTGCTTCGGGGTGACTAAATAAAACGGGGCTTATTGTAAATTGATCGCGATGTTATCCTCAGGATAAGATCGTAATTCTGGCCGCTACTTTTGAGCAATTACAAAAGTTTACAGCCCCATTTTTTTATTTACGTGCTAGAGCAACATCACTTACGTATTTCTAAGTATATATATTTACATCAGACTCGGTGTTCCTAACATACAGGAAGATATCTGTCAGTTCACAAGTTAAACATGAAGTGTAATGGCAAAAGACTAAGAACATGTTGCTTTACATGTATTAAAATGTCGATTTAAGGAAGTAAACTAAATTTCTCGCATGCTTAATGAAAAAGAGCATTGATTATTGAGTGAAAATCGTAAAGATATGTGTACCTACTAGTTTTGTGGTTGACACATTTTTCTATTTAGAAACACTTTTATTAAGCAAATCTTCTCTACATAGAAATACAATTTCTTACATAAAAACAATCAGGAATTATTCTTTCAACTTATCAATGCAAAGATTAATTGTGCAGTTATTTAATTTAATAAAATATTATGCCAGACGAAGATGCAAGTGAGTGGATATCAGAAATTGTTGTAGAATTTTTCAACGTATCACTGATAGAAGAACAACCTCGCTGTTAATTCGGCCGAAAATAGTTTAAGCAGTTTTTATTTTATTTGCAATCCTTCTTCAAGCAACTTTCACGCAACTCAACCGCCATTCTCCATACCATACCATTCTCCATACCATTCCGCCATTCCCATACCATTCAAGGTTTGCTATTCTGCTCTACAATAGGCAAAAAATGTTGCAGAAGTCTTTCTGAAGTAACTTCCGGTGTAATTACTGGCATTGAAAGTTTTAAATATTCTGCAATTTTTCTTTGTTAACTATAGAAAGTATATATTCCTACTGGCCGCAAAGTACATTTACCTTTACTGTAAAAAATTATATAATAATATGATTTGGTCTTTAGCTCAAATATTTTCGATATAACACATGTTCATTGACATTTTCCATCTGTGAAATAACTGTAAAGGTCCTTTTCTGCTTTGTTTTGTTTTGTTTTGATGCAATGCAATGTCACATTACCAGCATCTTCGACATCGTCAATTTTCAATGACCGAAATTCATCACTTCGACATGCACCATGAAGAGCAAATTTAATATCAATGCAAGTCTTATAAAATAAAAAAGTTTCATCATCAGCTGCAGTCGGAGACATTCTGACATGATCAGTTGGCAAAATTTTAGACTTTTTAGCAACATATCAATCATTTCTTTAATTTGTACCATACTATTTCTTCAACATAGAATAACTTGACTACAAGGTTGAAGACTTAAGACTTTTAGACTGCAACAATACAAAAGAATTATGATTCATGAATTGATGAGTTAAACTAACCTTCTCACAAAGTAAGCCAGTATAATATTTTGATCATTTCCAAGCAGTTTTTTATCTGTTCTCCACTGACAAAATAATCTATAATATTGTTCGTAATTTTGTCTTGATTTGGATGGTTCGATGTGGCTTCAGAGACGACCTTTAAAAGATCATACAATCGTCTTCTACCTGTTATGTTTTCCAAATGGAAACATACTTGATTACCTTTAATTTAGGTATTTATTTGAGAATTGCTAATAAATAATTAATGCTTTTCCATTTAAGAATGCGAAAAAACGGCGTGTTTAAAGCGTGAGAAAGTGAGTTTTCTATCTTGTGGAAATGTGATTAAGATATTTGCGCTCACTAGAAGACCATCACTTTTCTTCACTTATAAAATAGTCTATAATTGTTTTTAATTTTTGTTTTTCTTTCTGTTACAGGTAAGGATCTAGAATTTATTAGCCAACTGGGGGTAAGTTTCTTTACAAAATGACAAACTGGTCTTGGTGGAAATATATTATATCGGAAAACATTGCTGTTTATGTCAAATATAGCACAAAATTGATGTCCGTCGATGGTCCGTCGTCCGTGCGACTGAGATAACAACTATATACAAATTAATTGCAGAAATTATCACAACCCGACAGAATCAAATGTTTTTCTTAGTGCTGGAAAAGTAAGAAATGATTTTGCATATTTCCGATATGCTGATTTCAAAAATACCTGGATCTTTGTCGTATCTCTGTTTTTTTAGATACATGCTAAGTAATTTGATACCTCGTGTGTATCACTGCATTAATCGGTTCAGTGTTCTATTGAAATTTCTTTGAGAACTTTTGTTTTTTTAACTAACAGTTCGTATTAATAGTAATAACGTGAAATGTACATAAGTTAAAAAATGAACTGATTTTATTATGAGAGGCCAATAAAAACAGTTAAAAAATTGGCGACATCAACAGCTGTAGTTATTGCAGCCAATTACTTGCTATGCGATCCCAGTTTACGTATGAAAGTTTACATGAAAGTAATCTTTACAGATAATTTTGTCGGCCTGGTGGTCGCTTTCTATATCAGCAGGCTATAGCGACGTCTTCTATTCTTGTACGCCCTTTAGAAAATGATGATTCGATATCTGACTACCGCTAACCGAAAACGGCATTAAGAAACAATGAAAGGGAACTCTCAAAATTGAAAGTAACGATTCTGCCCGGCTGTACGTAATCTGATAATATCAAAGGAATATTTAAGAGACATTCACGGGATCTATTAATATTAATGCGGAGAGATAAGTATAATCGATGTTGAAATTACAAGTTTTTAACCATTTGCATGGACTTGATGATGCCGTTGCAGGCAAATCGGGGTTTTTGTTTTACCTTTGTTTCTTTATTTTGACGTAGCTGCTTTACATTTGGTTTATAATCTGTGGAAAACGATCAATAGTCTTGTGTTGTCCTAAATTCCTATTTTATCGGTATAATATATTTAATAATTAATGTAGTTCGAGTAAATAAAACATTCGTAAATAGCAATAATAATCACAAGTTGTCCACTCATAAAAAATACATATGTGTAGGTCAGGTGCAGGTCCGCATGTGTTCAACATGACCTAGCCTAAGTTATAATATACGAGTGATGATACTCATACTATCAGTTGTAGATATCTAGTAACTTGTAGATAATTTGTTACTTGTAATAATCGTTGATTATAATGGTGTTTCATTCAAGGAAGATCTAGAATGATTAGTTAACCATTATATTCTGTAAATATCAAAACAGGGTCAAAACGTAAGAACATTATACTTACACTCAAGTGTTTGAAAAAAAAAGGTTTTATAGTAAACACAGACGCGGTTCTCGGCAAAACCAGAATACATGCTGAAACTACATACTTTTTGGGTACGAATCCCAAGCCGGAAGTTAATTTAAAAAGACAATCTCTAAACTTAATCACGGTTGGAGTGAGCTGCACATAAAAAGGGTTTTGGAATATTAGATTTTCTGTAATGAAGTTGCATATACGCTGGCTCTGAATTCGTTAGAGAATGAAGAATGTGCCTAAACTCTATTTTACAGGGTAGTTTTCAAAAAACATCATTCAATAAAAATGTATTGTGCGGAATGCTTTATAATGTTATATTATGAGAAGTAGAGGCTGGTACTAAAAACAATTAGTTTCGAAATTTTAATTAATATTAGTAGTGTGTCAATGAGAGTTCTGATCCGCTCACAATCCGAGTCAATGCCGCCTGGATATTGATACCAGAAATAATATAACCAATAATTCGTATATATTTTGTATATTATGTATATTATATTATATGTATATTATATATATATTATGTATTCGTATATATGTTAAATTAAAGAAAAACAATATAGGGAAATACAAACTCGATGGAGTGAAATAGCTATTGAATTTTTAATGTATTAAGCTGACCAAGCTACGGTCACTTAACTAGATACAATAAACAACTAAATTACGGAATTAGAAATGTGGAACACCAATGCCAAATAGATACATTAAATAAGAGCAGGGTATGAAATTTATATTACATAAATAAAATATCCATCGGTTATGTTTGATATGGTTGTCAAAGATTACAAACACAGGCAAATACCTGATGGATATCAAAGAGAATCTGGACAACCCGGTTCTGCATGGTAGGCAGTTGCGGGGACGGTCCGCAATCTGACGTGGGATGCAGCTTGTCGCCGTGTATGATATCCATCATTTAGTAGCGTACGCTGAATGTTGTAATTTAGTGTAGCCGCAGCTACTCTACAATCACACGTAACTGTGCTAATGTGGTCTCAGAATCATGGTTTTATTTGCATCTAGGCTGGCTACGGTAACTTGCGTCCACCTCCGTAACGACGTGGTCACAATTTGTTTGACATTTACCTTGAGGGAAAAGTACATGTACATTTCAATATAGTTTCATGTTTAAAATAGGTTATAGTAGATTTAACGTAGCCAATTCTATCGGTACAGATTTAGCTGGCATACTGGTCTCATCAAAAACCATCCATGTTTTGCTCTAAATCGATCCCCATGCATAAACCCGAAGTAATTGATATAAATTTCAGCCCACATCCGTAGTTTATTAACCAGCGCCAGCGGGTAAACAACTATTAAATGTATTCGCGAAACTAGCGATTATCTTCGTGTAGTTTAACGGATTCTGCTAAAATCCCCGTTGCTATCACATCCGGCAATAAGCGCTGATTTCAATGCACATGGTGCAATCGAATAAGAGGATTACCGTTCAAAAGTTGCGCTCTTTTCACCGACTCATCACGGGCGTACAGTTTGTGACTTTCGGAATCGGCTTAGCGTCTTATGGTATACCCTCATATATGTCTGCGATTGACTATTTGCCGGTTACCTATTGATTGGTTGTATATTATTTAATCGTGCTAGGCCATATAATTGCTAGTTGTTCATAATAAAATAAGTATCATATCCGGTGAAGTTATGCCTTTGGAATCTATCTAAAGATGAATAACCTGATTTTCACACATAATTTTAGTTAATTGATTTGTCATAAATGTTAATGGAAAATGTGAGTTCTTAACCCCCCGAGAACTATTTGAAATTAAATGAACTAGTCCGTGAAAGTCGGTTAGCATTTTAAAAGCAGTACTTAAAAGTAGATTCACAACGGGGGCCGATGGTCAGTAACTGACCACCGTTGTGAATAGATTAATCATATTGGTTCATCATTTATCGCATGGCGACGAATTTCTTAATAATAAAATGGGAATCATATCCTGACAAATTATGCTGTTAAAGTACCTACCCTGAATATACCCCCAATATTCACAGATAAACTATATTACGGTTTATAGTATAATATAATTTTGTTTCTAATATAATAGATTATGAAGGCTGTTAGACATGCCATTGAAATGACTATTTTACATACCCAGGAAATCCTGTGACAGGAGACAAATGGATGCCACAGACCGAGATTTATTTTAAATTAGATGAACTTGCGATCATTCTGAATTTTAGACATTATTATTAATATTAATACCTTTGAATAATGACTAGGGTGCGATAGAACAGGATATGCCAATAGTTGAAATATTACTAGCCATGGAACATCTACTGGTGAACAATGAGAATGAACCTCCTGGACTGTATTAGAAAATATGATTAACTAGCCAAATGTGGTTTAAATACTGCAACATTGTGATATTTATTTATTTATGTCAAAAAAAAACGGGTAAATGGAACTGATTCGTTCAAGATATTTTATTGTTTCATATGTTTAACTGTTCCTTATAAATGATAAATCCACAAAGTGCTATTAAGTTTAGTCTTGGATTTTTGATAATCTACTCCATTATCATCCATTATTTGTCCACTTTTAAGTCTTAACTATAACTCAAAAATTATGCTTTTTTAGTATATACACTTAATACAAATTTTTGTAACCAAATTATCTATCGAAATAATATGGCAAACTATAAAGTCAAAAAACTTTTTTTTTATCAAATGTCAAAAAAACTAAAATATTTATAAATTAATTTTCTTTTACACTTTTGTATAACCCCTTTCGTAGTGCATTCAGGTATAGGCATTGGTTCACAAAAAATAAATCTGATGAGAGCCGTAATTTCCGTCAAAACGGTCACCGACAAAAGTATTTTTGATAAAAATTTGCTGAAAAACAATCCTACAAAGTTAGCTACTTTTTTACGATTTTACCACTTTTTACTTTTATACCATATTATTTCAAATTTTTGCACGCAAAAATTATCTTCTAATTTTGACATGTAAAGTGAGACTTTTCAAATCCTTTTTCAAATACTTTTCACAACCAGTTACGAAAAGTAAAATATTACGCAACTGGTTGTGTCAAGTTCATTTCATAGTAGGTTATTTAGACCTGACAAGCTATGAAAGTGACGAGCTGTTACACCGTTACAACCTACTGGATTATTTTTAAACGTATAAAATTCAGTTTTCTTCTCATAAAATATAAAATTGGTGAAAATTACACGTTGTGAAACACAGTTGGTGAAACACGTTGGGAAACACAGAACGAGCAGATTTCTGCTCGTTCCACAGAAATCTGCTCGTTACACAAAATAGTACTTTTCCCAAATGGTTGCATAAATAGCTATTATTCAATAAAACAATTATTTTCTTTTTATCAATGATAATGATAACAGAATTTGTTCAAAAGTTTGGTATTCATATGAGCATACATTTAAAAACTTTTAATGACCTACTTATTTTTAGTTGTTTTATTGATAGATTATAGATTATTTCTTTGAAAATTACATATTATCCATTAATTGTTCATTACCTACTTGTTCGTATGTATTATTTATTATATCGTATTACGTATTTAACAAGTTCATAAAGTAAAAGTTTTTTAGTATTAATCTTCTGTGCAAACGTTTGTGACATGCGACATGCTATTTATCTGTCCAGTCAGCAAAGTCAAGGAATACGGATAGGTCACAATTTGCTGTGTTTGGAAATGCCCATAGTCAATAGTCTATAAGTATTTTGCCCAGGACAGTGATGGGAGATGTATAATTAAATAAAATAAGTGATTTTGGAGTTCTACTTAACACACATTTTCCTCTGTAAGCAACTAACTCTTGGGTAAAAACTGTTGAATTTTAAGCCCTCCCCGTCGCGCGGCGGTGTAATCTGCCATCGCCGCCTGGGAGTGATTCAAAAGAATAGCATTTAAAAAGTACAAGGATAAGGGTGAGCGTGAAAATGGCGCAAAACGTTTACAGCACTGAAACATGTATAAGAAGTAAACAAGGGGTTTTCGATAAATCTAAAAGAGGTAAAGAGGATAATAGCGTAATGCAGAAAGGAGTCAGATAAAAAACGGCTTATAAAATCCGTAGAGGTGTACTCGGCTGTTGTTTTCACGGCGTTCTGGCATCGCAAGAAGGGGCTCAAACCGGAATGGCCCATGTTGGTGTCGTGCTATTTAGCGTTAACAATACGTCAGTCACCTGAATCGGCATGGAAGTCGTCATTCAGCAGTGTAAAAGAAATGAGGACAAGCAAATGAAGGATAGGTAGCCCAACATCAAATAAAAGGAGGAGCTTGTATTATACATATTTAGCTTGATATTTTGTGTTTGAGTAGTTGATCTTAATGCCCTGTATTGAACGATAATAGAAAATATCATCCAGTAAATTATCTTAATAAAAATGCCCGCATTATTATACCAACTTGGCTCTGTGCCAGCGCGCGCACACACATACGGAGAATCTGAATAATCATCATGGTGAAACAACAAATAATACCACTCGGTCGGGGATCAAATTAGCTCGGCAAAAACAACTTGTCAAAACAAAATTAAGCGATAATTTTGTTAGTATGTATGTATATGCGACTGCCTCTTACTGATTGCATTCAGCAGCGATAGTTTTGAATACGTCGGATTACTTACGCTGAACTAGTTTCGTATTCCAGACATGTCGCGTCTAGCTGAGCGACCGTACGACGATTTTCCATTATATATTTTAATAACAAAGAATTCAATTACGCGAATACTTCGCGGTTGAATTTGTTGCAATAATCCTGCATATTTTAAGTTCCGCGCTTATATACTTAAACTGACCTTTTAGTTTTTAAAGGTCAGCTGAGCTGAAGTTATATTAGCTTGCTAAAATGGTGTACTGAGCACCCTGGTCTACCGAAGCCGCGTGATGGGTATAGAAGTACCTGACATTAGCTGTGGGGTATGTCGTCAGGCCCCAGAGACCCTTATGTATTTGCTGTCAGCTTGTCCAGCATCGGGTTGGTGTGGAGAATGAGAGGTGCCCGTCATATTAGAACCACTCTTTCCCCACCGTCAGGCAGATAAAAGCCAATAAGCTTGACATAGTCCTCCCCCCCCGCCCACCAACTCAAACCGTTTTAGTTTCTTTAATTTTATTAGTGGACTTTATTTAATATTTCTTCAAGGCAAAATTCATAGTTTTACATTATTCTGTATTCAAGTCCAATCTGTTTGTTTTACAAGTGCGCCAACTTTCAATTTCTTTTTTATGTTTAAATAGTCAATCCTCACGGGTAGTATTAACAGCTTGATACATTTCAAGATCGTCTGCAAAAGTACCAAATCGGAGTTAATAATCATAGTAATGTCATTAATAAATATATCAAAAATAATAGTGACCTTAAATTGGACCCTTGTGGAACTGCAGATGTTGAACAGAAAAATCCCGCCCTCATGGACGATCCCCCTTGCCTATAGGGTGGGATGACAAAGTTTGCACTCATGCGGAGGTCATATTCCAAGCTTTTTTTACTACCAGTTTATTTACAGGGTTTTTGGGCCTCGTTTTAAATTTAGGAAATAAGGTTTTAAACTTGCTTATTTTACAGACCGTTCCTAATAGCAACAGTCTTTAGATTTATTTTGCAGCCCGCTGAATGACAGACATGGGCAGAATTGGGATCACAAAAAATTAAACAATGCTTTTCTATTGCCGGTAATAGGAAAAGTTTTGTGTATATCGTAGTTTAAAAGTAGGTTTGCGCACATTGACTATTTTGCAGCCCTCGCAAATTAGCCGCGGTCTGCAAACTACTACTTTCAAAGCTTGAAATACATTTTTTTACCCTTGTTCGAACTTTTAATTATGTAATAATGTACGAATTATCATATTCCCAATTTTATATAACACATCCTGTTTAATCAGAATTATAACGATCTGTTTAATCGTGATAAATATATTCAGCGTTGAAAATGTTACGGGATCTTTTCTTTTAGTAGAACTTAATGCTCGGGCCAAAAAAAAGAAGTACATCAACAATATACAAGTCATATATCACCCATAACATCAGCAAAAGAGAAAGTGGTGGTAGTAATATATTTATAAGCGCGCTTTATGCATTTTTTAGTTGTATAGTTTTTTACACAGAGAATATTTTAAAACGCTCGTCGGAGAATGGTTTTTCAGAGGCATAGATATAATAAATTTTCAGCGAAATAAATTCTTAATGGTGGTAGTGTAGTGGCACTGCATGAGGTTTCGTGAATATTCTCTCCAGCATACCGTACCGTGTTGTGTCTAACTGACTATTAATAAGGAAAACTAAATATTTCATACATGCATTAATATTTTCTCGTGTATAATAAGTATTCAGAAATTATCCATATAACTATTCAGCTGGCTCATTTATAATAGTTACTAATGAAACTAAACAACTAAACTATTTAGCTATATTATTTTTAAAGAGTGAATTTATATCAAGAACCTAATGAAACAATAGTAATTTATAGAACAATAGGTGTGTATTTCAACCTCGAATGCCTCAACTATTCTGCATTCATAATGCAAGGGGAATACGCGATTTATGCGGTCCCGCTAGATATTTATTTTATAAACAAAATTCTTCGCTGATGATATAATAAATAAAATATGATTCGCTGATGTATAAAATAAATATCAGGAACTGCAACATTAGATACACTAGGTAAATTTTGTTTTAGTATTTGTTTGTAAATTATTTTATTTTCATTGTTGCCTAGTATTGAAGATTAATATTTTCCATATTGAAATAGGGACTGTTTGTAGCATTTACTGTAATAATTGTGTTAATTGTTCACAGTGTTAATTGTAACAGTGGATTTTTTTTCAAATGCAGAACTGTTGTGATAATATACGGGGAAGCTGGAAGTATTGAGAATACAGCGAGGGAACTTATCTTGAAGGATATGAACACTTACATCACCCTATTCACGACACGCGGGACTTTGGTATCTATAATATGTAGTAAGCAGGTTCAACGAACTGAAGCATGTATTAGAAATCATGGTGTCCATTTTAAATAATAATTGTTCTAATAAAAATTTTGTGAGTTCTTATAATTTACCGTATTTAAGCGAACCGTGGGAATATTACGTTTATAGAACCACAACCAGCTCTACAGATAGCTGTGCTGAGAAAAAGGCAACGTCGCATTCCACTTGCCAAAGTCTGATTTTAAATTAAACGGACTCGGCCACGTGTTTATCGCAGGTTTACTGTTACTTCTACAGTGTAATTTTGGCAAATTCCATGCACAAAACCAAATGATAGGATCTCTACTTGGCCAATATTTTTTTTTTTTTTGAGGTTAAAATTAACTGAACTGGTATATGTAAGATTATGTAACAGTTATATTAATTGTTATTTGACTTATATAGAAAAACATTTAACTTATGGCTCGACATACACATTTGCTTTGAATTGGAACTATTTTCGTGGCTATTTTTATTACTTTGATCGGAATTAGCGAACACTAGTAATAAACACGATATTGATTGTAAATATATTTTGTCATACTAATTCATTATTGTATTTTTATTGCTTAGTTACCAACTTCGCCCCGGTAATATTGAGCATTGAGGTTATATGCAACCGTATTTACCAGGATTTTTGTGGGTCACATTCACGTTTCACATCCCAACATATGTTTCATGCGTTTTAAAACACTGGATTGTATAAAAACATTTCTGATTTTTATCATTAATATTGCTGATTTAATAACTGAATTCTTGTAGAATGTGTGTTTCTTCGGGCAAGTGTATTTTTTACATTTCAACCTAAATTAAGCAAAATATTTAAAATAAATCCCCCCACAAATAAGATGACTTCTCTGTACTCGCAAATATCCATAGTTCCTTTGAGAAGAAATACAGAATTCAGCTGCCTTATAAAAAAAGTTTTAAACCGCCCATATATGTATTACGGCGAATACCGGATTCCCGAGATTAAAGGTCCTGCGTGCTTTCCCCCCGCTCCCCGGAGCTCCCGGCCCTGATACTTTGTTTTGTATCCTCTCCTTTCGGATTCCCGCGAGACCAAAGATTATATCTTTCAGTTTCTCCTGAAACATTAATGGTTTTTTGATTTAAGCTCTATGCGATGTTATACATTCTGATAACACCGCCGGAAACAATCTTTGGAAAAGTTTATTTAAACACTTAATAGCCTATCTGGCTAATGGTGTTTTAAGGACCGCGAGGAAAAAATAATATACGAGCGATTTGGCCCGGCCTTTTTTCCAATCGTCTGATGGGGAAATAATTGTTATGTGTGGAATTAGGTTTTCGGAGGCGATATAAATCGCGCGAAATCATTTTCATTTTACAGCGGCAGCGGCGGCATTCTTAAACAATATAATTACGTATTTTTTATAATTATTACTTGTACAAGTCTTTGCTGGTGGCACATCCATACGTTTCGTGTTACTTTTGTATAGTTGCTTTTAAAGGTCTTTTCAAGTAACCCATACTAATATCTTCATCTTTAATAGCTTCTGAGATTTTGAGAATTAAACCTATATATGAGAAGAAAATGTAGGTTTAATACTTTTTGCAAGGGGCAACAGAAAAAGTCTAAAGGTTAATATTTTAAATGAGGAATTGAAAAGAAAAAAAATATTGTAAATTATAGTAATAGGTATATTGTGTACTCTTAATAAAATACAAAATAAAACACATAAACAAATTAGCGAAATAAATAAAATTATTAACTCCATGAATGGCGTTATTGACGATAAGAAAGAAATGTGAGGTTTTTAATGACACTTATTCAAGAGCGGAATCTAACTTGGCTAACTTGGTTAAGAAAAATTTAAATTATGAAGATAATATTAAAATCAATGAAAAAGCGTTCCTTTACTCAACTAATATAGGGTCCGCCAATAAGCGCGCTCGATCTTTAAAATGAAATAAAGCAAGTTGTGTGAGAGGTATAAATGAAATTTATTTTTTGTTTGAAAGAGTATTCGAAGGCATTATGTATGGAAAATAATATCGGTCAAATGTCCACCTCGGCTTCGCTGGGTGGCGCGCATACGAGAAGTCCAATTTTCAATGACTCTGGCGCACAAATCGGGCTGTATTTCATCGATGGCGTGGCGTATGTTGACTTTGAGGGCATCAGTGTTTTGTGGTTGGTTTGCGTAGACCTGTGATTTAAGAAAACCCCACAAGAAATAGTCTAGTGGGGTTAAATCGCACGATCTCGGTGGCCAGTTGATGTCGCCTCCGCGCGAGATAACCATTCCTCCGAAGCGCTCGTGCAGAAGATCCATTGTGGCGCGCGCTGTGTGGCTCGTAGCGCCGTCCTGCTGAAACCACATATCCTCGACATCCATATTGTCGATTTCATGCCAGAAAAAGTTCGTTATCATGGATCTGTATCGCTCGCCGTTTACCGTGATGGACACACCATCGTCGTTCTCGAAGAAATACGGCCCGATGATGCCTCCGGCCCAAAATCCACACCAAACAGTTACCTTTGCTGGGTGCATTGCGACCTGGTGGACCTCCTGTGGATTGTTCTCGGCCCAATAACGGCAATTCTGCTTGTTGACATTCCCATTTAACCAAAAATGTGCCTCATCGCTGAAGATGATTTTGCGACCAAAATCGGGGTCGACTTCCAACTGCTCTAAAGCCCAATCAGCGAAGATACGGCGCTGTCTATGGTCGTTTATTTTGAGCTCTTGTGTCAGCTGGATCTTGTACGGATGCATGCCCAAATCCAGATGCAAGATTCGGCGAAGTGATGTTTCCGAAAGGCGGAGTTCCTGTGCGCGACGTGAAATTGACTGTCGCGGATTTTCACGCACACTATCGCGCACAGCGGCGACATTCTGGGCAGATCGGACGTTTCGACGACGCGTCGGTGTTGGCTGATTGTTCACCGAACCGGTTGCCTCGAATTTGTTAATCAAACGACGGATAGTCGACTCAGCAGGACGATCAATTGCACCGTAAAATTGGCGGAGCGCGCGGAACGTTGCTCGAACCGATGAATGATTTTCGTAATAAGTTTTAACGATTTGCACATGTTGCTCGCGGCTGAATTGGTTCATGGTGATTTGTGAAGATACACTGAATAATAACAACTACGTTTGCCAACTCTACCACAAACAACATGGCCGCCATGAGCTGTCAAAGATCGAGCGTCCCTATTGGCGGACCCTTTATAACTGAAGTTAATGATACCATTATGAAGCTGAAAGACATAAAAATCAGTATTCAAAATCATTTTTTTGAAGAGGGAACGTGCCCATTAGCATTTAAACTTTCATTAGTTAAATATATTTTTAATGGATGGATCACATTAATTATCGCCCTATCTCTCTAATTATAAACTTATAGAATATATTTGGAAAAATATTAAAAACAAGAATTCACAAATTATCAACAAATTCAATATCATATTTTTATAAACCTACTTAAAGGATTCGATATGGTAAGCCATCCGTTATTGAAAGAATTGGCTTAAAAAATGTACCATTAAATCTTTTAACGAGTTGTTTATCTGATAACGTATGGTCCGAAAGTTTTGGGAAAAAATTACCTGGTTTGATTGAATGACAAAATGCATTTATAATGAAGTAGGTCATAGGATTAAAATGTCACCATTTATGTCATTTAAATAAACAACGCAAAAGATTTTGGTTTCGCTTCGCAAAATGTCTTATAAAATTGATCTCCGTCGAGGTGTTTATAATCTGGTTGGGCGAATGTCGAAACGAGACATTGTCGATATTTATCGAGATCACAACATAAGCAAATCGACAATTTATCGCACAATTAAAGAATGCAAGAAGGGATACCATGTGTAAACTTGCCTAAATGCGGTCGGCCGCGGGTTTTGAACCAATTAAGAGAGGGAAGACTGATTGAAGCAGCTAAACACAAAATTGGGATCTCACACCGAAAACTGGCCAGGAGGTTTAATGTTGGAAAGACTACGGTGTTTAGGACCCTATCAAGTAAGAATATTGTCTTCCGGAAAAGGAGGAAAGCTCCAAAGTACACAGAGGCTCAGTTAGAGAGAATTCCGAGATGTTGCCGCGCTTTGAGGCGAGTGCATTTCGTCAACAAGTTGATCGTGATGGACGAGGAAATATATTTCACGTTGTCCAACTCTGAGATGAAGGACAATGATGGTTTCTACACGGACAATTACGAGAATGCCCCCGATGATATGAGATTAAAAAGCAAAAAAAAGTTTGAGAACAAAATTTTGGTGTGGTGTGCAATTTCTGAGGCTGGCTTCATCTCGCAGCCCTACATTGGCGTTGTTCGGAGCGAAGACTTAAATGCAGAGCTTTATATCCAGAGATGTCTCTCTAAACTGCTTTGAGTTTTTGAACAGACATCATGCGGAAATAATGTTTTGGCAAGATCTTGCTTCATGCCATTACGCGAGAATCACAAGGGACTGGTATGAGGCCAACAACATTAACTTTGTACCGAAAGTAGACAATCCCCCTAACCTACCTCAGGCTCGCTCAATTGAAGAGTTCTGGGCAATATTGAGTCGGAAAGTCTATAATAACGGATGGGAAGCACAAAATGAAGAACAATTGCGACGCCGTATATCCAGAAAAATTAGAGAAATTAACGCTGAGGTCATCCAAAGGATGATGCAACGCGTCAGGACAATACTTAGGCAAATCGAAAATAACGGTCCCTTGTCGATTATTTGAATTTTGTTTTATAATAAGGACAGTTAAAATAGATTGTTTAAGAATGTGATTAAAATATAAAACTATTTTTATAAGAGTTATCAGCCTCTGAATTTTTTCCCAAATCTTTCGGACCATACGTTAGAAAAAACCATGGGTGTGTGCTTATGACCACACGATAGAAGTGAAAACGTCTAATTTTCGAATTTTAAAATATATACTGTAACCGTCCGCCCGTATTACCACAACCCACAATACACCTCACCCGTTAATACACGTTGACCGTACACGCCCGTGACACAGATGCTTCAGGCAACCGGCGCTAGATGTGGCCCCACTGTATGTCGCTCCAAAATACCTACTCATCACGGACCATCACCTCGGCAGTCGATTCGATTGAATCCAATTCGATACAGAGAGGAAAACAATTGGACGGTAACCCGACCAGACGGAACCTCCTGATAGATTGTTTTCTCCCTTAACAGGTATTATTATTTTAAATAAAAGTTTAAATACAAGGGCGCCTAAAGAAGTTTTCACTTCAAAAATACCTATTATAATACCTATATAATTACATTTATGTTATATAAAAGATTAGTACAGTGAATCAACAAAAGATAATTTCGATATTGTTATATAAAACTATTTATTCTTATCTCTGTACCCATGAAGTCTCATTCAACAGCTACAAAAATAAAAGTGAGTGCTAAGCGCGCCTAAAGAAGTTTTCACTTAAAAAATTTCATGAGTATTTATAGATGATGTAAAGAGTGAATATTGTACAGTAGAATACGGTGTTCCACAGGATACCATATCGGGGCCTCTACTGTTCAATATTTATATTAACACCAATTATATTAACCAACGCTGAAAACGAATTCTCCAAAATTAAGCCACAGCTGTACTATAAACTAATTGACAATACATTTTGAAAAATCTTGTTCTTTCCCTTTTCGTCCTATAAGTCTCATATTCTTTCGTCCTATAAATTAAACACGAATACTGCCATTTAAACATTTACTGTACATTTAAACATATACTGAAACGAATCATTTATAAGTTGTAAAGTCCTTTCGCACTTTAGCATTGATAGGAAAAAGTTTGATGACGCTTTTAGGTAACACCGTGTACCTAGTGGTGTGCGGTCACCTTCGCCAACCATAAGTGCTTTTAGCAGCTTCAATATCTACATACCATTAGATAAAAGTAAATACGTATCTAAACGATGTAATCAGAAACACTTTGTGCGCCAAAAAGTATCCAACCCCTCATCACAGCGCCTTCCCAAGTTTAATTTTTAATCAGATGATATCCAACTCAATTTCAAGCACTATAAACACTAATTAAATTGGCACTACCCAACTACTTATCTGCAGCAGTAGATAAGTAGTCATCTCGTTAAGATTTATTTGACACGGAGTTAAAAGTTTCTCTTCTTAATTTAAGGCTTACTATTCATTAAACGCGGGCGACGAGTAAAATCCAGTGTAAATCCACTAATTTCGGTGAAGTAGTGCCTTCATTCGCCACAATTCACCGGTTATTAGAATTTTAACTGCACTGGCAGTGCTGGATGTAAACAATCTTACCGATTGGTGGGCAATACAACATATATATTCGCTCTGGTATGACGTATACGTATACGCTTATGCATATTATACATAAAAACTTTATTATATTTAGGCCACATTATCGTTATTATTGAAATTAGAAAAAAAATTTCAGATAAAAGTTGTGGGACTGTAACTGAATCCCTTTAATACGAAAATGGAACTGCAGTGGCGTGCACAAATTGAAGGGTACAAGAAAAAAATATATTTTTTAAATCAAAACACTATTACCACACTATCATTTTTGTGGGGTTTTTAAAGGATGAAGTTAACAATAATAATCACAGTATTCCCGCCATTAAAGAAATGATTCAGAACGAAATAAATGGTTTAAACGTTGTCAATTACAATTTCATCTTGAGTGTTTTTGGGAATTTAAGACGATATGAACAATTTTTATAATTTATTATTTGTATTTGTTGTTGTTTTGTTAATATTATAATAATATATTTGTAAATAAATGTTTGAAATAAATTAATTTTTTTAGTTTTCGTAATAAAAGTTTATATTTAATTATTCAATAACTCGAAAGCGGTTATAGATAGGACTATCATGTCATATTTTTGAATTTAGAAAAATAGAGTAATTCAAAAATTCAGCAATATACAGGGTGTTCCGTTAAATAAAAAATATTTTTCTTGTAGTTCTCAATTTGTGCACGCCACTGTAGTTCCATTAACTCATTAAAGGGGTTCAGTTGCAGTCCTACAACTTTCATCCGAAACTTTTTTTTGGATTTTCAATAATAACGATAATAGGGTGGCCTAAATATAATGAATAACCTGATACAGGGACGATTGGTATATGAGCTTAATGTATCGAATGATACATGAATTATTAACATCTTTACTTTTCAGACAACAATATTATTATGAGAAAAGGAAACAAATCTGGATTCTATAAGACTGTCCCAGGAGAATTAAAAGATGTACCTGTTGAGCCTTCCCGCTTGCCAATAGAAGAAAGTGGCACTTTTAACACAGCATATATAATAGATATGATTGCACTTATTCAGCGGTATCAACATTTTAACAGCAGAAAATTTTGAGAATTATTTTTTAAATACCTGTCTTTAATATTAAAGTTACAGCCCCAGAACTGTGGTCTTATAGCATGCATTGGTGATCGTTACGATTTGGAAGAAAGCTTAAACCAAACAGAAAGATATAGAAGATCAAAAAATTCATTTGGAACATATGAAATACGAGACGAGCTTGATTTAGCTGATTGGAAGAAATTCATATACAATCCTTATAATCAAAAGAGCCTTTTGGCATATTTAGCACAAAAACTGATGAAAGAAAATTATGTTATACCTGATCAAAATGAAATCATATTGGCTGGAATGTCAGAAGATAATGAAAGAACCTTTTGGCATATTTAGCACAAAAACTAATGAAAGAAAATTATGTTATACCTGATCAAATTGAAATCCTATTGGCTGGAATGTCAGAAGATAATGAAAGAACAATAAAATGCACAAAAATGGAGTCAAAAGTGGTTGATGACTTAAAGTTTACTGGGCAAGATGATACGGGAATATTTGCAAATATTAATTTTTTTAAAGACACTTTTAATGGATTTAATGTTTTTATTTTATCTATGTTTTTCTCGGTTACCATAGATGTCAAAATTCGGATGGAAAGAGGAAAGAAATGTATCCCATGTTTCTCACTCATTACAGCACTAGCAAGCCTAAGCATCTGGATGTTAAAATATTAGCAGATAATTTGTTATAAATATATTGTTTATCTGGATATGATTCTGTTAGCTTGCCGTTTAGAAAATGCAAAAGAAGAGCCCTAAAAATAGTCTTGTCTCAAGAACTAGATGAGATGAATATTGAGATGAAGTATTACATATGGAATACCCAACGAGTTACTATCATCATAGAGACTATTCTTTAATCATTTGTATGGCCGAAAAGACTTTAGAGGAAATATAAATGAATTAAGAGCTCATATGTTTCCAACTTGCAAGATAGATATAAAAGTAGGGCACCACATACAAAATAAAGTATTTTTTTACAAACTGTTCTTAAAATGTGATTTTCTTGCTTTGAAAATTGATTCTTGGTCACTATAGAACTATGTGTCTAACTTATTACAATTTATCATTGAAGTTTATTCTGTAAGAAAGGCTCTATTAATGACCTTTTTTTAGGGATTTGCTTCACGCGTCGTGTAATGCAGTGTAGCGAACCCAAACATTTAAATTTGTATTTATATTTTATAACCTAATTATGGTGTAGAAAAATGTATGCAGTTTTTTGCTGAAGACGTAAATCTAGAACCGTGAGCCACATATGCTAAGTATCTTTCTTATCCTCGCCAAGGACACCACTGTTTAAGGCCGTTATCGTTACCCCCGGTAACAGACGTACTAGTATTTGTTTATGTTTCTCTCCGTCAGATACTGCTCCTCCTTTGTCTCGCGTACGTGATTTGCAGGAAGGCGATTGAATTAAGGAAAATTGTCTTAGTTCTACCTATTGATATTCAGCGGGGATAGAGTTGATTTGTTTTTTAAGTGGTTAGAAATCACTTTGAGTTAATTAGGGCGGATCTCGCATACGCCTTCGTTATACGTTTCAATTAGTCTTGCCCCACCTGAGCCGCAAATGAGGGATGAGTCGCGAATGTACGTAACGTCCAAAAAGGTGTTGTCTTAGTTACCACTACTGCCCTGATATTCTGGATTAAACCAAAATTAAAGATATTTGTTTCCTGCGTTATTATTTTTAGGTTTCTAAATTTTCTAAATCTACGTGCTACTATAGTATTGTAGTGTATTAGTTTTAGACATAATAAGTGAGGTTCTGGATAGCGATTTTTCCTCAAATTGTCAAACTTTTAACATGCAATACGAATGATTTCATGGAAACATATACGAGTCCTGTGTCATATTAGTTGGCCCAGTCACATGAAAACTTGAATTTTGTAATTCAAATGTGAATTATGATATTTTAAATAATATATTTTTTGCTGAATGGATTTACAGGTAACAACTACTCAGAGAGCTAATACTCCTTCCTGTATTGAATTACACCTGCAAATACGATAAGATAGCCATGGTCATTCACCTATACCTCCACCAGGTGTAGACTAGTTTCGAGCTGTTGGCTCTCATTAGTACACCGTAGTTAGAGGAATTAATGAATGACCAAAACTATCAAAACAGTCAAGCACAGTGTAGAGTGTAAGCGAGAGATAACCAGACCCCTCTTGCTTACACTCTACTGCTTGGTCTGCTTGACTGTTTTGATAGTTTTGGTCATTATACGAAAAAAAAATTATTTCATAAAAAAATATAAAAACACATTTCATTTCATATGTTACTATTCATTAAAACATATATTTAGGTACATATTTTTTTGCTTGCTTGTCTTAGACAATGTCATTTTCTGATCTTTTTAGTTTTGCAAAAAGCGTTGCACAAGTTGCTCTTCCTACGTTATTCATTCAAAAACTGTGAAACGTCAGTGATGCGCAAAAGGATTTTGGATTTGCGCGATCCAAAGCGCTACTGCATTGGATCTAAAATGGCGGAGAGATCTGATCATACTTTATAGTTCTTTAAGTATGAGTATGATGTCTGACATATTACCTTCAGTTGCATACGTATTTTTCCCTAAAGAATATTACTTTTCTTATCATATTTTAGATTAGGTTCAAACGAAAATATATGTAGCAATTGATAATTGAAATATTTTTTTATTAAAGTAAATAAAACTGCTTATATCTATACAATGTATTACGTTCTTTACTTTTTAATGGACCTTGACATGTAATGCAGTGCGGCGCTGTTGTGTTTCAGAAAAATCCCTGCCCCCCTCTCCCCCATGCCGGGCTACCGTCAACATATATCCGCGAAGTTTGAGTGCACACAGTGAGAGCGTGCCGGTTGGGGGGATGAGCAACCCTTCCTAAATAGTTTCGGCTGTATCATTTGATGTAATTAGAAAATCTGGCCACCACAGAGCCCGGATTGTTTTAGCTAGGGCTGATTCGGGCCCGGAGGCATGCGAGGGGGGACTTGGGCCGCATACCAGCTTAATACACCGTGCACAGTTGTCTGCAGATTTGATTACGGGTACGGGCTACACAGCGCCGCGGTTTCCTGACGTTAAGAATTTAGATTTACAGGGCGCCGCAGGAACTGCCGGCCGACTTCCGTCCAAAAAATCGCCCCAGATACACTTTTCGGTGCAAAATACGGCTAATTTGGAATGTGTGCTGGAAAATGTATTTTCTGATTAACTATAGACATAACCTCATAAGGTAACCTCGTAAAATAGGCGGTATTTTTTAAAAATCCCAACGGCACTTGAAAATTTTAATAGATTTGCGATTTTTCTGGCTTGGTCTGACCAGTGATACCCATTTGCGGGGGAAATAGTGCAATTCAATTAATTAATTAATTACTCGAGAAGTATTTGACCGATTAAGCAAAAATCTTTTACACCGGTTTGGGTCATTAAAGACCTCAAAATTTCAGAATAATAGGTATAATAAATTTTTTTTTATTTACAATTAATGAAATTATTTTAACGAAAGATAATTACAAATGGGGGCGACGTTCAACTTAGGTCGCTCTTCCAGGCAACCCTATAGAGAACAAAATAATATTAAAAATACAGCGAAGATACACAGCAAAACCTGAAAAATAAATTTATAAATTGTTAATTATAAATTCAGCATACGGATTTGAATGTCTTAATTTGAACCCCAAAATATGTGTTCTACCGACTGTATTTTGAGATTACTGTATATTAATTTACTTGTTTCCTTTTGAGTTATTATGAAAAACTGTGTTATTATTGAGTTATTGTGAATACTATGTGGTAATATATGGTAATATACATATAGAGGCATTGTAACGAAATTATAATCCGCTCCAGTAAAATCAGCTATATTTGAATAAAAATCCTCCGCGCGATAGTGCAAGGCACGCCCTCAGCTCAGTAGTAGGGCGAAACTTATAAATAGGAATGCACGTCTCGAGCTTGGCCTCTTCAGATAAAATTTCTTCTACCTGCCTAACTTTGAATAAGTTACTTTTCTTACCTCAGCGAAGTTAGTGCGTATCTGGTGAATTTTGTGAAGGTACCTAATGTAATTTTTATCTTTCCTAATATAAGTTGCCTAAGTTCCTAATATAACTGCCTAAGTGCTTTGCTGTCCATTTAATAATTATTACATCCATAAAGGAGTAATTTCGATTTTTTAACGCTCTTTTTTTTGCTTGTTTTATCTATAAAATAGACTTTTAAGTCACATTTAATTCTTATTGTCTTAATACTAGTATTTTGTTATGTACGCAAGAACGTAGGCTAGGTTTACACATATCTATATCTTGGTATATTATACCGTTTTAATATGTTCATAATTAAATACATATTTAATTGTTGCATATCGTACCTTATCTTTTATCGTATAAATTACAATACCTACTCAAATCTAGCATCCAGGATGCTGAAAAAGCCGATTATTTTTCCTTAATAATTATCGTAATTTCCGTGTGGAAATAACCACCCTAACTTTTCTTTAACTTTTACCTGTCTATGGATTTTATAGTATATCTTAATTTGCAAACCACTTTACTGCATTTACTGCTATTACTGCTAATTGCACAGATTTTAATCTACAATTTTTGGGAATTTTAGTCAAATTTACGTAAAATAATTAAATATATCAAATACTATTAATTTACATTAACATTAATACACTATTAAATGTATTTGCATATATTCATAAGATTAAACGAACTTACCTGAAGTGAAGTTCAATCTGGATTATATCTAGGCCTCATCGAAGTAAATAAGCATAGTGTAGTACCCCTACTCCCGCGCTAGCCTGCCACGTTTTTAGAGCCTAATTTCTTCATCGGCCTCCGGCGTACCAGCCCCTCTCGCTTCAGTCTATTTAGAGCTATATTTTCTTGTTGCAACTTAAAGGGGAGTTTTTTAACGGGAAGGGTGGGAATCTTATTTACTTCGATGAGGCCTAGATATAATCCAGATTGAACTTCACTTCAGGTAAGTTCGTTTAATCTTATGATTATATCCCGGCCTCATCTCGTAAATAAGCATAGTGTAGATGTTTAGAGTAATGTTGCAACAATCCAAAACTTTTATGAAGATATTTATTGACCATATTCAACAAAACATAATGTTTCTAACCTATTTTGAACAGAACATATATTTATTATTGTATTAATTAATCAATATGGCCCTCGCAAAATCCCTAACATCTTTCGTTAATGGGCGGTTATAAAATAAAGCAAAGGTTTTTGACTTTTGGGTCCACCCCGCAGCCTGTCTAATAGTGTCCAAATTTACACCCTTTCGTAATGCTGCTGATGTGGCTGCATGTCGGGTGCTATGGGCTGTAAACCTACTGGTATCCAGTCCACTCTTCGCAAGTATGGATTTTATCCAACGACATATAGATTGGACGCTAGCATTTCTATAAGGTTTAGATGTAGTAATAAACAAATTTTTATTTGAACACCTTAACTGTTGGGTTCGTTTGAGATATATATGAATAGTGTTGGCAACACAAACCCGTTTATCTTCAAAGAAAGGTAAAGTTAGTGTAGGCTGAAGCCTATTTTTGGCAGAAGTCTTCAATCTTCTGGGAATTTTAATTATAGTTTTATCTTTCTGTCTATCGATATCATCTATCTGAATAAGAGAAATAGTTTGGGCCCTTTGACCTGTTGCCAATACTAGAAGAACGGCCAACTTTTGTGTCAGTATATCTAAACCAATAGAACTGCTATCCAACGTTTTAACATAATTCAAGACAATCAGTGGGTCCCAAGTTTCCGTGTATTTTGCGAGGCTAGGTCTTAACTTATAAACACCTTTGAAAAAACGCTTTAAACGAAAATCTTGAGCGGTTTGCGGATCCATTACTTGAGCCAGAGCAGCTCGATATGAACAAAGGGAACTAAATGATGCCCCATTATGAAAATGAAAGGTTAAAAAACTTAAAATTATTCTAATATTTGGAGAAAATGGGTTTGCATTATTTTCTTGACAAAATTGCCACCACTTGCCAAGCCCTGTGTTATATTGTTGCAGAGTAGTGTCAGTTATTGAAGCCATGCAAATGTCTAAAGCTTCAGCTGGGACATTTCCTTGTTCAAGCACTTGTACGATAAACGTCCTGCCACCAGGGTAAGGTCCTTCCAGAGGTGATGTGGTTGACTGCCAAAGGAAAGTAAATTTATATTAGGAATAAAAATTATTGGCGCGCCCAATAATAATGAGTTATATAGCGGATACCAGGGTTGCGCTGTCCATTGTGGCACGACTACAATTCCCTCTGCCTTATCCTCTATTATCTTATTAAGTACTCGTAGAATGATGCAAAATGGAGGAAATGCATAAAAATTGAATTTATTCCAACTGACGGTAAAAGCATCAACACAAAAACAATTCGGATCTCTCATCCAAGAAATGTACTTATTACATTTTGTATTTACTCTAGTGGCAAATAAATCTATTTCAGGCCTACCAAATCTTTGAACTATTTTATTGAAATAAGTATCACCAAGTACCCATTCAGTGTCAATTTCTAAGTGTCGCGACTCTCGATCAGCTATTACATTATCTGACGATTTTACATATGAGGCAAATATAAATAAATCTCGAGCTTCACACCAATTCCAAATTGATCTTGCTAACCCATTTAATTTAGTATGTTGTATACTCCCCATTCTATTAACATAGGCCACTGCTGTGGTATTGTCTACCCTACAAAGAATATTACAACCAGACAAATCTTTGGCAAAGCATTGTAAACCGAAGTATACCGCTAGTAACTCCAGGTAGTTAATGTGGTGACCCTTATCTTTTTCTGACCAAAAACCTCTAGAACTCGCTCCATTACAAAATACGCCCCAGCCGGTTAAAGAGGCGTCAGAGAAAATTTCTATAACATAATTTTCGTGTGCAAGAGAACAAAACGAATTTTTAATAATCAATTTCCACCACATAAAATCCTCTTTTAAACTATTTGGAATGTACATGACACTATCATATTTACCTTTAGATTTATCCAAGGCTAAGAATTTTTCTCGTTCAAATAACTTTGTATACAAATAACCATACTTAATAGCTGGACAAATAGAAACCAAATTTCCTATAAATTTCGCAAAATTCCTGATGGTACATTTATTAACACAAGCAAATTTATTTATAAGATTTAGAATTCTACTTTTCTTGTCGTCTGGTAATGAAATAGTCATTGATTGAGAGTCATACATAAAACCCAAATAACGTACTCTCTGACAAGGTCTCAGATGACTTTTGTCATAGTTAATAATGAAACCTAATTTTTCAAGAAATTTAACCGTATGTAGAACATTGTTTTTACAATCTTTTAGGGAATGTCCCAATAACAAAAAATCATCCAAATATAAAACCGACAGAAAACCCTGTCTTCGCAAAACTGCAAGCACAGGTTTCATTAGTTTTGTAAATACCCATGGGGCACATTTTAAACCAAAAGGAAGTACATTGTATTGGTAGTAAACCCCCTTGAATTTAAACCTTAAGTATTTTCTGTGGGACTTTAATATAGGAACAAGGAAGTAAGCATCTTGTAAATCTAATGTTGCCATGTACCAATTTGGCCTAATCATTTTTAGCACAGTTTTATGATCCTCTAATTTGAAATGAACATCTCTAACAAAACAATTAAAACGTTTTAGGTTAAGTATCACCCTGTCAGAACCATCTGGCTTTGGTACTAAAAAAATATTCGATATGAACTGTCCTTTACAAGGAGCTACTTTACTAATTACTCCCTTTTCGATTAGTTTTCTAATCCCCATAGTAATTTTGGCACTTTCGCAAGCAGACCTTTTTGGCTCGCTAGGCACTATCCCTTGCCTAGGAGTCTCAATAAGAGGTATTCTAAAACCTTGTAGCCATGCCAGTACAGTCCCATCCGACGTATAGGTACGCCAAACTTGCGAGAAAAGACTTAACCTACCAGCAGGTTTACTAACCTGTATTAATATTGTTGCCTGTGCTGCTTGTCGCTCCTCCGGTACTGATGGGTTTCCCACGTTTTCGTCCTGGGATTCCCTTCCCGTTTCTGGATCTGCGGGCGCATCGGAGGTCGACTCATTGGTCTCACACGATTTGGCATTCGTCCGCCCCGACGCTCCTCCCTCGCTGACCGAGACGGACCTGTCCCGTTTAACGAACGATACACATTGTTGGTTGAAACGGGGACAGATTGTTTTTTCAAGTCTTTTTGTTTTGTGTTTGGCTTTAACACCTGGCCAAACTTTTCTAAATTCTTAGCGGTCTCCACGCGGGAATTTAAATCTTCTCCGAAAAGCCACTCATCGAAAGGAGCATCGATTAGTGTGGCTCGTAAGTCTTTGTTCAGGTCCAATAAGATTAACTCTCTGCGAGATTTGGTTTCTTCATAATGCACATTACATAACAGTTGTGCGGCTTCACTAAGACGTTCTATATGCTTGCGCCTCTCTCCCCCTCCTTCTTTCAACAAAGCAGATATAACCAACCCAATAGCATTCAGGCTGGTGTCAATTTGCAGCTGCAATGTCCCCAAGCGAATGTCTCTTCGCGAAACAGACGGGGATAAAATTTTTTCAACGCCCACGTTTACTTTTGGGGGAGATAATAGCTTAAAATTCTGAGGAGCTGCGTACTTATCCAAAATATTCTTCCGTTGCTCCTGTGAAAGCCCATTTTTCAATATAGCACTCCACCTCGTGACAAGGCGATCATGTAATGGCTCCCCTTCGGTTTTATGAGTAGAATAATCATCCCCCAGTAGAGACAAAATTTCTCCATCGATTTCATCGACTGGTTCTCTATTCTCCTTCTCCAACTGTGGCTCATCTTGTTTATCGATTTCTAAATCGAAAAAACAGCAATTAATTATTTTATTGCGGAATAACGACAATACGTTTTCACTAAACGTATAACATTAAAGAATATTGCCTTAATACATTTTCACTAAATGTATGTGCAATTATCTAATATTTGAGAGAACATGAGAACCTTGGCATTTTCACTAAATGCATAAAAATCCAGGTAAGACCACACTAGGTCTACGCATTTTCACTAAATGCGAATGGGTGTAAGGTTCGTATCTAAATTAGTAAGAGTACAACCATTTTATGCATTTTCACTAAATGCACTTTATATATACTGCTAATTAAAAAACCCATATTTAACACTTACCTGCTGGTGCGTTCCCTCCTTCGTCTTCGTCAAAGAAAGAAACATGGCTTTCGTCTTCAAGTACGCCACTGAGCGCCGGCGAAACGGAACGCTGCGAGAAACTCGCCTCTCGTAAGTCAACTTCACTAGACCTTTCTTGTTCCAGAGATTTGAGACGTTTCTGTAGCTGATTTAATCTCTTCTTTAGGTTCGCCTCGCTACTACTACTACGACTCCTGGTACGCCGTCTTTTCTTACTTCTTTCTGGGGTTCTATGGCGATGTTTACATTTACCCATTTTTAGAACGAATAACGGCTCACAAATTTAATACAATCTTAAACCAGTCAAGTAGGTGCGGCGATTGAACGACGCGACGTAGCCCAGCCAGCACGAAAATAAAGACTGAAGCGAGAGGGGCTGGTACGCCGGAGGCCGATGAAGAAATTAGGCTCTAAAAACGTGGCAGGCTAGCGCGGGAGTAGGGGTACTACACTATGCTTATTTACGAGATGAGGCCGGGATATAATTATTTTTTGATATCCATCTGATATACTTCATTAATTGAATAATTAATTAATTAGCTAAACTATTTTAATAATTAGTTACCTATACGGCGTACAATATGTATGTATAGTTCAACGACCGGCAACCCTGACCTACACAATGTTTTTCATTGGCGTAGCCATTTTTTTTTCTTAGGGGGTGAAAGTAGAAGGTGATCTAGGATGGTAAGTACCTACATAAAAATAAAGTCAATGAACAATAGGTACCTACTTACAAGGGGTTAAACTACTTACAGGGGGTTAAAGTAGTAGGTTTTTATATGTAGATTTTCAACACTACAGCTGATATTGAATGCAAGTTTCCACACCATTCATGAAGTATTGCTTTCAGCGCGTTACCATTTTTCAGTGGGTGGTTCGCTAGTAGCCATATTTCCCACAAGAAACAAAAATAATATGTACAAAACAGCTAAGTAGCCGTGAAAAATAAACTTTAAAACGGAAAAATTAAATAAATATATACCTATTTCAAAACATTCTCAACAAAAAATAAAAACAATAAAATAAATATACCCATATTCCAAAATAAAGCAAAAAATTCTCAACAAAAAATAAAAACAATAAGAGAAATAAAATAAATCACCTGTATCCAAAAACGCCGGCCGGCAAAACCTGTACGCCGGCAAACCATTTCTCATATACTTCGGAATTCATTTCCTCGTGGTAGTCTCCGGTCTTCTTAGATTGAAATATCAGTTCTCCATTACGCAAAATTCCACTATCACTTCCAATATGCGTTATGATTAAACGGCGACCTTTTCCAGACGGCATTTTTAAACCAGTTGTCCAGCCTTCAATCGCAGCTTGCCGTGCATTTTTCACTTTTCCATCCTGCCAGACTCTCTTCATAGACTCTCTTCGTCCTTCGTTGACCCACGTTTCGTCAGTGTAAAAAATTTTCCGCCCCTCGTTTCGAAACTTTTTTATTTTTCGAAGATAATCCATCCGCCAAGCAACTAGGTATTTCATATCTTTCTATGAGAATACTTTTTCTGTCTACTTTTCCATACTTAAAATTCATGTCTTTCAAAATTTTTGCCAGACTACTCCTGCATATTTTAGGTATAATATCATTTTCACTTATACCTTGCAGCACCTTATCTAAAGTGGGCAATTCGTTATTTCTAAAGCAACCGTGGACCGTTCTACGTATCGGATTTTTTGCATCATCGTCCACTACAATCTTATTTCGACCGCTTTAGGGTTTCGGTGGCTGTACACTTCCATGTACCTTTTCTTCTCTTAAAAGTGTGTATATGCTTGCCTTTGATGCTTCTGTATAATCCGAACACATATCCACTAATTCATCCTTGTCGCGATGAGGGTGATCTCTCTGTATGCAGTAAAATACTCGTAAAATTATTCTTTTCTCACCTACCGATCGGTACTGCCTACGTTTTGGAATATTTTCCATCCTTCGCCGATATTATATTGTATCACAAATCACATTAAAACAGCATTACACTATCGCGAATGACCGTTACAATTTACGTGCGTATAACCCATGGATCCTATGTAAGAGAGGGGACATTTGCTACTCCGTTCACTAAACACAGACGGCGCGTCATTTCGATGTATACCTACATAGGTAGGTATATAAATAATATATTAGCAATACCCGCAAACCCGCCACTGTAAGAGATCCGAACGTTCCGAGAGTCCATAGGGACTGTCAAACTAACACAGACGGCGCGTCATTCCAATAAGTTAAAAAGAGATATACGCTTGAATATTCGTTATTGGAGAGGTCGTGGATCGGCGTTGCCGCTTTTAACTATAAAAATAAATGTTTACGTGATTGTCATATTTAAAGTAGACGTACGTAAGTAGTAGAAGAATTACATGTGGCAACTGCGCGGTATCTTATATGGGGTCAGTTAACTATAAGTACATATTGAAACTATTATATTTACCTGTTGTACCCACAACCCCCGTCATAAATCTGAGCAGCCGATAGGTAAAATTAAATAACCAAAAGAAAGTGATTTCTGGATGAGAGGCCTCTAATTTCATGTCAAACAATTAGCAAAAAGGGTCAATATAGCATTAAAAATTATTTTGGAAATGTTAACCTAAATGTTTACACAATCAAACTTCAGTTTGTGATATCAGTAGTTTAAAGATATATGAAACAATATGCAACTATGTCAATAAAATGCGTCACGCTTTGGATGACGCAACTGTCTTGTTTTCTGGTATAAAGTACGTAGCTACGTATTTGTTGTTCAGCGTGTAAGTAGTCTGGCCGTGGAAGAGTGCGCAAACCGTGGTCCTGCAATTTAATGCGTGGGCTTAAGTATTTTATTTTATGCATGCCATTACCGGGGCCCACACATATGCGAGGCGTCGCCTCCCCGGGGACATTAACACGTTCTAGAAAACGGCAAATGTCCCAAATCTCTGCGTCGCCGTCCATTACCATACAACTTTGCTAATATGCATGTCGTTGGGGTGCAGGCCCTAATGTACGTCGGCTTAAAATTTTAAAACTTCATCACATATCTTGTAGGATGCTGGAAAGTTGGTAAAGTACTGGCCATAACAGTGTGCACCGAGACGCTGTCAACATGTCGCCCGAAAAGTTCGCGCGGGACGGACTGTTTTGCATTGGAAATTATGGTGCAATTAGAGTAATTGTCACTGTTATCTACCTAGTGCTGAATTATTACCGGATTTTTTTTTCTTTGATAATTAGACTCGTAGATGAAGGATTATTTTCTTAAAATATTCGTGGTTGAGGGTAAATTTCTTGTTATTAATTCAAAAACCAAATAGATTCGATAAGAAATATTCACACCTGAATTAAATGAACAGTACTACCTCTCGTGGATCCCATAATTTAAGTATTGACTCATAACATCCAATGATCCAATAACACATAAGTATTGGTACTATCGTAATTGCTTGAGCACTTGTGTACGTAACATTTAGGAGCCATAATGGAAAAAATTAACATTTTACTATTTAAAACACTTGGATATTATTTTGTTTGCACTTTTTTCTAGAAAATAGCCAATATCTTTATGGCATTTTATTGTAAATGACACCTTAAGTAGTGAAGTATATTTTAAACTTTTAACACTTTTTTTAAACTACACTGCGCAACTTATTTAACGCACAACCAAAAAGTTAACTCAAATTTGACGTTATGTATTTTCGACAATTTTTGTTCCTTTTGGTCGATATTTTTTCAAATTGTAGGTTTTTCCCTTAGGAATATCACTGTCTTAGTTGTTTTGCTAAAACGAATGATTTTGATATTATACCAGGTGCTATAAAAATGTTACGTTTTTTTCCGAAATTTCAAAACGTCCTGTGGGCTATACAAGGTATTGCAAGTTATTGCAATTATATCCAATTTAAAGCCTCGTTTGTATGTAAAGCCATGTTTTTTCTACATTTTCTTTTTTTATTCATTTGTTTATCTCTGTTACTTCATAAAATATTCAAATTTTGAGTTGACGTGATTTTTATTAAATTTATTAACTTTCTTTTTTGTCAAGTGCTCATTATTTATTACTCATTATACTGGTTCATGCCTCATTTTGCGTTCTGTTTTCCTTGATATCTTATAATTTATTGAGAGATATGCAAGGTGTTTTAGAAGAGAAAAAGGTCTTAAAAGGACAAAAACTCAAAAAACATACCTAGAAAAATGGATTGCTTTAATCAATAAAACAACGAATAACAGGAAACAAAACACAAGTAAATAGAGAATTAGTATCTGGTGTTTCCACCCCTTCCGCGAATGACCTCCCGACATCTTTGGTTCATACTTAAAACCAAAGTTCTGATTAGGTTCTGATCTAGGCCATTCCATAATTCGACTAGGCGTCCTTCCAATTCTTGTAAATTTTGGGGTTGTCGTCCCTCACTTCGTAACCGCCGACCGATAAAATCCCAAACATGTTCAATGGGGTTAAGGTCGGGGCTACGGGCTGGCCAGTCTATGTGATCAATTCCTACTTCTTCAAGATAATTTCTCACGATAAGACTCGTGTGGGGACGCGCATTGTCTTGCATAAGTAAAAAATTGGGTCCTATATAGGGGGCATAAGGCAAAACATGTGCTTCAAGAATGTCTGTGATGTATCTGTCAGAATTGAGATTTCCATTCACAGTTACCAAGTCCGTTCGCCCACTCAAAGATATTCCGCCCCACACCATGACAGATCCACCTCCATATAAAGTTGTGTGCAAAAAATTGCATTGACTGTTTCGCTCATCGGGTCTTCGGTAGACGCGATTACGTCTGTCACAATTATACAAACTGAACCTTGACTCATCAGTCCAAAGAATAGGTTCCCAATCTGCTTCCATCCAATTAACATGCTCATTGGTAAAATTCAATCTCGCTCTTCGATGATCTACTGTTAATGCGGGTCCTCGAGCAGCAATCCTGGGTCTTAAATTTGCCTCCCTCAGTCGTCGGCGTACAGTTTGAACGCATATGAGTGGACCACCTGCGTCTTTAAGTTGTGCTCTTAAATGTGTTGCAGTTATAAATCGTTGTCTTACAGCATTTACTCTTAAAAAGCGATCCTGGATAGCAGAGGTAACACGAGATCTACCTTGACCGGCCCGTCTGGAATGTTCTCCTGTTTCCGCGTACCTTTGAATTGCTCTCGCTATAGTTGTGTGAGACACTCCCAACCTTCCAGCTATGCGGTTGTAACTCCACCCTTCACCATGTAATGTAGCTGCCTCAACACGTTCATCGCGAGTTAAATTTCTGGTTTGGCGTTCCATTATTCACTAATTATTGCTGGACTGTCAACAAAAAACTAATGACACAGTTGTCAGTTTATGACGTTTAATCTTCGATTTCCATAGCTTGCTAGCTGTTTGAGTTGTCCGATAAATGCATTTCATGTGAATAAAAGCATATATTGTTTCAAAACGGTGTATTTCATGAAGTAACAGAGATAAACAAATGAATAAAAAAAGAAAATGTAGAAAAAACATGAGGCTTTAAATTGGCTATAATTGCAATAACTTGCAATACCTTGTATAGCCCACAGGACGTTTTGAAATTTCGGAAAAAAACATAACATTTTTATAGCACCTGGTATAATATCAAAATCATTCGTTTTAGCAAAACAACTAAGACGGTGATATTCCTAAGAGAAAAACCTACAATTTGAAAAAAAAATCGACCAAAACGAACAAAAATTGTCGAAAATACATAACGTCAAATTTGAGTTAACTTTTTGGTTGTGCGTTAAATAAGTTGCGCAGTGTATAAGAAACATACTTTCAAAATTTACACAGAACATTTAAAATTTACACAGAAACACTTCAACTATCGGCATTGGCAATTAGACAGATAACAAGTCACGCCACACAACAAAAACAAACCACCTTCTGTCTATTTTACTGATTTTACGAATTGTCACCAAAAACTAAATACATTTGAAAAGTCTTACACATTCAATTATCATTATAACTTTATTACAACTTTGAAATAGAGCTTTTTACTACGGAAAAACTTAACAAATAATCAACAAGCACTACAACCAGCGGACGACGCTTTAACTAACTACTCTGTTGTATGCGGGATGCATGGAATACACGTCCGATCTTACCTCTCTATCTAACTTACACATTCTGTATATCTCTATCCTATCAAATCGAGAAATACGTAGGGAATGATTTTTAGAATCTCGTGGTACGGTACTTCATAGATGACTTGATGTAAAATACAGTAAAATCACCAGCCCGGTCGTGTGACGTCACTGTCGTCATATTTTTTATTTTCCCGGCTTCTACCTTACGTAGGTCCGATCAAGCTTCTGATTGGTTAAAAATTACAGGTGTGGAATGTTCTAGAAATTATTCCCGTAGACTGTAAGTTGTAACTCACTCAAATTGCTACGCGCCAACCGAATCCCCTTCCATTACCGTGGAAGTCATTTAATATAAAAAGCTCAGTCGATATAAAAGTAATTATAATTATGGAACCGAAACAGCTTCTGGAGCAGCCCCCTATACGAAATATTTGCCAGTATTATAAGTGAGCCATTTGTATTATAGCCCCAACTAATTATTTGGAGCAGTTTCTACCAGGAATTTGCGACAGTCTAAGCCCGATGTAGGCCCATAAATCTGAAATATGTAAGACGACGCATTAAATTACCGAGTAAATTGATGCCGTTGGTACACCTGTGCTCTGATATGCCAACCTGATGCCAAAAAATGTCGCCAGAGCAGATACAGCCTAGCCCGGCTTACAGGGAAGGAAACGAAACTCGCCCACATTCGGCGGCAGCGTCGGTAGTAGTTCATAGTTTTATCTTTAACAAATTACCTGAACATATACGGGATTTGCATATTACGACATATACATTAAAAATAAAATATCTAAAAGCGTTTTGATGAACATTAATCAATAACAATAAAACTATAGAAGTATACGTTGCATTACGTCGTATCTGAAAAGTCATATTGAAGTCATCATATGTTAATTGTTTTTACTTCCACAGTTTTTATCTATATATTTATATTTATATCTGTATTTATATATTACGTTACAAATAAATCTTATACTTTATACGTACTCATTTTATTGTTTTCCCCCATTTGCAGCGTGATTTAAATTCGAAAAAACGCAAGCTCTGGAGTGATTGTATTTTGTTCTCTATGTATTGTGACTTCTGTAACCATGTTCTGTTTGGCTGATTCATACTGACAAATCCCTTTAAAAAAAGCGTGGCGAAAAGTGTATCGGTTTTGTTGCTGGCACGCCGGCTGCTATCAGTTCACGCGCCTGCCTTTCGACCTAAATCTGTCTCATCATTTACCACTTGTACGGCTACAGTACTAAACGCGGAGTATCTCCGTTAGGTAGATAAAGTACTAATAAGGTTAAATGCAGCTACCAAGGTCTTTCAGACAGGAAATGAACCTCGTCGGGTATATTTTTTCTCCAGTCGGGCCGTTTATAGTTTTTCTCGCGATGAAAATAAAATAAAAAGTCTCAACGTTTTATGGTTTATATTGAAGGAATTGAGGTCAATATAGAAGAAAACTAGTATATTTTGTATGAATACGATTTGTTATACAGGTTTCCAAATTCATGCGAAGGATTTCAAGAAGTGACTTTGGTGCAAAAATTAAGGTGGGTCTTTCATATAATTCTTTTTCAAAACCTCATACCCTCCAAGTTACAGTCCTTTAAAGTTGGGATAAAAAAATTGTTTGTGTAACCCTCAGATATTGTACAAGGTGGTAACAAAAACCACCCCTATAATATTTATCATCGAAACTTTCTTACTCGTCTTTTACCTTAAAGTTTAGTTGGCTGTAACTTAAAGGGGCACGTTTTTGGAAAAAAATATGATAGCCCCCCTTAATCTTTGCTGAAAATTTACCTCGTAAAATCTTTCGCATCAATTTATACGCACCCTGTACATAAATCCCACTTGTTTCATCAAATCTTTTAAGTGTTGTTTTTATTGTTTTCTGCCCTGTAAGAACAGTTACGCAACTCGTTTTATACCGCTTTCAAGGTTTGCAAGGATTATTCCTTAATTGTTTTATACAAATATTTTTTGTTTCGTTTTGATACAGCCTGGCTGGCGCGGCTGCCACGTTACCTGCGGAGGGTTTACATGTGACAGAATAGCTTTACGTGGAATATTAATAATTCTCCCGGTCCGCTTTTGTCTCCGTAAATGAACGTTGCAAATTATTTTATTACGGCAACAAATTTCCCGTCATTTTAACCGTAATGGCCGGCATTTACCTCCTTATCTCGGGCAAAAAAGGTGCGAAATTTTACGCTGGCCTCTCTTATCGGCCCGGCAATTCGTGGCGGGATTTCGGCTGTTTCCCCAAATCACGACGCAGTCGGACGAGTGCTCCACACTCGAGTATTGTTTATGGTGGTAATTTACGGCGTATGCAACATGTTTTGCAAAAATATTCTGACCGGCCTATATCACCAAGTAAACCATTTTCTAAAGACAAACTATTGTTTGTCTTTAGACTTGTATTAGACTGTATTACTTCGCCATACAAATCTTCGCAACAAATTTATTTCAATCAAATAAATGTTATTTATCACACACAAATCGTTTTCTCGTGAATTCGATATCGATACTTAGTTTAAATAAAAAAAATAAAAATATATTATATATATATATATATATATATATATATATATATATATATATATATATATATATATATATATATATATATATATATATATATATATATATATATATATATATATATATATATATATATATATATATATATATATATATATATAATACTCGTTAAAAACCTCCATAAATTTATTCAATAAAATAAAAAAATATAATGAAATAAATATTAAAAAATATCCCGTATTTGATACACATAATATTAATCCTTCAATATGCGGAATAATGAAAAGCTCAAGAAACTCTCACACAAGAATAATGAAAACTCTCAAGAAACGGTGTAAGATAAATATAGGTATACAGAGGGTAGAGGACGTTCGTAATTATGTAGGTATAGAGTATAGAGAGTACCTACATGGGCTAGAAACATAAACATGGGCTATAAAAACGGCGAAAAAATCATGTCTGTTGTATGGGAGCCCCACTTATGGGTACTGACTTAGATTAAGTACTTGCGTGCACCTACCTTACCTACTTATGGTATCTAATGCCTACCTACTTAAGAAGGTGCGTGAAGTTGTACCGAAAAAAAATTGGGCTGCGTGGGAAAACGGCTTAATCGATTGTCTATCGTTAGACCATGTTTTACCACCGATTCATTTCGTTTTACCACCTTCCAATTTATTGTTTAAAAAGAAACAAAAAAATCGGGCCAACTTCACAAGCCCGAAAAATTTCACGAGCTGGTTGGTAAAACGTCTCGTTCGATACACCATCGTAAGACCACGTTTTACTACTAACTCATTTTTTTTACCACTTTTAGAAATGAAGATATTGAATAAACAAATTTTTTCAACGGAAAATGTGAAAAATCAAAAGGGTCATCACATGCGCTTAAAAACCACAAGGGTGCCCTCCAGGGGAATGAAAAGATTTTATCATTTTTTACCACTCCGAGAAAATATTTTTCCACCCCACCAATTTATTTTACCACTCCCTGGAAAATAGCCCGCGCGCTATACATAATAATATGTGTAAAATTCGGGCCAACTTCACATGCACACAAAAACGACAAGTGTGCCCTCCAGGAGGATGAAAAGGTTTTACCACTTTTTACCACCCTGAGGAAAGATTTTACCACTCCATCAATTCATTTTACCACCCCCAGGAAATGCGCACGCGCGTTTTATGTAATTGTAAAATTCCGGCCAACTTCACATGCTCGGAAAATAGAAAAGGAAATAGAACAAAAATTGCCATACTATAATGACGTAATCATATTTCTTGTTTCGAAAATTTTATTCAATATCTTCATTTCTAAAGGTGGTAAAAAAAATGAGTTGGTGGTAAAACGTAGTCTTACGATGGTGTATCAAAGGAGACGTTTTACCACCCAGCCCGCGAAATATTTCGGGCTTGTGAAGTTGGCCCGATTTTTTTTATAAAAATAAATTGGAAGGTGGTAAAACGAAATGAATCGGTGGTAAAACGTGGTCTAACGATAGTCGATGGTCGATTTAGCCGTTTTACCACGCAGCCCGATTTTTTTTCGGGCCAACTTCACGCACCTTACTTAAGATAATAATTAATTTCGTCCGACCGGCGACTCCGGCATTTATTAGCATAGAGATTCAGGTCCACGTCCGTTGTATGGGAGCCCCTAAATATTTATTTTATTCTGTTTTTAGTATTTGTTATTATAATGGCAACATAAATACATCATCTGTGAAAATTTCTACTGTCTAACTATCACGGTTCATGAGATACAGCCTGGTGACAGACAGACGGACGGACAGCGGAGTCTTAGTTATAGGGTTCCGTTTTACCCTTTGGGTACGGAACCCTAAAAAACTACTACCCCAAGACCTCTGGACCATTCGGCACGAATGGCGCATCACCTATTTATCTTACACCGTATTTTTTATCTTTATCTCCCTCTATCACGATACATGTGACTCCCCCCTCCATCTCCAGATTTCTTCTCTGTCCTTCCTCCAATTTGCATGTGCTCCTATATAGTGTAAGTAGCGCGGAGACAAATATTCTCAACTCAAATAACCTTGGGCTATACACCGATATCATTAATAGGTACAGGGCGTTATTAAATCACATTAAGGGATTTTATACGGCCATTACCGGCGCTGCAACTTTGTTTATGTCAATAAAATAACCCATATATTCCGTGCTGCGTCGTTTTTCTTTATTCTTGTGAAAATAATTGGATTATAACTCCGAAATTAATACATCTCTCAAAATTAAATTCGGTATGAGAAATGAAGCGCTATTATTTCGCAGAGGATAATTAAATTCCCGTTTTATATTTCTTTTAATTTCGTATGACGTATTAACCGCAAGGAGCTCACCTGGAAATGGTATCAACGGGACCTACTTTCATACAAGAATTATATATTTTAAGTCTAAATCATTTAATGGTCCATTTGTAATGGCTCCAATAATATTTAACCATCTTCCATGTAGTATTAGGCAGGTCAACAATATTAAACTTTGTAATATCAAGAAAGTCGCATCATTGCCTTATTCATTTTATAATATAATCTGCAGAAGTATTTCAGCTGCAATTTTTTATTTTGTAATCATTATTTATATCTTTATTTTGTTTTATTTTTATCATTTTATAAGTATTTTATAAAAACAGTTATTATCGGAAGATGCCAACTTGCTTGACGAAACCCGTGTCGAGCGAAGTACAAGTGTTTTGGTGTTCGTGGAAACTCAGTCGTCGTTGTCAGCATCAAAGGTTCCAGCCCTCTCCAGGATTAAAATTCACCTCTTAAAATCATTCGCATTAATTTAGAAACACCCTGTATATGCCCTGAGCTATAGAAACATGCAGCTTCTATGACCAATAGTACAAATATGTCACCAATCTGCAGTACTATCAATTATTTCTCAATCTCTATCTCTAATAATAACAAAAATGCCATAGAAGGATTCGTAACTATATCACCCTGTATCACCCAAGACTCGTCTATGAAAGTATACCCTAATATGAGGGACATAAAAGCAAGGCTGTTATTTAAAAATACCTTCGTATATGGAACTCTGTAGTAAGGGTAGTAAAGGTGGAATGCACTTTTAAGTGAAGTCGAGTTTAATAATAAAATTTTTACCGGAGTTATCAACTAATTCCGCTGGGATTTTTAATAAATTCCTGGGATATGACTTTATAAAAATTCATCTTATTACTCGTGCAGATGTCGCCCTTATAGAGACCGTTCCATGTAACTTTCCGGAACATTTTACTACATATTCAGTCATTTGACATCAAATCTAATTGTTCATATATAAAAATCACTTCAGTTTTATAATATTTTCGCATTATTTTTAATTTATCCCTGACAAATTGTTTCGCTATAACAATAGCTTCCTCAGATTGTGAGTGTAAAACTACTAATTAATTAATTATTAATTCCAGTTTCGTAAATATAAGTGGTAATGACGTTTGAGGGTAATGTTCTCTTTGGTAACTTAAATGCGCATTGTCTTAAAAATATATTCTGAACATTTTCAATTAAATTAATATGAGTATTATATTTCGGACACCAGACCACCAGATTATACAACAATATTCTAAAATGGATCTGATTAAAGAATAGTATAATATTTTGAGACTATGAACCAAAAGTCAACCCCAATACGATGAACAAATCCGAGCATCTTTAAATATTTTGCTGCAGAATTTCAATGAATTTGTATGCAATGACAAAAACCCAAACATCCAAAAAGAAACATATTTCTAACACGAAATGCTTCCATACCGTCCTCATAGTTCGTACTAAAAAGTTACACGACCACGAGCGTCGAGTTTCATCATCTCCATATTTAACAAATTGCACTCTTTTCTTTTAAATAACTATCAATCCAATTTAAAGCATTCCCACTTCTTTAAGTTTTTCAATAAATATGTAATGCTTGACTATCAAAGGCTTTAGAGAAGTCTGTGTACATGGAATCGACTAGAACTTTATTTTCTAAAGACTTGATATAGTAGAGTGCTCGTGCGCCCGTAAGTGCTTAAAAAATTATGTGGTAGGGGTTTAAACACTAAAAGCTGACACCTGGCTAAATCGATAGCTTATAATATATAGGTATAATTCCAAAAACAGTTGTCCAAAGATTATCTTGTACAAAACGGCGTTATTCAAAATTTTCGAGTTATGTAGTACGTCAGATAGCCGAAGGCCAGTTCTTTCTTTGGAAAAAATTTGGTAATATTGTTACGGAATCGTCAGAAGTGATTGTGCACGATATATTGAAAAATCCCTAGATCTAGGAAAAACTGCACAATCTGGTAATACCGCACCCGACGATGTGGCAACATCACATCTGGGAATGCCAGATATAACCCCCAAAGGCGAAATCTCAACCCTCTAGGACTTAATAACCGAGATACACCCCTGGCCCCATTTAGAATAGTTGCGGTATATGAACATATGGACTACCCCCTGTAGAATTCTTCGAGATACCTTGGTATACAATCTAGAATGAGATGGAACAAGTGACAACAGTCTAGAATGGAATGGAATAATCGATAAGCTTCTAGAACTTTCCTGAACATTGAAAATTGTATATAAGGCCAGCCAATCGCGATATCACGATATTAGTTCAGTTTAGTCAGTTTAGTTTGAATGCTCTTAGAGACAAGACCAAGTAATAAGTAATTAAAAGTGTTCAGTAGTAATTTATCATTGTAATCAGTTGTTACTTGTTGTGTTTGGAAGTTAACATAGTGTATTTGGATTCTGAACAGTACTTACTTATTTTACGAACTCAGTGGCGTAACAATATTTTCTGTAGCCGTTTGGCTGTAAAAATAACAATTATTTTCAAAAAAGCATTGTATCTTATGACAAACTCAGATTTTAAGAGTCTATATCCTATTCGATGCTCGCTAAAAATTAATTCATTTTGCCTTGTTTTTACATTTCTCAGTCAAAACTAGGAAAGTAAGTCTCAAATAAAAAAAAATCTTTACAAATTGAAAATCGATGCTTTATGACTACTACAGTGCTGTTAAAATATTTTTAAGGAAGGAACAACGGAGTTGTGATTTAAAAACCAACGTAGTTACAAAATCTCCTGGCGATTAGATCTGCAACCCTCGATCGCCCTCCTGCACCGCACTATTCCCCGCGGTCGGTCGTCGCCCTTGATCTGAGATCTGTTGGAAAAAGTAGGAATTTTCATAACTTGCTCAATAATTACTTTGACATCCATGCAGTGATGATTAATATTAACATCAAAATTATGACTATATTTAGGAACACGATGATTAACTTACTGATTAGAATATACCGTAGAAAAAAAGTTTGCTAAGAGGTTGACAATTTTTACATTACTATCACCATAATGCATGTTGGAGGGTAAATTATATGATTTTCTTTTATCATTGCAATATGTCCGAAAAGATTCGGGATTAGAATAAATTTTAGCTTCTGTTTTTCTTTAAGCAATTTAAATAAGTCTTGACTCAGTTGTTTGCATAAGGATCTTAATTAATAATAAAGTCAGATTTGCAGTCATCTCTATATCTAAGCCCAGAAGTTATCGTCATTGCTTTCTTTTCTTTTAGGTTCTAACAGAATGTACTAAACCGTAGTATGCAGTATGTAATATTTTTTGTGAGACGTTGCATGACAGACCGCGTAATAAATACATATTTTTAGAAACTTTTCTGCAAGTATAATTTGCGTTTGTTTCCCATGTGAACTTTTTGTCAAGGTAGACTATCAAGAATTTTGCCTCATTACTGACACCAAAGTCATTGTTTTCCATATTTTTTAGTGCAAAAACCACATTTTTCTGTTTTGCAACCAATCTTGTACCATACTTTGTGTGGATTTTTTTTCAGTTATTAGGTCATTGAGATATTTAAATGATATTGTTACAGTTGTATCGTCAGCAAATAAATCGAAGTTTACATTCAAAGCAATACTGGTAATTTATATGCATCAAAAAAGTGTCGGGCCTAACACAGATCCCTGCGGAACTCCATGTTTTATATGGAGGAGATTTGAGGTTATATTTTGCGAAGATACATATTGATAACGATTATACTCAGTTTGGGAAATAAATGATAGTGACTCACGCAGCGTTTCAATGCCCAAGACGAAGACAGTGGTTTCGCTAAAAAACAATAGGGTTCATCATTTATCCAGAAGCTATTTTTCTACCAAATCTTACGGTGTCTGAATATTTCATTTTTGATAACGAAACACAATGGTACCAAAATTTTTGCTATCCGACGAAAATTGGCGTTTTAGTTTTCCAAATCCAATGGAATATACTCTTTCCGACGCAACGACGCGATATTAGACTATAATAATACTGGCTGAATGTTTTTACGATTGTTTGTACCACGCGGAGAAAAATTAGAGCATGATTAATAGGTGGCATAATGGGGTAGCATAAATCTATTAGAATTAATCCGAACGGTATTTGGTTTGCGCATCGATGCGACTGAATCGTCAAGTCGAACCCGAGGGAATAATTGTGGGGGCAAAACACTTCGCAGCGCCGGTAATGACGTATTCAGAAATCCTCCGTAAAACGGCTTAGTATATCATAAGGGACCATCTTAAGTACAAAGTCATTACCTTTACTAATTTACAGGGCTCTGATTACGTAGTTCCATGCACATGAATCGCTGAGAGCCTGCTGCTAATTTGGATTTTGTAAAAGGAATACGTTACGCCTCATTAGGGGCGGGTAAGGACCCCGCTAAATATACCCGTGAAATTTATTATCTGTCATTTTTTTTTAAAACAAAATACGTGAGTGGAATATCTTTGAAATCGTACGTAGGCGGGAAAGTTTGGTAGGAAGATCAAATGTGAAACACTAAAGGGGAGAAATATGGAGAAAATAAAGTTTCGTTGTATCGAATGTACAAGAAGTTTTATTAATCAGTGCACGTACGATACATAGGAAGTTGGAAGCAACGAATAACATATTTCGACTCGCCCAAAGGAATCTTAAATAATGAACTTCATAATAGATGGCGAAAATAAAACGGACTGTTTGTATTTGATTACAAACAACAATGTATCTATATTGTGTACATTAATAGTGTATATTAATATTAATAGTGAGAATAAACCTATATCTATTTTCTCCAAAGAGTTCCCGTTTTCAGAGCTTTCCATTTCTATTAAAGATTCACGGATTTCGAGGTGGAAATAAAGAAGTTATCAACTTCTTTATTTCCACTTTGAAATCAGTAACTTCTTTAAACGAACGGTATATACATTTATTGACCTTATCATGACATGAATGTGCCTATCATGGCTTAGCGTTCGCATACAGCACCTAGAGCTGTGACCTTGAACGCTCCTTCTTACGTAGATGCCTCCTACACGATAGAAAAGACGTACAAGAGAAAACGGTTGTTTTACTGCAATTAGCATGCAGCAGAGCTGCCAAATAGTGCCCAGGCGATACACGTTAATGCGAACCCGTTTTGTACGCAAAGCAGCAATCCGTGGACTATTGAGGACACTTCGCGACGCCTAGCCATGAGGTCCTGCACTACGCCAATGTGCCTATAGCTTAGCGTTCACATACAGCACCTAGAGCTGTGACCCTGACGCTCCTTAGGCCTCCTACACGATATTACAGCTATTTAAAATCTAATTTGCTGAATCTCAGATGACGCATTTCCTATTTCTCAAGAGGGGACAGTTCTACCAATCCCTGCCAGATAACACAGAGACGAGCTAGATAATTAAAAATCAATATTGAAAAAAATAAAGCTGGAATATTTGACGGCTTACAAATAAGACAATAAGGATCCTGCCTCATGAAATTCGATGAATAAGGCTGAGCGAAAAGCCTGGACTTCATTTGTTGTAGTTGTCGGGAATTTTCTGGGCAAATGCAAAGCTGGAAACTATGTTGAACTGGTAGACGAGATTCTTAAGAGTTTCAAATCCCTGGGTGTAACATGAGTATTAAGGTCCACTATTTAGACAGCCACGTTTTCATGAAAGTATAGGAGACACCAGTGAGGAACAAGGTGAAAGATGTCACCAAGATATTGAAACTATGAAGGCCCGCTACCAAAGACGATGGGATACGCACATGATGGCAGATTACTACGAAAGTTTAAAAAGGAACAGTTTCAAAATACATTAAAGAATGTCACGGAAAAGAAGCTTCCAAAGCGTTCAGTGACTAATTGGTTTCATCGATGACTTTTTTCTCTATCTTTGTATAATATTTGTATAATATAATAATAAATATTCAGTGTTTAATTTTTGAAGTGAAAACTTCTTTAGGCGCCCTCAGCACTTTTATCTTTTATCACTAACTCATGCTCGGCTATGTAACTAACGCTCCTTCGGGTAAAGTCGGTCCGAGTCGACTAAGTGAGGGAGGATTAGTCGCAAAGCGAGACACTAGAGATAATTTGTTGGCATTGAATGAGACTTGGCCGTCACGCGTCACGTTCGTCTATGTAACGCTCAGTCGAGTAAAGTCCATTCGGTGACTAAGCGAGAGAGATAAACTTGATTCTATAAAGTATTTACAGCATATTTTAGCCTTCATAGGCCTACTGTTTCATTCTTAGAATATAATAGCAGTGAAGAAGTCCAATCAGAGGAAAATTTCACAATATAATTCACAAACATTATTGTTTATTTTGTAACTCATATTACTTCATGGGTACAGATATAAGAATAAATAATTTTATATAACAATATCGATATTATCTTTTGTTGATTCACCGAACTAATCCATTATATAACATAAATGTGATTATATAGGTATTATAACAGGCGTATTTTTGAAGTGAAAACTTCTTTAGGCGCTTCTGCTCTTTAATTTAAAATAATAATACCTGATGTTAAGGGAGAAAACAATATATCAGTAGGTTCCGTCTGGTCGGGTTACCGTCCAATTGTTTTCCTCTCTGTATCGAATTGGATTAAATCGAAACGACTGCCAAAGTGATGGTCCGTCGCAGTACTTGCTAACAATGAGTAGGTATTTTGGAGCGACATACTAGCCACATCTAGCACCGGTTGCCTGAAGCATCTATGTCACGGGCGTGTACGGTCAATGTGTATTAACGGATGCGGTGTATTGGGGGTTGTGGTAATACGGGCGGACCGTTACAGTATATATTTTAAAATTCGAAAATTAGAAGTTTTCACTACAATCGTATGGTCATAAGCACACATCCATGATTTTTTTTCTTTGATTCATGGACTTAAAATTGAAATGGTGTAACGTATATTGCACTAAAATGTTATATCTTAAGAAATTGAGCTCCTATGCAAAAACTAATGTCATATTTGAATTCAGGACATCAAATACATATGAAATTAGCTCCAAATACTCTGACACCAAAACACCTACCTGTAGGCCTGTGTAATCAATCTATACAAATTAATTCACATCTGCGTATTTATTAAACTTTTAAATTAAAAAAAATCTTTATACATATTCATTTAGTTATTCTTAATATAATAAGCTGACAGAGAAGACGAATTGAACTTGGTTACATAAAAGGATCCTTTTACAATATGAATTAGCCATGTAGCGATAACAAGTATTTTTATGTAGCCAGCTCTTAGACTATTAGGTAAAACAAGTGACAAAGATTAATTAAAAAGAACGTACTATTGATTGCCTAATTTGCGACGTAATACTTAGCTGTATAAGAACAAAAAAGTGACCGACAACATTTGCGACATGTAAAAAAGAACGCTATCTGAGATGCGTTCTGTTTTACGAGAACGAGTACAAAAAGTTGCATACTATTCCAGTTTGTGATAAAATCGTATGTTTATTAGCCCCGAAGCAGGCAGTAGTAAAATCAAATGTAGGTATCTATTGAGAATACATATATCCGTTACAACCGAAGGAAATACGTAGATTATTTGGCCATCGCATTGTGTCTCACGTGGTAAGCCAAAAATAAATAGACCCTCATTGGCCATAATAATAAAACTCAAAAGTAAAAACACAAATACAAGCATAAACATAACAATTTCGTGGCATATTACACCGCGGGGTAAAATGCGGAGAGGGATATATACGGTAATGGGAAATTTTACGGATATCGAACCGGGAAACATGACGCCAGGCACACTTGCATATAGTTTCCACCGGTGACGAGACCTAATAAAATCCTCAACCCGCGTATACACTTTGCCACACACATCGGTAAAGTCCCCCCTCCTTTAGATGGAGGTAAAACTTAGGGAGGAAGAAATAACTATTCCTCAATGATGTTTCTGCTGATATATAAAATGAAGGAGAATGCGAAGCACATGGCACTGAAAACACTGAATGAAGACCTAAAAGCTAAAGCTATAACTGACATTTCTAATAGAATTTTTCTCCCAGTATGCCTGTTGGAGAGTGTTATAATATGCATATTCTGATGATAATAAATGATAAATTAATCATCGGGGGTTCTCCATATATTTTCTTCTTATATTATCTTCACTAATTTTTTGTAGCTGATGTAGCTTAATGGCAACCTGTTTAGAAAGGCGGATTAATGATTTTTTTAAATGCAAGTACACCTAACTATGAGAACAATTTTGGCTCAGGCAAACGGTGTGCCCATGACTTTGCAACTAGTATTTTACTTGAATTTTATTTGGGAACCCATGGCAGCCCGAGTAAAATTTGTATCGAAACGCTTAGTGTGCGAACAAAAAATGTGAATTCGCTAGAACCCGGGATGGTTCTTTGATATATCATGTATTATCATCAGAATATATCCTCTAACTGGCATACTGGGTGAAATCACGTTTGAAAATCTGCTACTACCGCCCTTCACACGCAGTAAATGTTATACTAGGTATTACCACCCTGAAGAATCTAATCAGGATAAGGGATGATGGCAGTCTGTGACAGTTCACGAAGACTGCAGACATCCTTACATCAAAAATCACATGGGCAATTCTCCTATAAAACCTTTGGACAGAATCCCGTGGTTCCAACATCCGAACAGTTTCTTGAAATGTTAAAGTCTCTCAAGAAAAGCAATTTAGAACCATTTAATTTCGAACGAAATTATTTTTTCTGTGGAGAATTTTCAAACTGAAATGTTTATTTGTTTTGAATAAAAAATAAATTTTAATTCCAGTCCATTTTTCTGTTTGCACACGCACCCTCGTCATCTTATCCCCCCACGCCATTTTCAGTTAAAAGTATTATTTTTCCAGCCGAATTTAACCACGAAAATTCTTTGCATACCAAAAAGATACCATACAACAATTGTCTGTGACTCCCCATCCACACTGCCACCGCCGCCGCCGTCAATAGATGAAGCTGCACCATATGTCGACGTTTACTCGCGTTTACTCGGACATTACGTCCTTGTCAACCGTTTCCGGAACATGGCGCATATACCTATAGCGCCTACATAATAAATTATGATTTGCACTTTTGCTATATAAAAACTCTTATAATTAAATCAGTTCCAGTGTTTCAGAATGGTAGATGCAAAAATTTTAATGAAGAAATGAAAAAAAAATTAACCATATTTTTGTCAGGCTCCCCAATAACTGATAGTTTAAAAATGTAATTACATTAATATTTAATTGAGTTAATGGACATCGACCCATTACTCCGTCTTTCTTATGCCGTCAAGTATCTGTTCATATAATGCGTACTTGTGCATAATCACCCTCACAACCTCATTTTTGTGCTCAAAGGCGAGCAACGTAAAAACGCGGCACGAAATAGTAAAAGCGCTTTAATAATCTCGCCCATGTTGATGTGCTTTTGTCGTCGAAATAAGTGAGTGTCATTACCTCTAGTGCGTCTTTTGTTTTCCGTTTTTCCGCATCTACACATCAAATAAATAGGCCGGGTAACGCGCTCTTTTGTCCTACACGTACTGGCGAGGTGAGAAATCTGCAACAACAAATGACGATCGCGGAACATGTCCTTTCGCAAATTTAGGCGAACAATTGCCGCTATTCCGTATTCATCATGAGTAGTTTTTTTATAGAAGAATTACAATACCCGTCTAGGAAATAAAACCCCTTCACAACAAATTAAGTTGGGTAGAAGCTAAAGCTTTTCTGATCTTAATTGTTCCCATTCTTATTAATGGGTCTTTAAGAAATGAATTGCCATATTTAAGGAGAAAATCTTAAGACACCATCACGTCACCTCAGCCCCAAGCTAAGGGGTTTAGGTGTAATAAAAATAATTAGAACTGAATGTTAATCCACTAGGGGAAGCGTGGAGGCACTTGCTTAATTATTGTCGCGTTTGGGGAGCCTACAGGGTGTTTAGCGGGGAAAAGTAGCGGTTCTTTAGGGTTAGGGTACACATTAAATTAACATTTTAAATCAATACATATTACGAAAGGTGCGTAAACGAAAATGGGCTTTTTCGTATTTTGTTGAATATCACCGGAATTCATCGAAATACGAGGGTTGTCTAAAAAGTTCGTAAAGTGTGTGTTAGTCGAATGGTAAGTGTGTGTTAGTCGGAGGGCAAGACACGACGCTCTCCCCTCTGTTTATAATCCAACTAAACCGCAGTAGGAGACTGACCGGTTGAATATTTCTGTAGCTGTTTGTTTCAACACCTTTCTCATATTCAAGTGGCAATGAGGATTTCTGATAACGAGGAACAGCTCATCGTCATTAAGTTTCTCGCGAAACTTGGAAAAAATGGCAAAGAAATCCTTCAGGATTTGAATATAGTGTATGGAGAAAAGTCTTTTAAAGATGCAACAGTGGGTGAAATGATTCCGAGAAGGTCGGGAGAACGCGAAAGACGACGAAAGGACAGGACGTCCTTCAAAACAGACGAATGACTGTCAGAATGTTGGCAGAAGGGCCCAGTTTGACAAAGACACACTGCATACAATTCTAAGAGATAATTTAGGAATGACAAATTGTGCGCGATAAGTATCCCAAAGCGTTTGTTAGCTGAACAGAAAAATCGCAGCATTGGTTCGCAGCAATCGCAGCATCGCAGCATTGGTGGTTGGCATTTTCTGTGGAAGACACAGCTTTTCTTGACAGGGTCATAACTGGAGACGGGTCGTGGATTTACGAGTATGACCCTGGACTAAAATCACAAAGAAATGGAAGAAACGGCGATCAACAAAAATATCGGAAAAGCAAAATCCAATATCAAGATAATGCTCATAGTTTTTTTTATTCCCGTGGCATTGTCCACCATGAGTTCGTTCCGCCGCGCCGGGCCAAACAGATAATGAACAACTACGTTGAAGTCCTGAAGCGGTTGAAAGTGCATGTTTTTCGTATGTGCCCAGATTTGGCGCGTAACAACTCGTAGATCTTGCACCATGACAATGCACCTCGCCTATTGTGTGCGAAATTTTGGCCAAAAATGTAATAACATTGATGGATCAGCCCCTCTATTCGCCGGATTTATCCCCTTGCAACTCTTTGATTGCTCCCCAAATGTAAAATGTCGATGCGGGGGCGGCATTTGAGTGACGTGTAGAACATTATAAAGGAGATGACGCGACGATGTTATTGAAGCGAGGTTGCCGTGAGACGAGACGAGACTAGATAAGGCCTTCTCTCGTCTCGTCTCGAAATTGCGAGATTAAATTTTTCGTGACGAGACAAGGCCTTATCTCGTCTTGTCTCGTTTGTCTCGAGTTATTTTGTTTTTGGTTTATTTCGAATTTGAATTTCGAGTTATCGGATAAATCTAATAAAAATTATTATGAACCCGACGATTTTTTATTTAGTGAGTAGGTAGTTTAACAATTTTAATAATATTTTTTTAATGTATACAGGGTGGCTCAAAAAAATGATTACATTTTTGAATTTTGTATTAAATTATATACAGGGTGGCCTGAATTTCAGGGACCAACCTGAATTTCAGGGACCTGGGTGATAGAACTTTTTTTAAAAACTTCATGGGTCGAGAAACTTCAAATATGGGTCGAGAAATGTTTAGTTTCCGAGATACAGGGTATCGAAGATTTAAAAAAATATTTTTTTAATTATTGACCTTAATATTGCAAAGATAAAAATTTGAAAATTGGCAGAAATATTTTTTACTTCATGCTTCTTTTTAGAAAATATTTTGGGAAAGAAAAAATTAGGAACCTGCATTGGGGGTGCGGTCTCTTTCTCCCTCACCAAATATTTTTCAACGTACCTACGTCGATGGATTTAAATATACGTTCGTTTGATAGCCAATTTGATTTGAAAACTTATTGTCTAACTTTATGTCACTTGCATTTTTTGATTTAAAATTTTTAGTTTTTTAGATATTTTACATTTTATTAGTCAATGTCAACAACTTTTGCCGTAAATCAACACAAAATAGTCTTCAAATTATATTCCTGAAATTAATGAAATATTTGGTACTTCGATATTTGAATATTTCGAGCGAGACGAGACGAGAGTTTTATTAGAGGGGTAGTACTTTGAAGGGGATCATGCTGAATTACCCAATTAATTGAAAAAAAATCCAACTTTTCCACGAACTTTTTAGACAAACCTCGTATCTTGAACTTTTATGGGCCATTTTATTACCCATCAAAAAAAGGACTTTTTCCGATTTAACCAACTTTGTATCTATTGCGGTTTACAAGCTTTCTATGTACTTACGCAAGTTAAATCGGGGCCACCCTGTATATATAGATATTCAAAAAAAAATCATAATTTGTCGGTTCGCGAGAAAAGCGACTTCGAAATAGTGCATTATTTTTATTCGAGGTTTCGAAACCCCCTTTTACGCAAGTAGATATTTAATTGTATCACTTAGATGAATGGTAAGAAATCTGGTGAAGGCACGGCCCACCATTACTTGATCTGGGGCGGATTGATCGCTTCCGTCAACTTTTCCGGATGCAATTTTTTATCATTACCACGCAATATGCGCGCCAAGGCAATTTCTCACGGCACGGAAACTTTTTTGACGTGTTTAATTTCTATTAAGGAAAATAATTTGCGGGTCCGCGGTCTGGTTCGGCGCGTTCTTTCCTACATTCCCCGCTCCTGCAAGCTACTGTAATGACATTGCTAAATCGGTTTAATCCGTTTTGTAACGATTCGGGCCGCCGTAACATCTGCGTCTAAAAAGTAAGAACTCCTCCTAAGTTTAAACATTGTTGTTTAGCAATTACCGGGGGATTTAGGATCGACTTTAATTATTTTTATTAGACTGAAACCCTTGCACGTCGGAATTGAGGTGAGAGAGGCCTTGTTTTGCCCCAGAAGTAGCTAATTTATTAGTTAAGATGTGTTTTGGGGGTAATTGTAGTTGAAACCGGGACTCTTTCTTTATTCGGACTAAACCGATCCAGCGGGACAATTTAGACAATTTATATGGGGCTCATTTAAATAATTGATATTAAGAATTTTTTTTTATGTATTCGTCCCATCCTGCTAATTTTGCAAACGTCTTTAAGATGTCTCTATTTACCTGCAGGCATACTTGTAAACGAAAGATATTTGGTCCCAAAGATACATACATTTTAAATATAAAAACACCCTATTAAGCAGATTCATTAAAATGAGTTTAATAACAGACAAACCTCAATAACAGACAGCAATAACAGACAAACCGAGACAAACAGACATTAGAACAAGCACCGTTACTAATAAATAAAATTAAAAATAAATAAAATATGTATTTATATATATCAAATTATAAATTAAAATTAAATCAGTGATCAATATCTATCATATTGACTATAGTACAAGTGCAAGCGCGCACGTATCGCTGTCCAACGTATCTACTATACATAACGCCAACCAGCTACGCGCTTGATTGGCCAAAACGTAATTTAATTATTAAGTTATTTATCGGCACAAAAATCTCTATCTTGCATGATTACAATAGACAAGTCCCAACAATAATTATAGCATAAATATAGAGCATGGATAAACTATGTCTAGATTAAAATATTAATGCGAAAGCATCATGGTAGAAAGGGGTTTCGAGAATCTATAATCTCAAAGCAAAGCGCAATGTAGATATGACGCCTAAAATATACATCGAGGTTACGCGACAGAAAATGAAAGTGATTATATTATAGGTAATTTTTAGAATTCAAAATTAAATCAAGTGAAGTTCAATTTGTAAGAGTTGTAAGTAAAATTAAATCAATTAAATAATAGGCATTAATCTGATTGGTCAGTGTATATCACAATAATAAGATGGAAGTATGGTGACCAGGAAGTGCAAATGTTTTTTATACGGCATATCCGTGGTTACATATAACAATGCGGAAGAGTCAATCTATGGCGTTCGATGAGAAAACAGCTCGCTAATAATTTTTATAAAATTTTGTTAAAACTAATAGTTAAACTTAAACAAATATAATCCCCAGCTTCCATAAATCATATTTAATAAATTATCATCCAGTTTTTTCATAAATAATATAAAGTTATCGCCCAACAGTGGGGCTTTTATTCAAGTTCTTCATCAATATCGGTGGTGGCCACGGCTTTGCATGCACATACGCACTCGTTTGTCGAAATTTCCCATGACCATTCTGCATAAATGTCGCTGAATTTCGTTGATGCAGCGTTGAATCTCCTCCTTTAATGCACGGGTTGTTGTGGGCCTGTTGACATAGACCTGTGATTTCAAATAACCCCATAAAAAGAAATCTAATGGTGTTAAATCACACAATCTAGGGGGGCAATTCTGATCACCGAAACGAGAGAGTACACGGCCTGGAAATGTCTCATGCAGTAATTGAGTTGTTTCACGGGCTGTATGGCATGTGGCACCGTCTTGTTGAAACTACATATTGACCACATCAATATCATCCAATTTCGGCAGAAAGAACTGTGTTATCATGTCGCGATATCGAGCACCAGTAACAGTCACTGCTTGACCAGCCTCATTTTCAAAAAAATATGGTCCAATTATGCTTCCAGTCCAAAATCCACACCAAACAGTGCCACGTTGTGGATGCATTTGTGGGATGCATCACATGTGGGTTCTCAGAACCCCAAAAACTGCAATTTTGGCGATTAACAAAGCCATCAAGGTGAAAATGTGCTTCATCGCTTAGGATGATGTTGCTCGAAAAATCAGCATCCATTTGTTGATGTTCAATAATCCATTCAACGAACTCTATTCGCTGTGCATGGTCATTAGGCTTCAGTTGTTGCGTTAATTGAATTTTGTAAGCATGGAGACACTGATCTTTAGTGAGTATACGCTGTAGAGAGCTTCTTGAAATTTGTAATTCTTGTCCACGACGCCGAATTGAGGTTCCTTGATTGTCACCGACATCGACACTCTCACGCACTGCCTCGATATTGACATTTGAACGGCTTGTTCCTCGACGACCAGTGTGTTTGGCGTCTCCAACGGATCCATTCTCCCTGAATTTTTCAATTAATCTCTTCACAGTTGACGAAGTTAAAACACTATTCCGACCATATTTTGTATGAAATTTTCGAACTGCGGCCGCCAAGCTTTCATTATTTTTGAAATATTGTTCAATAATGAAGATACGTTGTTCTATCGTGTAACGCTCCATTTTTACTAACCCTATACTGTCAGCTATCGAATTGTTTTTTGTTTAGGGTTGCCAACACGTTACTGCACAAATGGCGGCAAATTCAAATCTTGCATTATTTTTGAGACACCCTTTAGCATAGACTTCGACAACGCAAAGACAATAGCAGTCATCACTCCCAAAAAATCCGAGATTTAGAGATTAATTTTCGTCTACCAAACACATGATTTTTTAATATTGCAAAACCGATGAATGATAGGTATGAAGTGATAGGTCATATCACTTCATATATCTGTAAAGTACGTTGGTTTACGCCAAAAAAGTAACAGCTACAGACTTGATGATACAGGTCGAAGACCGCCGCGATGGTATAGTGTGTTTTATAAGTTGCTTGTATTTTAAATTATATAGATTTAATTATCTCTTTAACAAAGGTCTTGGGAAAAGCCATAAATTGGATTTTGAAATGCAAAGATGTCATCGATGTTTATGCTCTCTCTCCCGTCCCGGCGCAATATACAAGATGGGAATGTATAAAGCCGGTAATTGAATTTAGATTTTGCAACGTTGCGGCACTTAGCCAAATATGCCTCTATATTTGCGAATTAATTTTTTAAAGTAGTCATCGAGAAACACGACATTGTTGCTCCCTGAAGTCGGCGTTTTATAAAAACGGAGGACGAATTAATAAGTTCGGATAAAGTACGGTATTTTTCTCGTAATAGGGCCTATATTAAAAATTCATGGCGGCGACATCAAAGCGGGTGCTAAATTTTAGCGAATCATAATTTTAAATTCATAAAAACAAAAAATTAGTCGTAATATTAGCGTATATTCTACATGAAAGGAGCGGGTCTATTTAAATTTCGCGAGCATATTTAGATCTTAAAAGCTACTTTTTATTACCCCAATGGGAGTCACTTGAATATGCCAAAGAAATCTCGTTACATTTTTCTGAAAAGGTCATGGCTTTAGAAAACTTTACAAATTAAATCAATAGCTCGCCGCCACTTCGACAGTTTTAGCGAATTATTAATGATCCCCTACCTTTTTACTAAGTAATGACGGGAGCACTTGAATATTCATACGCAACCCCGTACAGGCAACAATCTTTTCATATTTCAGCAGCCCCGGCGGTCAACTCTGAAAGTTGTATCAAAATTATTTAAAATAATATTAACACCTGACTAGCTAGATATAAACTGATGAACAAAATACACGGTCCATAATTTTTGTACGGAGAAAATTTGGATTGCTTATTTGGATTTTGATTGATTCAAAGAAAAAAATGGATTTCCATCGTGAGAAAGCAAAAAAATCTCAACATAGCTCACGTACGCCGTAACCGAGGGTCGTGCCCATCTTGAACATTTTTTTTCAGGGAGATATTAACAAAATATATTACAACTCATAAAAAATTATTTTTTTTAAATATCTTGACATATTACACCGCGCCATTTGCTATATTATACCATTACGCCATTACCCATATGAAACATGGTATTACATTTTCTATATACCTACAGACTTTACATAATTAAATTTACAGAACACATTTTAATTGTTTCAAAACGAGCCTCGCGAATCTGACACCATGCAGTGAAAGTGACACCGTGTACCGAGGATCGTGTGTTCGATTTCTGCCCTGTCCAACATTTTTAATCCGAATTAATAAACTTGCCACGTAATACTTACTGAGTTTTGCAATTTAATGCATACAAATAATTGTAATTAAACACCTGTTAAAAATAATTCATATTGTTGTTAATTAAAGATTTTGCCGAGAATTTTTACGTTGTTATCGTACTTAGTAATACATAAAAATGCTACTGGGTTCACCGATTACTGACACCAGATGGCACTTAACGGATCTTGCACTTAACGGATAGTGTCCAATCTGTAACTATTTGTTTTTCGATCTTTCTTCTGTGGCTCTTGTTTTTTATTGTAGTTGAATATGGCTACTATTATCATAGATAAATCTTACTACATTTCCTTTCCTATTGATACGAAGAAATTGTGAAAGAGGCTGACATTTAAAATCTAGAAATATTTTTTTTCTGGTCAGTGGATTATTGAAAATAGTCCACTGAGAGTCTCGTCCAACATAAATCATCAAAAGTTCCTGAGGTGTCAATTATTACAATGTTAATTCGATTCCAGTTCCTCAGCTGACGAAGTATATAAATCTAGGTGTTTTGCATAATTATGCAGAATTTGACGCGAATAGTCTTTACTTTACTTTATATATCTGTGGGATAACCGAAATAAGTGGATTTCCTTCCATACTAAAACACAATAAAGTCCTCCATCATTAATCTAACTTAGCATATAAGTTTGGCAGGTTTTACTTTTTTGATTGACACTCCCCAAACAGCCCTGTTATTTTCTTTCTATATTTGGAATATATACACGACGAATAGCAATCGATAAGTTGAAAATATTTTTTTTAAACTAGTCTCCTTAACAATTTGCTGACTACGTAGATACAACTTATTTATAATAAATTATATAAAAAACGACGTTGAAAAACTTTGTAATTCTAAACAAAGCTGAAATAATATAACTTAGCGCATGTGACGTCACATGCGTGTGAACTAGTTAGTCAACACGCCAATTCTCTCAAATCTTGAAAGTTGGCAGTTACATCACTAATTTATTTTTAAACTACAACATACCCTGTTCGATTTTTCTTCGTTAAAAAATAATAAAACGAGAGAGACGATCGTAACTCACAACGCTCAGTCTCCTGTCTCTAGTCTTCATGATTATATAAATCAAATTGTAGGTTATGTATTATATTTCCGTTTCTCATCGGAGAACGAGTAATAGTTTGTATACATCTGGACGAGTTGTTTCAACACACATTTGACTAGTGCAATACTGATTTGATTCTTATGGTTTATAACTATGACGTTAACCACCAACTTTCAAGATTTGGATAGTATTTTTGCATGTCATCTCATCATTCATTGATTCGAAAAGCTATTTCAAATTTTCAATTTCAAAAGTAAGTACTTATATGTAAATGGTGGTCCACGTAAGATGGTCCACTACCTTAACTCAAAAGCCCTAAGAGTTAAAAAATAAAGTTATATACAAAAGTTCTCTATTTATCTCATGAATTTTTATTTTTTAATATTTTCGAAATTAAATCTCCAGGTAATGCTCCAGAAAATCGTGTTACAAAAATACATTTTTCTAAATGAAACAGCCCATATTTTGTTGCGTATATTGATTGTCCTTATAATAATTATAAGTATGTTTTGTTATGGGGAGATATGAATATTTTCGAGCAGTTTTTGAGTTAATTCAATTTAGAGGATTTTTTTTATTTCTCAGTAAATTCACTTGTTATTAATAAAATCGTTTGAAACCTTGTATGAATACAAACAAAGGTTCATCCTACTACGGGAAAAAAATATCCACACTTCCCACATTTCCAGTACCTCACTCAAGCAAGGGTTTTAAAAAAGGAACACTATTTTTATTCGAAAATGAATTCTTCTTTCAATTTACTCTTAAATTATATAATATGTTATATCATTTGATGTGAATTGAAAGTGAATACATGTTGCCATGGCAACGTACACACATCCTTCCGATTATTTGTCCTGAGAACAAAAAGCAAGATGGCTATATGACCGCCGCGCCGCGCCGCGCCGCGTCATCCGCCTAGTGATGACATTACGTTTTAAAATAGAAATATTTTTTTGTGAAATTTTTCCAAAAACGCATTAGGAATTGAAAAACACCTCGTTCAAGATAAGAACGTATAATGGTCGTGGACAAAGCATAGTATTCAACTTGCAATTAACGGCCATTATTATACTCTATTTGGGTTATTTGCGTCATCATTAATTGTTCGTTGAATAGTATACTATTTCCACATTTAACGATACCTATTTAATTTAATTAATTTAATGGGTAATATTTAATGAGTAATGAGTGAGTTAATGATAGCATAAAATTTCACATTGATATCATGTAATGATGTTATTTATAGCTTCTTCTTTACCAGTTATTTTCGAACGACATTTCCGACTAACAAATCGTCTTCTTATGTGTTTATTTTCAATATACCTTACATCAGAGCAACTAGTAATCATAAATGAAGCCAGATAGGAGAAGGACAAAAAGCATACCGCATACATAGAAAGCCGTATTTGAGATCAAAAGAATGTTGCGCCAATACACCAAATTGGACTACTTTTAATTAAAAATATTAAGGTGGATAGTGTGGAAATGTAATACCACGGGTAAAATTATAAACATCTAATGCCCCTAGTCGTCTCATCATAAATGTACTGAAAGGGATTGGAATAGCCTATTCGATTTTCTACTGAATGCATTTCTCTGCTATAGATGGTGAAGTTTGTGCTGCTTTTATCTTTACCCCTCCACGTTTTGGAGAAAAAACTGGCCAAGACAAAGCGAAAAACTAGAGAGGAATATACATATCTCTAGACTAGATCCGGGTTTGTAAGAATTGAATACAAATAAAAACTGACACGAGAAAAATGAATCCGAACTGCACGCATATATCGAACTTGCGTAAAAATGCCAAAAGGACCGCGAGGGGGCGCGCCGTCAGCGCGGAGTCAGCGGACGATATTCCCCCTCGAAATTCATAGGATACGTGTCACGGCGTTTTTTGTCCCACTCGCCCCTAATTTCGAAAATTTTCGGCATAACCGGTATATTCAATAAACTGAATATTAAAAACAAAACACTTGCAATACATTGACTAGCACAACCTGCAATACTGCTGACGTCAGAGCCGGGGGAAATGAAGTACTCACAAACGCCGCTAGATGTATATTTGAGAAACCAGAGAACTGAGAAGTCTCGCCTACATCCACCAAAGCTATGTATTAGAATATTTTAGAAATGTATTTACAAGAGTTTGGTTTTAAAACTACTATTTCCTATCAACAACTAATTTTGCAGAATCATATTGGTAGTCGTGCTTTTCCCACACTTAATTGGCAATATTGCGGCAATATAGTGGGGAGGGACGTGATTATTTTTGTTTGTTGTGCGTCACTGTTCGGCAATTTCGCAAAACGCCTCTCTAAATAATGGATGATGGAAAACAGGCACATAATCCTCACGTAAAATATAGATAAACTTTAAGAACCCTCATCTATGCGTTAATAGATGCTCTTACTTCATAGGGAATAATATAGAAGCAGCAGATCTCGTAAATCTCCAGTATTATTGCCTATATATTAGAGATGTAGTTTTCCGGAGACTTTAGTTCCAATTAAGTATTCTCTTTGTCAGTGTCGCTGTATCGTACGGATAGCAGTTTGCTAGATCGCTTGGAATTTGTCAAATTCACGGTCGCTTTCTGACTTATTGATGAAAATTGATAATAAAAATGTCCTACCGCTATGCATTGTGATGTAATTTTTATATAAAGAACAGCTACGTTCTAACATCCGGATGTGGAATGTTTTATCCTAACACTTGTTACAGAATGGGCGACTTAAATTGGGTGACTATCGCTCATATCTACTGGGGAATAAATGAACGATTCTTCAACCTCCTATTGTAACGCTCTGGAAATATTTGAGTTGTTTGAGTTATTTGAGTATAATATTTTCATAGTGGAGAAGCAGAAGTGGGGGTTGACCGCTACCAGAAAAGTTGTACATAAAATCTCCCCCAACGGATGAATTCTCCTGATTTCCTGATCAATTCTCCTGACTTCCTGATGGATTTTAGATAAGTCTAAAGTCAAATAATATAATGAATGCGCATGCGATTTTCATCTGAATTCATCTGAAGAGTTCATCTGAATTCGTCATGAGTTCCCCTGATTTCCTCTGAATTTCTCTTGAGTTAATCAAGAGTTCCTCTGAGATCCTCTGAATTCCCTCTGAGTTCCCATTGAATTCCTGCTGAGTTCCTGAGGTTGTACAAATTTCCCAAGTGGTTAACCCCCCAGCAGAAGCAAAATGACATTTTAATAAATCTATAATCAAATGGAGCGTTTTACTTTGTTGTTAGTGAAAATATATGTACGTAGGTATTAAATTATTACCTACATGTGTTTGTGTAGCGTGTACGTAACTGTCATGTTAATGTTTAGTATATTTAATGCTATTATAGAAAATCGTCCGTTTAGCTTTGAAATATTGAATCCTTTAATGGCACATAAAAATTACACAGACCGTTCTACTGTGTTTATATATCGACGGGGTTATTATTCGAAAATATTAATAAAAGGCCTGTAATGCAATTTGGCAACCCATATCCTATATATGGCCGTTAAAAAAACAATCAATTGCGATTAGTCTTTATAGCTTCCGGTTGGGTTTGTATATTTTCTGTATCATATGCAGTTAATATTATTTATTTCGATGCAACTATTACCATTACTTACTAAGAACACGTCTACGGTAAATCAGGCATATAACATGCAGCTGCAATAAAAATATATACTAGGTATAGCCAGTATACAGAGAGTGGATTATATTTTTTCCTAAAATTAAACATTTGAAACGACAAAATGTATCAAAAATGACATAGTAGGGATGTCAGAGAAAAAGAAGCATTGATTTGGACTTTGGACGGAAGAATGTTTGCAATGTACTCTTATTTATTTAAAAGAGACATTAAAATTATATACGGTGTCGTAACGTCCGACACGACACCCCCGGGGGTAATACACACCCGCGAAGAAAATCAAAAGCGCCAGAAGCAAGGCTCTGCCGGTGGGGCCCATCAGCCAGGACCGGGGGAGGCTGAGGAACTTCACGTGACACTGACTACATTTGTGGGGAAGGTCACGTGAAATGCGTGGCCCACCCCTTACGAGGCGGTCTCGCCCTACATAGATATTAAGGGAAAGAGCGATGGTACCGCTTGGCCCCCTCCTATCGAGGTCACATCTTTAGCGAAGAATATTGGTGCGGTGTCGTAAGAATACAAAAAATTACAGTAGCCTATGCTGATTTTTCTTCTTATTCTTCTTCTTGTTGTTGTTGTATATGCTCTAAATTACAAACATTTGGGCATTATTCATTCACCGGGCACTACCATGTATTCCACAGAACAACGTCATCCCTCGAAAAATAAGCGCAAACTGCGATTTTCCTTGTAAAACGCAATTTTAGGTCGTACGCTTGATTGAGCGTAGAATAAGCAGCACTATCGGCTGACTGAGGCAGCTGAACGACCACGTTACATTATTGCGTTACAAACAATTGTTTCAAGTCTCACAATATACAAATATATTGCTTAAAAACCAAACCAAAAAAATTCGCGTGCACTACAGTACACGGGATAGAAGTGGATACTTCTTTACCGATTCGTTGAGATAGTGAGAGAGAGAGATAGAGAGAGAGGTATTGTACATATTGGCTTTATGGTAACTGAAGTGTGACACATACGTTCGTGATTCTAAATAGTGTAGATTTCTCGAGAATATAACATCACTCGTTGTTTCTGATTTAGTCGTGGCAATGTTCCGATCGTTATTCATATCTAAACCGAATTTCTCACGAAGAAAGTGAAGTAGTAGCAAGGACGCATCCTCCGCAGAAAGATCATCGTCCATTTGGATCAGATTCAAAAGCCCAATCCAGATATATCCAGCAGCATATGCATAAGTAATATTGTATTCTGGTTAATTCCGATTCTGTAACGATCGTTTGTAAATTATATCGAAATTGCCTTCCGCTTTAGAACACTAAACTTGTATGTGATCATTTCGCATAATTGTTTTGTTATTATTGAGGGGTATTATAGCTACTCTTCTACGGATTGGTACAACTAATTTAATTAGCGTTTACATACCCTGCAACTTTTTTCCTAATTTTTTCACCAACTTTCGATGAATCCGAAAAATCTAACCATTCGATCGTAACTTCACCTGTATAATCACAAGCAATATGCACTAGTTTTCCCACTGCACCGTTAGTAAACGGTGCCCATCTGTCCCATCAATATTTGTTGTTATCAGATTTCTGCGGAACGAGCGTCAGCGAGTTAATATACATACATACCATTAAATAAAGGAATTTTAGCAACTTTATTTTCCTTTCGGATCAACCTGAACACAGAGCATGTCCATCCCAAGTATCGATACATACTTATATAAAATGTTTCCTACGCATTACCCATAACTATATAACCATATTGATCTACTAGCCATTTTTTATTAAGTACCTATGCGTGTTACAGATTATCAAACATTGCATGCCACCCTCATTATGCAACAACTTTTTCCATGTGTCATTCACTTGCTGAAGTAATGAATTACCTGAAGTAATACGTTTATTGTTTATTGTCCGGCACTTATTACAATAAAATTGTGGTAATTGTGGAAGATAATGAGATTATTATTGTTTTCAAGTACTAAGGCAACCTTAGATATTTTGTGTGTGCTAGCTCTGAACTGTTGTGACTTTTCCACTTTTTTTTCAGGTGGTTGCCAGTTCAAAAAATCTTGGCAAGGCCGATGGTTCCAAAGCGGAGTCCCCACCTACCTCCTGATCAACAACAGCTACATAGAATCCAAAGGGGAGTGTTATGAAGAGGACGGGGATAAATATTTGGTGTATGAAAAGTAAGTTGGGTAATTTTTTATTAAGTAGCTTCGCCTAAGAGGTCTACTTTTAAGCGAAGCTATTTCAAATTATACGCAGTGTGGTCATAAAATTACTATAGAATTTTGAAAAATGTCAAATTCCCTTACCCCTTACCTGGATTAAGAAAGTAAATATGTATAACATAAAATTTGTCTACGCGTAAGATTAGGTCTTGGCTGTTCTGTGGTCTTGTGGTCTTGCGTTGTGCAGTCTGTGGGTCTGTGCAGGTTCTTATTTTCCAATATGTTCCGATGGAATGGCTTTTTATTTGAGGTTAGAAAAATTTTAATTTCGTAGTTTCTACATTCACTCAGAAAAGCCGTCTAGTAAAATATTTCCCAAATAATAACTTAAAAGTTAGTAACTGTCACTATTGAACTAAGTAACTGTTAGTTATTAATTCAATAATATATTATATATGTACTGGGTGAACCATAAACTGATTACAAAAAAACGTTAGTAATTTTTCAAGTAAACCTACTTACGTTTACTTACTACCTATTCGCATACCTACATATTAACAATATTAAGATATTATTAGGTATAAGATGAAGTATCTGGCTAAAGTATCTTTGATAGGCAACGTTGGCTTTATAATACTTTCTGATATATTTCCAGCGACAGCAAACTTTATTAAACACGAATCTATGGAACTTTCCGTCAGGCAGAAATTGAAATATTTCATGATTTCCATACATATGCACATACATTTTGCAGGGTACATTATTCCGATGTAGGTAACTATATTTTTACAATTTTTCATTATTGCATATATAAATTTGTAGCATACCTATTCCTGTAGTAAATCGTAAACGCGGTGATATTCGCGGATTGGATCTGAATACGGAGGAAATTGAAAAGATCCACCCAAATGGGCAACTGTACAAAACCGCTTATTGAAAGCCGCTGACGGGTATCTCTCTGCGAAATAATATTATGCGAGCCACTATTCCGCGAAAATGAAGGATAGAAATTTAAAAATGCGTCAGCAGCGATCGCGTCACGCGACTTTTAAATCACGGTTTCTCGGGTAGTGGCAAAAAATTTGTTGGGAAAAATAACCATCACTTTTGATATTCCATTTCAGTTGTCAGTTCACTACCATATTGTGAAATATCTAATCGTTGCGAGTATCTGTTACACAATCTTGAAGAATTGAATATGCTATCAAGTCGCCTGACCGAGACCAGATAATAAAAATACGTGTATCAGTAGATCACAAGAACTATGTTATTGCGCATGTCCGCAGCCAATTGTAGTCCTGTGGCAAAACAGACGTAAATTATACCGTTGATGGCGTTGATTATACTTTGCCGCTTTGCTCATGGAACAGAGAATAGTACTTCTTCTTGTTACCATTTTTATCGTCTTCTTCTCCCTGATTAAGTTTCCAAATATTTGAGGTTGGTGCTACATATATGGGTTGGAGCAGTCGTACACTTGTCCACAGGGCTAGAACTAGAAGCGGCAAGTAGACTTCTGTGGTGTTCTGTTGTTTTGTGGGAAGAACCTTGCATTTTTGGGGAATCGGGGAGTTATTGATAGTTGAAAATATTTTAAATATACAGAACAAACGAATAATGTAGCATACCAGTCAGAATATTAAATAATACATTGCCTTGTAGGCAAATAAATTACTGGATACTTTTGAAAAGAATTGCCTACGGCTACAGCAGTGGTTAAAATTATTATAAAATAATATAAGTCCCAGGGATTTGGATAAACAAAAAAATCAATTTGGATTTCTTCAAACATTTCCTTTACCTAATTGGGTGCAACCTATGGAAAATAAAATGCTTTAAACGCTATTTTCTTTCGTGCTAAACAAACTGATTACAATCACTTTGTTCAGCACGAAAGAACACAGCTATTATTATAATTTCCTCTCTTATTTGATTTCATTTTCACCACCAAGAAGCAGACTGACCACTACATCGTAGTACGTAGTTTCGTTACTACGATCATAGACAAAGACTACAATACTACGTTCTGAGTTTGGGCTTTCAGGGAAAGCTATATTCTTCCTCTTCTTGTATATACTTTTGTGGTACAATTACAAGAACCATGGTTACATCCCATAAGACTCGTTGAATGACCCCCAGCCTGCCGCTGGCAACGCGATCGTGACGTAGTACGGGGCGAGCTTTTGGCACATACATATACAAAAACAATTTTTATATATGCTGTGTTTACCGGTTCTACCACTGTTTACATTGGCTAATTCCATATTTTCAGCGTTCTTTTCGGTTACCTTTTACTTTCAGCTTCCTATTTTTTATTGGCGAGTATATAAATACATTTTTTTTTTGTAAAGTCTGTTTAAAGAATTAGGTAGTTTATGTTAATTAATAACTCCAAAGTGTATGTTAGAGTAAAAAGCAAAGTTAACTTTTTTGAAAGTACAAAAGTTATATGCATCTGTATCAAACAAATACACTGTTTTTTTAATTTTACTCATATTTATAATTTATTCATTATAAATATGAGTGATTTTGGTGATCGACCAGATTGACCATATATAGAATGTATGCACACTAATACACATAATAACTCATATACTGCATAAAACCAAATGTTATAGATATGTTTTGTTTAATTGCAGACCAGATGACTGTTTTCGATGTATGGTGATCCACTCCAAACACGCCAGCGTTCTCCAGTATAAAGAAAGTGAGTAACACTTAACCCCTTTTAGTTACTTTTATATTTAATTGTGTTGTTTCTACAGCGTATTGTGAACCTAAAGCATCCCTTGCCGAGATATGCTCAGTTATCACGGGTGATGCTCCGTTATACAGCTTGTTCCGAAAGCACCCTGAAGCCAAGCCGATACCGTGCCCATTCAAGAGTGCCCCTTTCACTTTTAGCTACAATAGGATGACGGGCGATTGTAGCAACCCCCCAAGCAAAGCGGAGAGTTGTACCGATGACTCGAGACTAGTTTTAAAATACCAAGCTTGCCCTGATGTAACAGCTACGGAGAGTAACGGTAAGCACGTTTATTTCGTCAAATATAAACAAATATTACATTAGTTCGATTTTTAGTGGAAGAACTGGTATGTTTAGCAACGTGGAAAGAAGGTTCTACTAGGTACTTGATTGGTAAAATTTCTCAAGGGAACAGGAGAAGTACCACAGACGAGGATCAATACAGGTGTTTTATTTACCAAAGGAGTTCCGAGAACGGGAAAACGATATATAATGTGGCTCAGTCCGGTGATGCTACTTGTACTGGGCTAGACGCAACTGCCTTTGAGGGTAGTAGGACCATGAAACTTACTACTGGTAAGTGTACATCATATGATGCTTGAAATATATGTATCAAACAGCAAAATAATTTTGAGGAAAATCACAATTAACTTAATATCTCAAAATATGATATGATAATGATTAATTTGTTATTAATTTAGACGTAATATATATATATATATTTTTATTACTATTTATACAAAATAAATAGTAATAAAAAAAATTTATTTCAACATTTACTATGGGGTCATTATTTGTGTTAATTGCATTGGATTACGTTTAAATAATTTAAATGAAGTTTTAAATGTATTATGAATTAATACAAAAATGTTTGTAATGTAGTTTGCGTTGATCCTCATCACGATAGGTGCTAAAATCATACGATTAGCGTAAATAGCCAAACAAAATACTTGCTTGTTTGATTTTGATTTTATTATTTCAGTGGACGATCAACACAATCGCTGCAAATTTCCAGTATGGATAACAGACCATCACACTTGGCTGAGCTTGGACCACCACAAGACATACAAGTTTTCCCAGAGGAACGCAACTTTAAAAATACTGGACGATGAGCCACCGAAAGTTCGCCAGAATGTTCCTCCGAATTATGGCTTTGCAGAATTTGGTTTCGAGTCTCAAGATCAGCGCCGGCAGAACTCTGAGATGAGAGTCGTCTGCCATGGTATTCTGCAGCAGCAGGAGCAGAAGAAAGTGCAAATTGTGGCACACATTACAGCGGGATGGTAAGTGCTACATTTCTCTCATAAAAATAGTAGTGCCTAGTTAGATACTGGGTGTGGAAATTAACATACTTTACCAGGAGCTTTTAAGTAATATGTACCAATTATATGTCTGTTCTTATTTTCAGTGATAGCGGATATGTCTGTATGGTTTTCTACAAGAGAGATTCCAATGTTATCGAGATTCAACAGACAGGTGAGTACAATCTTGTATTTGGTGGTGCATTTCGTACATATATGAGTGTCTAGTGTCTTATTCATGAAAATATGCAACGGTAACAGAATATTGTCTTCTTCTTTTATATAATTCAACTACTATTCACCTACTGTACAAATGAACTACTTAATATTTGAGGTTATAATATATTTTGATTCTCCAACTCTAATATAGAAAATTATGAATATGAGTGTGTGTGAATGTGTTATGTTTACATTATACACAATATTGGCAGAACTAAATTGCTAAATAACAAACTAGTTACTTTCTTGGTTAATGTCTTTATGCAGAGAAATTAGTATACTTTTAGTTGAGGGAAACATTGAGTCCTCTGTTGTGCATTTGTAGTCTTATTCTTAAAAATTGATAACTTTCGTAGCTATAAATATCATAATTATTATTCCTAGCCTTTGTTTACGATTGGCAACTGCTCGCTTTCATTGCAAATGCTTTGAAATAGTGTTTTTCATGTAGTGATAGTAGTCGGCATGCATACATGACAATTTCAGGTGGCGTGGAAAAAACATTTACTTCTTGCGCTTGTTGCATAAATAACTATTTATGACATCAAATTATTTGCTTTATTTAAAAATAGCATGTTGTATAAACCGACATCATATACATTTTACTTTGTATTTAAATTTTTTAAGAAGTCAGACAGAATTAGAAATTCCTAGAATCTTCTTCTTTTTTTCTTGCCTTAGCCCATAGCCCATTACTAATGTGAGGTTATATTTTACTTTGCACGTGTTTGTTTTTTCTCACGACTTCTGGCCTTGTAGTACTTTCTTCTTCTTTTATTCTGAGTCAATAGACCACACCTTTGAGGTTATGCTTTCGGTACGCAAACGATTTGCCCGCGAATTTAAAATTGTATTTATTTCCGTGTATCAGACTGTAATCTAGTTAAATTAATATTTATTATACAATCGTGTCTGTGTATATCTTCATTATAAAACGATTATATAATGTTATCCTGTTTCCAGATGACTATATGGAGAATCCAGATGAAGCTTGTGCAAATTTCGACCCGATCACCACACCATATATCACCCTGATAAGTAAGTACATGCCAAATTTTTCCCACAGTTTCCCTAATTTTCACTCACTTTTAGCAACAAATCTTCATCCTAAGAAATGTCCTCACTTAGGGCGTTATACTGTGGCCAGTATTTCTGCTCAAGCAGAGAAACGGAAAAGAAGACAACAACCAGGTAAACCTTATTTTCCATTCTACTACTAAAACTTTTGTATATATAACAAATAAGGGGATAACATAGTTTCTTTTCTAGAAGATATGAAACCTGCTAGTAATCCGGAACCAGACTGTGTATCGCACGACTATGAGGCACTAGCTGTAGGATGTAGTGGTTCGCATGAGATGGAATTTAAGTCAAGTTGCTCACAGCAAGCTGTTAGTGGTAAATATCTAAACTAACACTTTTTTCTTATAAGTTTCTGATCATTTAAATATTATTTTAGCTTATTCGTGTCATGGGAGCTGGGAAGAGAATGGCGTATCTTATGTGATCACTACACCCGTCGCCAGGAAGTCGACAGATGCCTTGCGGTACTGTTTCATTTACACGCTGGCTAACCAGGTGAATTCGGCTGTGATAGAAGGGAACTTGGGTAAAGGGGCTGGACCGCCGGTACTGCGGCTATCTGGTGTTTCAGAGAGCTGTCATAGGACGATTATACCCGGCGTCACAGGCAATTGGGCTTTCAATTTCACTAGCAACGGTAAGCAAGCCTAGGTTTAATATTCACTAGGTCTGATATTCACTCCGATATTTTCTGTTGTAGGGACCTGTGCAGAGAGTGACGATGTGAGCGCGTGTCAACTGCTGTTACCGACCGTGATTTTGCTTGTTGTGTCACTGGTATCGGTGCTGGTTTTAAGATGATGAAGAAGGGCTACGCTGCACACCTTAACCGAGTATTAAGTGTTTTTCAGGAAAAGCGGATAAAGCGGATGTTAGTGGAAATTTAAAACGACTTTTACTTTTTACAGTGTAGAGATAATGCGTCTTGCTCGGCAAGACCATGCGGCTTAAATAACGCTTACGTGAAAATTGTTTTTCAGCATATTGTTTCCGGGTAAACGTTACTTAGGCTGCGCTTGTTATGGAGGTTTAGGAATTGTTTTAGATAAATGAAGAATTTAATATAAGGGCCTAAAGTATAATAATGCGGGGGGTGAGAGAGTGGGGTGCAATATTTCTACATGAACGGTGACGTATATAGTCAATTTTTAAAAATTTCTTGTGTTTTACGTGATGATGATTTTTCAATGCTGCAGCTGGGAATTGGGACTGGGCTGTTTTGTGATTTATTGTTGGCTTTTAAAAGTATAAAGTAATTTATTTTTAATTAAGTATGTGTACAATATCATGTAAAAATGTTATTGGGGAACGCTTTTATATACGCGGCCACTGAGGAATTCTTACGTTCAAAACGGGAGCTTAAAGTACAACGAAAAATGCTTTTTTTTATACTCTTGCCAATATATTATGGCGCGTCGTATCTAAAAGCGTTTCTATCTCTTTTCGATAATCTGTGTGTTGTGTATTCCGTTTTCAGTCACATGCAAGACCAGTACGTAGTTTTCGTAAACCGCAAATGTATGATTTTCTGTTGCCTACTAATGGAATCTTAAACTGATACACTACTAGATAAACTTGTTACTATATAGGGAAGGCAAGGAAGCTGCTCCTAAACTACGTAAAATACTGACTTTTACTTTATAGCAATAGAATTAAAACGACTGCTATCGCAAGCAAAAAATTATAACATAACATAATGTAGCTGGGCTAAATGCCACGTAATTAAAATATAATTTATTAATTGTGATTCTCCAAAAAGAGAAAGAAAGAAAACATTTTGCAATATGACATAACCAACAATTATATGTCTTAAAACCTGTAACCAATTTGTAATAATCAAAATAGGCCATTTTATATGCTCCATGTAAATATAAAAAGTAATAGTTTCTTTTTAAATGAGTACAGAGAATTACGGTTTCTAATTTCTGTTGGTAGAACCAGCCAACACATCCATTGACGTTGCAGCCCGTTAACGTTTTAAAAGATCTTTCCTTTAAAAAAGGCACATGTGTATTTACATATGTATATTAATTCATGTTTAAGACATATATTCAAAATAATCAAAAATAATACAAAATATGTTTGAATTTTGTTTCTATTTATGGTTGCTAATGATTGCCATGCAAAACCATAATAGATCATGTCTAATGGTTGATTCGATGCCTTCTCTATATTACTAGCCTTACCATGCAGATATTTCTACATTTGCAGTTCCGTTGTTTTTGTTTCGAGGTATTTTATGTTCTATTTATTTGGTTGATGTAAATAAAAACTGTGATTTGATGAGGCAGCACGTTTGAAAAAGGCAGCTAGCTGTTAGTGTTTATTTGCTCTTCGATTTTTATAAGCGCATTTGCGCGAAAAGGCTTGACGCGCCTGTGAATTGTAAAATGACCATTGATATTACGTTATGATATACGAACTAAGATGTTTTATATGTTTAAGGGAATATATTATATATCAATTGGGTGATAGCTTGCATTCGATTGTTGAAGGCCAATTGAAATATGATAATTTTGTATATTCGGCGCGGAATATCACATTTCTGAGTTTTTTCGTAATATTGTATACATATAGATGTTGCCTCCCTTATACACTATAGAATTTATTCTAAATATGTCTGAAAACCTGTTGTCTCTTAGGAAAACCAAATATTTAGGTAAGCATTTTATACTGAAGTCAGTATTCTCATTACAATAGTATAAAAATTTTATATATTTGGTACTTGATATTGCCAAAAATCTTGTATAAATCGAGGGACCGCCGTCAAGTCAGACTCGCGCGAGATGAAACTATCATTATATCAAAATTTCATTAGATAAACATTGGCGAGGTTAGGGGTTGTGACGAGAGGGCGGTTCTCGTGAAAGGGTATACAGAAAAATGGAAAGAGGTATATTTTAACAAAAATGTAAAGAATGTAAATATACGATAGTGTCAGATTAGAGTTTTAAGAATGTTGAAAAGAAAGGGATATGAATATATACCGTTTTAGTGTACTGCATATTTTTTTATGTATTAACACGTTTATCTCACACAGCCAATTTTTTTGTGTAATATAATGTTTATATAAATATATTCTAGCTACGATTTTTGAAACATATTCATGAAAACAATTGTAAGTTTTACTGATCCGTTAAATAGATTCATCATCAAACGAACGGAACGGTGTTGTCGGACTAATTGCTTCCCCTCAAACTACTCCTACTAGATCATCGACACTGTTGCAACCATTAAAAACATTTGTGTCACCAACACTTTTTGATTACTGTGTCACATACGCACCCTGCGGCAATGTTGATGCTTTGAAATGGTTCCTAACCTCAAAATTTAATGTTATGAAGACGGTTGTTTAGTTATTTTTAGAGCTGGCACATTTTTCGGAGAGCCATTAGTTTTGGGGTAGTGCGTCAGTCTCACATCGTATAAACGCTATTTTTTCCTGCTAATCTCTTTGGTTACCGAAGATCTTAGGGGGAAATAATAATGTTTGTTTGTTAACTATACAGGGTTGTCAAAACACTGTCGAATTTATAATAACTTGCAGCTCTTTGATAAGAATGTCTGATACTAATTGGTGAGGTTAATAGACTTTATGGATATGTTTATTTTTTGTATATTATTGTACATATATGTTATATGAATGTTTACTTTTACTTCTTTTCTTTGTAACATATAAATGTAAAAAGACTGTGAACGATTTTATAGTTGTTTTTTAATATTATTGTAAGGAAATAATTTCGAAAAAAGTTTCATTTATGAGAAGATTTTTTCCGAATTGTTTCTGGTGTTTTTATTAACCTCTTATTGGTTTTCTGTGATTTAAAAGTATGGTTTTATGCAGCGTATTTAGTTTTTATATTTTACTGTGCTTTAAGATCAATGTAATTTGTTTCTTTTTGCATTCTACTATAATAGTGTGTCCAATTTTTGCTTATCATATTATAAGGGTTATAATTATTATATTTTGACTATGAAAAATAAAAGGGGAAATTTCATTAGATATTTTATTTCTTTTTCTCAGAACCATAATATTATGGCCTGTATTATTAATTAAGTTTTCACTAATTATGCATAAATGGGGAGATAGAAGCCAAGCACAGGTAAATATAATCTTAATCTGATCAAATCCCCTACATACTCGATAAATTACCTCCTCGCCAACTAGCATAAATCTAAATAGACATTTAAACTGGTGATATCAAAACTATTTTCCGCGCCTGCATACTAGCGTTTGTGATCGTTGCTCATTCCTCGTGCCTAATGTGAGCGTGGTAAGTTCTGCCATCTATCCCGTATATATCCAACTACTCGCTCATGTTTTTAATTGTAGATTAGAAATACATGACATGAATTAATATTTTGTTAATAAATATGGTCGAAAGGTATTATGATGCTTAAATTCTTTTTAAGTCTGTGTGAATGTGGTGAATTCAATTTATAATGCAGCTTTGACTTGGGCAACGATCCCTCACAAGTCTTCTAAAGCGGAAAGCAATTTTGACATAATTTATAAACGATCGTGACAGAATCGGAATTAAGCCAGAATACAATATTACTTATGCATATCCTGCTGGATATATCTGTATTGGGCTTTCGAAACTGCTCCAAATAGATGATGACCTTTTGCGGAGGATGCGTCCTTGCCATTACTTCACTTTCTTCGTGAGAAATTCGGTTTAAATATGAATAACGACCGGAACATTGCCACGACTAAATCAGGAACAACGATTGATGCTATATTGTCGAGAAATCTACACTTACCTAAAATCTACACAAGTATTCATTTCAATCACGTGTAAACTTGGTTATTTACAAAATATAATGCTGATATTCTTGCGCCGAAATCAATTTAAAATAATTTTATTACGGTAATACTAAATACTATTGATATTATTTTCCAAAATAACTCCTGTGCTGATATCCCGATAAAATTCTCATAGGTACTGTTTTCCTGATACTTTCATGTACAAATGATACTTTCATGTACAATATTAACAAGTAGTCTCCACAATAGTAAGTAGTCGTGATGGTAGGGTGTTGGGCTAATAAACCAGGGATCTAGGGTTCGAATCCCGGTTCAGCCCCATTCTTTTTCTGTTTAATAGGTTAGAGCAATTTTAATATTAAGCCGGTGAATATATTTTTACTATAATAGCCTTCAACCAAAATTTATTATTATTTACACAAAAAATCTCACTTATTAAATCACTGTTAAATACCTCCTCGGGTTCCTGTAACCCTAATACAAAATTCATCTGACATAATTTGCCAATTACGACGTAAAATCGTTAAAATATTTACAATTTTGACTATATACCTCATCTAATTTTCAAAATTGCTCTTGGCAAAATTTCAATGTTAACGAAGATCATTTTCGACAAAAATTGAAATTTCAGCAGGAGCAATTTGTATCAGGATAACAGAAACGTGAGAAGGTATTTTACACGAAATTACCAGGGGTAAACTTTTCATGAAACAGAATTTATCCCATTTTGCGAATTTTAACGGGAGCTATGTTGTATTAGGATCGCAGAAACGTAAGGAGGTATTTTACGTTAAATTATAACGGAGTAAAATTTTCATTAAACATCGAATCTGTCACATTTTGCACAATTTTAATGGGACCTATTTTGTATTAGGATCGCAGAAACGTGAGGAGGTATTTTACCGGAGAATGCCAGGAGTCAAGTTTGAACAAAACCTCGCGAATTTAAACTCTTATACAATATTAACAGGATCAGTTTTGTATCAGGGTAGCAGAAACGCCAGTAGGTATTTCATGAAAACAAAATTTCAATGATATTAACTATAAATTTCGACAAAATATGAAATATAAGCAGTAGCAACTTTGTATCAGGGTAACAAAAATGTGAGAAGGTGTTTTACATGAAATTATCCGGAGTTAAAGTTCATTCAAAGTTCACAAAACATCGAATTTATCGCATTTTGCACAATTTTAACGGGAGCTATTTTGTATTAGGATCGCAGAAACGTGAAGAGGTATTTTACGGGAAATTAAAACGGAACTTTTTCATGAAACATCGAATTTGTCACATTTTACGCAATTTTAACGGTAGCTAGGGGGGCTAGGAGCGGGGGTATTAGGATAGCAGAAATGTGAGGAGGTATTTTACCGGAGACTACAACAGGAGTCCAGTTTGATCATTGATGGATGTTATTTTGTTTGCCATTGGACTTATTGGATGTTAACAGGATAAGTTGGTATCAGGATAACAGAAACGTGAAGAGGTATTTAAGGAAAATTATGAATAAAAGATATAATCAAAATGATACAACTTTAAACGGTTTTGCATCGGAATAGTGATTTTTTCTATAGTGACTGACATAATTTGCCAATTACGACGTAAAATCGTTAAAATATTTACAATTTTGACTATATACCTCATCTAATTTTCAAAATTGCTCTTGGCAAAATTTCAATGTTAACGAAGATCATTTTCGACAAAAATTGAAATTTCAGCAGGAGCAATTTGTATCAGGATAACAGAAACGTGAGAAGGTATTTTACACGAAATTACCAGGGGTAAACTTTTCATGAAACAGAATTTATCCCATTTTGCGAATTTTAACGGGAGCTATGTTGTATTAGGATCGCAGAAACGTAAGGAGGTATTTTACGTTAAATTATAACGGAGTAAAATTTTCATTAAACATCGAATCTGTCACATTTTGCACAATTTTAATGGGACCTATTTTGTATTAGGATCGCAGAAACGTGAGGAGGTATTTTACCGGAGAATGCCAGGAGTCAAGTTTGAACAAAACCTCGCGAATTTAAACTCTTATACAATATTAACAGGATCAGTTTTGTATCAGGGTAGCAGAAACGCCAGTAGGTATTTCATGAAAACAAAATTTCAATGATATTAACTATAAATTTCGACAAAATATGAAATATAAGCAGTAGCAACTTTGTATCAGGGTAACAAAAATGTGAGAAGGTGTTTTACATGAAATTATCCGGAGTTAAAGTTCATTCAAAGTTCACAAAACATCGAATTTATCGCATTTTGCACAATTTTAACGGGAGCTATTTTGTATTAGGATCGCAGAAACGTGAAGAGGTATTTTACGGGAAATTAAAACGGAACTTTTTCATGAAACATCGAATTTGTCACATTTTACGCAATTTTAACGGTAGCTAGGGGGGCTAGGAGCGGGGGTATTAGGATAGCAGAAATGTGAGGAGGTATTTTACCGGAGACTACAACAGGAGTCCAGTTTGATCATTGATGGATGTTATTTTGTTTGCCATTGGACTTATTGGATGTTAACAGGATAAGTTGGTATCAGGATAACAGAAACGTGAAGAGGTATTTAAGGAAAATTATGAATAAAAGATATAATCAAAATGATACAACTTTAAACGGTTTTGCATCGGAATAGTGATTTTTATCAGGAACAATTTTGTATTAAGATCACAGGAACTCGAGAAGGTATTTAACAGTATTTTTTAAGTGGTTTGATAATAATTAACGAAATTTAATGATTTTAACCGCAATTACCAATTTCATTAGGAAAACAGAAAATTGGCAAGATATTTAAGAGCAAGGCATTAGGTATAAAGATTTCAAATAATTGATTTAAATAAAAAAGTTTTACTATTGAACTGAGAAAAAATTGGGCCGATCGGAATTCGAACCCTAGACCCCCGGTTTATCAGTCCGACATTCTACAGGTGAGGATACATAGAACTACGGGTATTGGTTTTTAATTCTTATAGGTACCTACCTTAGTACATATAAAAGTATCAGGAAATCAGAACAGAAGAGTATTAAAACAAGCTGTATATACAAAAAATGGCATATACATACCGCTTATTAATATTTAATCGTTTAAAAGAACAATATTTAAGTATTTTTACTTTTTGTGACTTGAAAAATTTTTAAAAAAATCATAACTGGCGGATTCGAACTCGAATCTCTCAGTAATAAGGCAGATATATGCTTACAACACCACGAACCCATTTAGAAAGAAGCTTCTTAAATATTATACCTCTGTTATAAATATTATACTCTGTTATAAATATTATAATATGTTTATTAATAAAATATTTACAATTTTTCTTTCCATTAGATATATATTATAAGTAAAAACATTTTAAAGTAAGTAAATTTTTATTAAGTGAGTAGTATCGTTGATTAAATGTAAAATTCCTTCAATCAACGGTAGTGACGGTAGCATCTAAATGTATTGAATAGGATCAGAGACAAATTCTTTATCTGTCACTGATAGGATGCTAAAAATGTTTAAGCGAGTAGTTGGATACTTACTGGATAGATGGCAGAACTTACCATGCTCACAATAGGCACGAAGAATGAGTAACGATCACAAACGCTTGTGTGCAGGAACGGAAGATAACTTTGATACCATCAATTTACAAAAGTTTTATGGCATACCGTAACGCATGTATCGAAGAACAGAGTGCAGCTTTGATATCAATATAGTCTGGTTATGAATACTACTACTACTATCTTAGACAAATCCCAGGCTCAAGATACAATTAGAGTAAGTCATTGCAGAGAAAAGCAACATTGTTATTGAATTATTTATTAACTACAAAATAAAAACAATTAGATACAAGAACGAGTACCACTCAGATTAGCCACATACAATTAACAATTATGGCAATAAACATGGCACAAACACATTGTTAAAACCAATAATCTCAATAGACATACTGAGAATGTGCTTCAACGAAACTGGGACAAAAAATAATACTAATAGACCAAGGCTGAAAAAAAGCCTTTGAAAATGATACAAAGGGGAAAAAATAATAGTAGAATGAAAGCCATTGGAAAAAGAAGAGAATATAACAAAAATGAAAGGAAAAATAATTTATGGGCGAACTGAGTTCGGGAAGCGGAAGGGGCGTGTTTTTAAGGGTAAAAAACGGTTCATCTCGATTTCCGGCTAAACTACAAGTCCTATGGAAAAAAGTTAAATGGCAAAGTTGTAGGTAATAAAAAGGTAAAAGATAAAACTTATGTATTTACACTTTTTTCAAATTAAGTCAAAATAATAAATATTTTAAATCAAAAAAATTACAGTGTGTTTGGGACATAAAAAGGTGTTTTCACCAAATTTCTTTAAAAAAATTTTTTGTAAAAGAAATAAAAAACCAAAAACTTGGTTATTTGAATTTTTCACATAAATTTTGAGGTTATGTGAAAAAAGTGTAAATATAAAAGTTGTAGATATTTTTATTACCTACAACTTCGAAATTTTACTTTTTCTCATAGGACTTGTAGTTTTGCCGGAAATTGAGATAAAGCGTTTTTACCCTTAAAAACTCACCCCTTTCCACTTCCCGACCTCAGATCGCCCGTAAATTATTTTTGCTATCATTTTTGTTATATTCTCTTCCTTTTCCAATGGGTTTCATCCTACTATTATTTTTTTTGTTTCAAAAATTATCGACCCTGGTCTATAAATACAAAGAGAGCTACAAAAATATTAGACATCAATCAGTACAATAATCTAAGATTAGAAAGAGAGAAAGTATTATTAACAATATATACAACAGGGAAATTTCGTAAATATATGAGCGTGTATAAAAGAGAAACTTCAACGCTAAAGGAAAAAATATAGCAATACTAATCAGTCTTTATTCAGGTTTGCTCCCAGGTACAATAATTTTCCTGCGTGGCTGCAATATATTCATCGACTAGATCCTGAACGACTTCTCGACTGGAGTCCAGCTCGTCTAAATTTTCTTTAAACATATCTTCTTTACGGAACTGGTCCAAAAACGCCTCACGCTTCCTTAACTTGTCGTACTGCATGAGAGCACGATCAAACAGCTAAGGCAAAAATTATTAACAAACTATCACTACAAACATACTTATAAATGAACATTAAAAGTTTATACAGTAAAAAAAAGGTTATATAAATATATAAAGGTTATACAGTTCTTTAAAGAATTATATAAAATATATAAACATATAAATATAAAAAATACCTACAGAACTAATATTGGTGTGGTTGGCCAACATAAGTCCAGACACTCTGTGTGCTGACTGTATATAGGGGGACTTTCTTGAAAGCGCGACTTGTATGCTGGCAGGGCCCCATGGAATAAACTGTGCCAATTTCCGTTCGCGAATCCGCTGTAGAGATTTGTGTACTTGAGTTGGATCTACCTCTCCCTGAATAAAAAAGAGGCAAAAATATACATAGAACAATGATTTAATTTACTTCATGTGTAACTTTTTTTGAAGTAATGTGGGAATTCATGAAACTAATATATGGCAAGTGACTTCCTGTTAAATTTATTTCCATTTCATAATTTTAAACCATGGTGAAGCTTACAGATGCGGAAAACACTCACATTGTAAATTATGTTGGGTTGTCTTTAAGTGCTATTGCCAACCTTTTCCAAGTTAGCAACAGTTGCACATTTAGATTGAAAAGAAAATGGTTGCAAGGTGAGGATTTAGCATACTATCATGGGGGAGGAGATGCAAGGAGAAGCAATTTCATTCAATATGAAGAAATGATAAATAGGTAAAGAAGAAACCCCTTTGATATGGCTGCAACAGCTTGTCATGGTACACAGTTTCTGCTTCCTTGTGGATCGCTAGACGCCGAAGTAAACAGAGCGATATAAGTAACTATGTAGCTGCTAAAAAAACCTTGGTTATCTGATAACAGCAAAGAAGCAAGGCTGGCTGCTCTTTGCCAAAAATTATCTTGACAGAGATGAAGATTTCTGGTCTAATGTCATTTTCTTCAATGAAAAAATATTCAGTCATGACACGATGAGTCACTTCGTGTGTATAAACAAAGACATTCGAAGTATGTAGAATGATATACCAAGCCAGTTAATAGGAGCGGTCATTTTTCTGTGGGCTTGGATAAGTGCAGCTAGTCCAGGGGTCGGCTGGCATATGGAACGAAAGCTAAATGGCGAACATTATAGACGTTTTCTAATATAAAATTATAATATAGACATCAAAACGTTGTCATATTGACAAGAAATTCATGTCTCTGTATTGTTAAAAACCACATTTACATGATGTCGTTACTTCTAACTGCTTGTAAGTGTAAATTTCGATTTTAATACATAAATTTTCTAATGTATAAACAGGGTTTTTATTATTTTTAGTATTATCATGAAATTATCATTAAACAAACGCTTGATACAGAGGAAGTATCAGTATTAGACGCAGTACAAAGTGTTACTAGCATCAAAATACAAGATTGGTATGTCAAACCAACTACGGTGATGAATGTGACTGGGATTACAATTAAACACAAACAAGCCCAAATACAAACTTTTGATTATCCGTGATGATTCCATGATATTCCTAAATTAGCAAATATGCGAAATATGGCATGTTATATCCAGGAAGAACTTTTTAAATATTTTCACCTCGGAATATAATTTAATAATTTTGTCATTTCTAAAATAAGCTTATTTAAAAAAATATATTGAAATTGAGGACTAGTTTCTACGGTCCTTAACACACTTTATATTTTGTTAAGTCGAACGTCATGTCACTCATTAGCGGAATTAATATTACAAGGGGAGAATTTCAATTTAAATTGCAGACCTGAATAATATTCAAGATCGATATGAAGCAATGCTGAGAATTTCTGTCCTGCGCAGTTGAAACCATCATATTCTTAGGTTGTAGTAGCCTTCGCATCACATCCAAAACGGTGGTCTTTCTGACGCTGGCCTCATCGGTATCAGTGGATAATGGGGTATAACCAGTCATAAGGAAATGAAGGCGAGGTGTTGGAATCAGCGGTGCTAGCAGGCCCATTAAATCGTTATTCATATATGAAGGGTATCTAAAAAATAACAATACATTAATAATAATCCACATGTTTACAAAAAAAATTACCTTAATGTAGTAGTCGAAACAGACATAATAGTACTGACTAGACTATTAATTTGAGTAAATGTCGGGTTCTGTATTTTTAAACGGTCGGCTGCTATTCGATTCAGAGCTGTATTATCCAAAACAACGACAGAATCTGTCGATTCTGTCAGTCTTTTCAATGTAAGAAGTGAATTATACGGCTGGACTACAACGTCACTGAAATATTATAAGCAGAGTAAAAAGTACATCATTTATGTTAAATTTTTACAGTACCTTATTTCATCTAAGTTGGGAAACACACTATACGTCTGGACTAGCTTCTTCGGAAATCGATCCGACAACTTCTCCAATATATTCGAGCCCATACCTGATCCTGTACCGCCAGCTATGGAGTGACAAAGCACGAAGCCCTCTAGGCTGTCACTACCTTCAGCTTCTCGATCAATAATATCGAAAATTTCCTCGTTCAACTTCTCGCCTTGTGAAAAACCGGAGGCCCAGTTATTTCCTGCACCGCCTCCATTTTTAGAAAGAAACACATTTTCTTGATTGTACAACTTTGAATATGGCGAGTTCAGTATAGTATTTATAACTCTAGGTTCCAAATCGAGCAACACTGCTCTCGGAATATAGTGTTCATCGTCAGCTTGGTAGAAGAAGACGTCCTTTCGATCGATACCTATAAGCTTACATTAACTTTCCAGAATAACTTATTTATACGAATCTTACCTTCAGTAGCGAAATCTTCAAGTATTCCCTCGGGATTTATCCCGTGCTCGGCGCAAAGTCGCTTCCAGAACTCAAATCCAACTAAAAAATGTTGAACATAAAAATATAACCTTACAACATCTGCAATCATTATTACTCTGGTTGCCACATTGGCCTAGCTGTAGTGTTATCATTTCACAAGGCATTTTTACGGTTTCTTTCTCAAACCGCGCCCTAACTTATAAACAATGTAAGTCTAATTTGACAAATTTTGGGCAAGTATTAAATTTACAATAGGATTAAATTTGACAGTTAACATAATTAATATTCTACAAAATTCAAACTTCAGGACAAACTGCGCCTGCGTAATGCGCACATTCGACGTTGCGTCCCATTGGTCAAGGTCTATAATTTTAATCGTTACAGAACATCGTTTTTTGTTGTGTGGTCACAGCACAATGAGCTGAGTTCTGTGAACTTCTATTACTGTCGTCTTACTGCAGTATGAGCCTGGACGTCAACCGTGTCAGCGGATCATCTTAAGACAAGGGAAATCAAGTATAATCGTGTATTCGTCAATCCACCTAAGCGTATCGTCAACTGACGAGAAATGAAGTAAGCCTTCTATGCTACACGGTGATGTAATCTATCTATTGTTGTTCTACTCTATATTGTTGTTCTATTCTATTAGAAAAAATATCTATCTAAATATCTTCTGCAACGGTCGCGCAGTGGCGCTATAATCTTAACATTAAAGCCTAATACTAGTCCAATACTTGAGGTACCTTATGCCATATACACGTATCTTTATTATCTAGTCAGTCATCGACCCTGTAACATACCAATCTAAATATATTATCAAGTAGGCCTCCATGACAAATCTTATGCCAGGTACATGTATCTTTCTTATCTGGTCAGTCGCCGACCCTGTCTCAAAGCTAGACATCCTTGGGCGACCTTGTACTGTGTACGCATATCTTTAAATATAAGTGTTTGAATTAAAAAATGGAAATAAAGCAGTAGCTGCGTGATTCGAACTCGTAGCTTATAGCATACATGATACAAGCCACACGCTTTAACGACTGGGCCTACTACAGCTCTAGCAAACGTCTGATGAACTAAATATTTGAATTATAAATCGAAGCATGCTCATAGCTATGTATATGTTCTAACCACTGCGGTGTCTACGCAACACCACCAGCCACCTGCAACGGCCGTTGGGCAGACTCATACTCACCGAATTCTAATATATGTCGATGCTCATATTCCGGTGAGACACTACTTTTACTTACGGTATTTCTTTGCCTCAGGCGTATCGATTCAGATCATGTGATAGCAGTTCCTCTGACAAAATTTTGGTTGTGCCTGTCCCCATTGATTTGAACTGGATAGATCCTTAACGTCACTGATCTGATCTTTCTGAGTTTCTGTAGTGGTATGGTAGTGACCTTCGACCGTAGTGACACCAATGTCTAATGAATCGTGTCTAATTTGGAATCTATGGCATGGTCACAGAACAATCATTGATTAGTCGTAGTCCCTACAGCCAATATTACTATACGGCTACAGCTTTCTGGGTATTTTGGGTGAATGTTATCTGTTTTGGGCTCTAGACTCTACAGTTCTAAATAACTCCCGAAAAATGAGAATACGATATTTTTAATCCCTGAATCCAAAAGAAGCGTGTATCTATTGTAAAAATTCATATTCAAGTCTAAGCAGTATATTGTTTTGCTTAAACTGCTCGCGTCCGAGCCAATCATAGACACACGTTAAGCAAAGTCTATCCCTAAACATATCTTAATCTATACCACAAAACATCGACAAAACATACCGTGGGTGGTTCAGTCGCCAAACCCGAAAAGGGAATTCCCCAACTTCAAATAATACACTAAATTCAAAAATATTGCCAACTATTCCTTGAATTTGTAAAGACAAGCGTTTCCGTGGGAACTAAAGCTGTTTAATCAATCTGACTTGAATTGAATTTAAAATGTCTATAATTACTGAGAATTGCCCAAAAATCGAGAAAAATGTTCCGAAAATTCAGTCAAATTACTATAATCCGGTGTTGGACGAACTGTGCAAAGGGCCTAAGTAAATGTATCGAAAATTAATACGGTCAAATTAAACATTATTTATTTATAGGATGACAAAGGAATATGTGAAAAAGCATTGTAGGGAACAGAATTTGTATATGACACCATATCTAAATGACGTGCTATATTTACATTTCAAAGGTTTTTCTTACATTGAAAATTTGGAGGAATACACAGGTTTGAAATGTCTATGGCTAGAAAACAATGGAATAAAGCAAATTAGTGGATTAGACAAACAAAATGGACTACGTAGTTTATTCCTACATTACAACTTGATTAAAAAGATTGAAAATTTGGATTGCTGTCCTATTTTGGATACGCTTAATATAGCTCACAACCAAGTGAAGAAAATTGAGAATTTAGGTAAGTAATTGCTTGATATATTGACAAACCGTTAGTTACATACCTACACTTTTTAGACTGCATCAAGCCATTACACACGCTTAACATATCAAACAACTACGTAGAAGTATTGGATGACTTTAAACATTTAGATAAGCTGCTCGAGTTATCAGTTTTGGATTTATCCAATAACCATGTAGAAGATCCTCTAATAGTGGAAGTCCTGGGAAGAATGCCTGACTTAAGAGTTCTTAATTTAATGGGAAATCCAGTTATTAGAAAAATTCCAGCTTATAGGAAGACTTTAATATTAGCTTGCGTACGTCTATATACCGTAGAGTGGATATATATGAAACCCTTTTTTTTTACGGAAACGTGAATATTTCTTTAAGGTGGTTATTTTCTTAAAATGTTAAATATGGAATCATGGAATGTTTTGGTGTTCCATATTATCCACAGTTTGAGGTTATACGAAACAGTGCAAGTTTCAGCATAACAACTGAATGTGAAATATTTTAACTTCCATATAAGCATATTAGGTGGATATATGGAATAGCTTAGATCGAAAAAAAACTTTTTTTTTAATGTTCTAACTCCGGAAATGGGTAGATAATGATTATACCAATAAACGCTTTTTATTGGTATAAAAATATAAATAATACAATTTAAAAACGTTTTTTAAGACAAAATTGATATTCTTTGTATTCTGAAAATGTAGTTTGTTGCTACTTTCATGTTTGTACAGAAAACTATTAAGTATATTCTAATAAATTTCATCATTAGGTTCTGTACTAATTAGGTTATGTACTAATATTAATTCCATTGGTCATTGGAGCATATATGTTTATCTCAAATAATAACTGAGATACAGAGCAACACTTTTAGTGGTATAAATTTTTCATGTTTTTCACTCTTTTCATGATTTTTTTTAAATATTAAATTTACCTAAACCGTGGCAATAGCAATACAACCCCCGCCTGCAGGTTTGACAGGTTACCTTTATTTTTAAAAATCTATTTTATGGATGGCTAAGCCCGCGAAAATTTAAAAAATTCTGCAAATGTTTCATATCACCCACCTGTGTTCCATATATACCCACCCACTCTACGGTACCTTTAGACCAAAATAAAACTGATTGTTTAAGTAAAGATTATATAAATATATATTTTTCTTTCAGAAAAATCTTCAGTATCTGGATGATCGTCCGGTGTTTCCTAGAGAAAGAGCTTGCGCAGAAGCATGGTAAGTTCAATAAAAATATAGTAGATGAATTTGTTATAAGTACTAGGTATTATTGTATTAAAATTGATTAGGGCCTTATTTACTTTAAAAACACTTAAATAACCTTTTGTAACACTTAATTTTAACATATTTCTGGGATCTTAAGGCAACGTGGAGGAATCACTGAAGAGGGTGCAGAAAGACGAAGGTGGATTGATAGAGAGAGGCAAAAAATTATGGACAGTGTTAATGGTAGGTATATATTATTTAATTCGTTTTTACTAATTTTCCAAGGCAAAAAAAAAGCACGTATAACAACAGGGAAAAACAAAATATAGATACATGACAATTATTTTCAAAGTACACCTCAACAAATGTATACGTACATCAATTTTCTTGTCTGGTATAAGCTAGTGTTAATCAATTTTTAAGAGGGAAAATCCTATACTAAAAATATTTGGAAAATGACCTATTTTTTTTTAACTGGAGATTATTTATAAAAGATGCGGATGGAAATTTTATTTACAAAATACATAAGATTCAAACAATTGATATATATCATATAAAATTTTGAGGTATTGATTATATTATAGACCGGGAGGTAGTGACAGATTTTCAGACGTGATTTTAACCCAATATGCCTTTTGGAGGGTATTGCGATATGCATATTCTGATGATAATAAATGATAAATTAAAGAATAATTCCGGGTTCTTCATAGATCTACTTCATATATATTATCTTCATTAATTTTGTGTAGCTGATGTATAGCACAACCATGTATACTTCTTAATGGGAGCCTGTTTGGAAACACGGATAAATAAAATTATTATAAATGCAAGCACGCAAATATTATGACTTTGCAACTATAGTATTTTACTTGAATTTTATTTAAGAACACATAGCAGCCCGAGTAAAATCGTATAGAAACGCTTAATTTGATGGTTCTCAAATATATCATGTATTATCATCAGAATATACATATAATATCCCCTAAAAACATGGGTACTGGGTAAAATTGTGTCATAAAATCTGTCACTATCTCCCGGTCTATTAGTACTTATTAATAGGCAGTCTCTATGGAATGTATCTCAAAATATTCATTTTCAGCCTTGATATCAATAAGGGACCGCCACATGGAAGAACGTCGACAGCAAACGCAACACTGCGATAGTGGAATGGGAACTTCAGTAGGAGACTCGGAAAGCGAAGCTGAAAGCCTTGGAGAAAATGCCAAGCAAATCCCGCAACTACACACCACGCAAGAAGCTGTAGAAAACAACTCTGACGACAGCAACGAAGAAGAAAGAATCTACAACTATGGAAGAGAGTGCGACAACGAGGAAGATTCCTCTTCTGGAAGCGAATGCGAGGAAGAAGACGATTTCATGAAAGACAGGCAAACTACCGAGGACTACTCTGCTTATAGAGAGACGATATTCGACTTCCATCCAAAGGGTAAGAAGGTGGAATAATTGTGTAGGAAATATTTGCAGCAAGGAAACTATTTCTAGGTTATAAACAAAAGAGGTCGCTAGTGGAAGAGATACGGGACGATGAAACTCCAGGCACAAGCGGTATAAGTAATATCAGATCGTCTACAAGCGGTTGCAAAGAAGAAGAAAAAGAACCAGTAGCCGAGAATACAGAAAATCAGAACTCGCAGGAAACTAAAGTTGAAATAATTGAAGAACGGGAAACAGTACCTGAGGCCGAAAGAGAAACAGAAGATCATAAAGATGAGAGAATAAAAGAAGTGAACGTTGAAATGATGGAAGATCAGATAGAATGCGAAAAATATAGGATCGAAGAAGATATAAAAGAAGATCAAAAGGAAGATAAGGCAGCACAACATATACATGGAGAGAAGATAGAAGAAATCACGGAGAAGTCGGATGAGGAAATAATTGAAGAGCAGACCGGAACCAGTTCATCGAGGGAAGATTTGAACAAGGAAAGTGCTGCTAGGTTCCAAGCCATGCTGAACGATATGAGCAGAGCTGTTGGTATCAGTTCTATAGTGATCCCCAAGGAAGACAAAAATAAAGCGAATGAAGAAACCAGAACTGGAAAAACTAAAGGAACTAGTGAAACAGTTGAAGAAAACGAGGCTGCACCAATGGAGAAGAATAGAAAGGCACTCGTGGAACAGGCGATGGCGCGAGTTAAAAAATCAGACCTGTCAACGTCATCGCTGACATTTGAAGATTATTTGAAATCGATTGACAAAGTCGAAATAAGTGCCGACGAAAAAATCGAAGGCTCCAGCGAAGTCTGTGAAAAGAACACCATGACGAAGGATATCAGCAAAGACGAATCAACCAAGGAGAATATTTGTCATGTGTTTGATCAAGGCAAGAAACTGTTCAAAACAAAGACACCGCCAATTATAGATGGCCCTATAATAAATCTGAGCAATGACACCGACAGTGACGATTACTCGGACGACGAGGATAGGTGTTTGATGTATTACCGTAATCTGACCGAGTCGAAAATAGTTACCAGTAAAGTTTCCGAACAGGGAGACGGCCCTACCACCTGCAACTTTATGCAAATTCTGGATGTCAAAGAGTGCGTGGAAGAAGTACTTCCAGCAGAATCCCAAGTAAAAGAAGAACCGACAGAAGCCAGCGAATCTTTGAAGGACGAAACAAATCCATGCACTGCAAAATTAAATGAAGATTCATTAGTGCTGATGGAGGTGATTGAGGAACTACAGCCAGTTTTAGAAGGTAGTGATGGGGAAAGGACTGACAGGAACGATAATGAAAAAGGCGAAGAGGCAGACATATCTGCAGATGAGGAAAACCCGTATTATATAAAATTAGATAAGGCAACGCCCAGGGGATTCGAAACGCTGGACGGTAGCGATGAACCGATGGAAGTTAAATCCAGAGAAGACATACAGCAGGTGCTGAAATTATCGCCGCACGAAGAAAACGTAGATGAAGACTCAAGCTATAGGGAGATTCTTTCTTGGGATCTGAAGGTACCACGCGAAAACATACAGATTTTGAAGCCCATAGAGAGGGGTAAAGCGAAGGAACTGGCCCAGGACGACCTATGCGAACTTTTGGGTCGATCTAAGAAGATAGAGGCGCCCGAATTTACGATTACTCCTCCTAAAGATATTGTGGAAGAAAACGACGTCATTATGTATCCTAGCTGCGCGGTATACAAGAGTGTGTATACCGAAAGAAATATCACAGTGAAAGAAGGCGACGTGAAACCGCCTTCCGTGCATAGAATCTTGAAGATGTCTGAGAACTACCCAGTTTTCCAAAAGAACCAAGACGAGATTGTGAAGCACCCGGTAGAGGAGAAAGAAAGCAAGCCAGAAAATGCGTTGAAAATGTGCAATAAAATTTCTGAGGTGCGAGTGCAAATGGCAGAGTTCACCAAGAACCTCAAGGAATTCAACGAGAGATCCAGACTGGCTAGGGAAGAGGTCATCAGAGACTACAATAATTCGATGGAGCAAGAGCTGAAAGCAGTCGAAAAGATCATGGAAATGAATGAGCGGATATCTGGGAAAAAGACCATAAAGACAGTAAAAAGCAAAAGAGTTGATTCGACGGACGTTAACGTGATGCGGAGGCACTTTAGTGATATGGGCATGATATTAGAGGAAGAGGAAAGTGATACGGAGGAGCAGCTGAAAAGGAGGGCCGATTACTTTAAGGAGCGACTGAGAACTAACTTTGATGAATCTGCAAACGAGGACAAAAGATACTATGAAGGATTAAAGCATAAAGGAATGCTTACTGAAACGGAAGAAATTAATTTAATGAACTTCGATGACGGAGATTCTACGCAACCAATAGAAGAGATATGCGGAGAATCTGTACTTTGTGAAGAAACAATCACTGCATGTGAGGCAATTATCGTGACTGATGATCACGGTTCCCTAGAAGAGGAAGTTATTATGACATACACTAATACAACTAATACCTTAAAACAAGGAGAAATAGTGGACGAAATGGATATTGAGAAGGAAGATATTGTAGATACCGTGATATATAAAGAAACAGTTACCGAAACTAAAGAAGTAAGTATGACTAGCAACTGCGGTGATACAGTACAAGAAGATATAGATGAATACGAAAGAGAACCAATATGTGAAGATACTATGGTGTACTCGGAAACGCTAACCAAAATTGAAGACATCAGTGTGTCGCACAGTATTGACATGGGGATAGAACAGGAGCAAGTAGACACATTAAATAATGAGACATGCGTGGTATACGACGACACAATTATTGAAGAGGCAAGCATAGACATTAAAGAATCTAACGACGAAGATGGCATCGTTCTAATAGATTCAGAAAGTTACGAGGATTACTTGACTACCAACGAGGATGAAGAGTGTGAGGAATCGAACCATACCGATCCAGTAGTTACCGATCCAGAGAGTTTTATAGAGAAAAGTAATGAAAGCTATGAGGAATATTTGACAACCAATGAAGACTCGGAGGAGGATGACGAGAGAACTGATGTGGGGCGTGAGGACTTTGAAGATATTAATTTCGAGAAACCATTTCACTATAACCAGTTTGTAACAAAACTACAAGACGAATTACAGAAGCAGGATGACGAGAGTACTGAAAACGAAAAGATTGAGAATGACGATGATGACGCGATTGTCGTTAAAAGAAATATTAGCTGTTCTTTGGAGATGCAATTGGCTAAGAAAGCAGATTAGAAGGAAATCATTTGGATGTTAATTTGTTCCGTATTTATTTGTCTGTAGCACTATTTGTTGTTAAGCAACCACCGTTACTATCGACAAAAACTGGTCCTAGTCTACCACCGAAATGTTTATCATTATATTATGTTACTGATTTAATGAATAAATCCTTTCTATTAACGATCGAGTTTAAATTATTTATTAGGACAATTCAATGGGCACAATGCAAGCCCTTTGTGTTGGGTTTTCATTGTGTATCATGAGACGCACAAATTCTACAATACATACAATAAGTGGATAATTAGATGGGTAATTATTGATCGTTAGATGCTAATGATTTATGAATATATGTATTATTATACAGGACCAGGAGAGTGTTTCATTTTGGTGTTGTATGGGTACTGGACAAAATGGAACAGAGTGAAGTCTCCGTGTTTAGGCACTATGTCTTGAATACGTCTTTCCATGGGCTCAGGTTTATAGCGGAAGAAGGTAGGCATTGGACAGAGCGGTAAGTAAGATTTGGAGACTGCACAGTCTACATAAGATGTCAGTTTCTATATCGTTAGACAGCAGAAAATAAAATTGTATATTGTACAGATAATATAATAGGACCAGTGGCGCCTCCTCAAGAGGCAGCAAGAGAGGCTAAGCCCCCCCATTATGTTTGCGTACATAAAATTTAATTTTTATAATAATAATAAGAAAGAGACGAACATCGCCTTAAAAGAGGCGGAAAACGGGCTAAATATCGAGATCTTCTCGTCGAACTCCGCAGGTTTCATCCAGGTCATTCTGTTAGGCTTGTAGTTTTAGTGATAGGTGTTCTCGGGGGTGCGAGTGATACACTGCTCTCGGATCTTAAGGTAATTGACCATGACAAATTCAAAAATTTTGCTTGCGGCGCATTTCAGGGCTTAGTAACCTTCAGGGGCGTGTGGTCTATAAAAGCAAGGGAATCATTGCTTCTCTTAAAGTACATAGGTACTTAAAGAACATTACACAATATTAAGGCATTTTAACAATTTTAACATTTTGTAGTTTATATTAACGGAAATAATTTTATCACTAAAAGAATGTCGTAAGTATACAGGGTGTATCTGAATAGCTATGTTGAAAATCGTGATACTGGCGTCAGAAATAAAATCTAGTATATATTCAAAATATTTATTTTCATTATACAACGTGTAGTACAGATTAAAATATGCATAGTTGCTATACCATAACAGAGTGTTCCAGAATTATTATCATCATAGGTTTTCAGTATTCATAATAATCTCACATCATAATTTATAATGACCCAAGCAGCATGGTGACGTCATTATTACGTTCTTTTAAGGTGATTTTAGGTCTAAGACGTCAAGTGGCCAATATGAAGCCGAATATATGACGTTATTTCTATGTCGTCTTTAAAACGTCACTTTTTTCTCGTCATTCAGACGTACCTTTTTCATCTAATGTTACTAATCCTTAAGACGTCATGAATTTGACGTCAACTTGACGTCATATTTTCGACGAACATTTTTCCTGCCTGGTTATACTTATTTGTCTACAATAATTAATGTCATGTTAAGTTTGAGACATTTCTGAATTTAAAACATAAAGGGCACTTCAACGGTTATAATTACAAACTCTTTGTAATTTTTGAATGTAATTTATATCAGCAATCATTTTATATCGGAACAAGGGATTGTTTCGATTTCCGCATTTCAGCAGGAAATTGTCAATTACTTGAAAAAAAAAACATAAAAATTAGCATAAGCCAGACAAAGACGCAAACAATAAAACATAAAATAAAACTTCTATCTCAGCCAGCGCTGCCAGATGTAGCATTATTTTCGAAATTTATGAAAATATGATAAATACTACCTTTTTACGTATTTCTTAACTATAAAGCACATAATTTGCTATTTGTCTCATGTGCTATAAATATCCATTTGACAACGCATCGCTGGGGCACGTGACTAAACTTAACCAATAGAATGCGATAAGTTCTCGATAAAATGAAAATTGTTGTTGGAGGTGTATTATTGTTTTCGTGTTTTTGTAGTTTCTCTGTTTTCCCTGCATTTGTATTTTGCCCATGTATTTTGGAAATTACGTCAAATAAACGTCAGTTAATGACGTCATTTAAACGCCAAATAAACGTCATTTGGCTCTGACTTTTTCTCGTCATTTTAACGTCTCTTTTGTAGTTCTTTTAACGTATCTATGTCCTAAAAACTGACGAAATAAATACGTCATAATAACGACATCATGCTGCCTGGGGAGCCGTATATGTCTCGACAACGTTTGACAAGGATGTAATGTCCGAGTAAACGCGACCACGAACGTACATGTCATGAATATAAATAATATGATATGCAATGATTTTAGTTAACTATACAAGTCAGCCTGGAGTGGTTGATAAAAATAGGAACAAATAGATGAAACGGTTGATGAAACTTTAAAGACCTAAGTATAGTTTCTTTTAATTGACTGTTAAAATCTAGCATTTCTTAAAAAAAATCACTTACCGTAATGGTTTAAATCCGGCCGTGTCCCTATTATTTTAAACAAAATTTAATTTGAAATTAGCAGATCTAGATGAAACAACCGATGTCACTAATTCAACTATCTGTAGTAATACGCTACACCAAAAAGGATACAAATTGAGTTACACTAAGCTAGTGAATTTTTTGGTATCTACAGGGCGTTCTGGGCCGTTTGTTGCATTTTGTCGTGGGCGGCTACCGGGCTTTTGATACAATCAGCATGGAATGACTTCCAGAATAACGCTATCAGTTTTGTCGTGGAAACGAGCTACTTGGACTGGGATACGAAATTTCCATCCATAACAGTATGCGAAACTGACAACCAGAATAATATAGCAGAGGTTACAGACCGGTAAGGAAGATATTAACGGCTAGCGACACTATGACTCAAAGGTATTGGTCCCTTTTTCTAGGACTTTTGGCGATCCCCATGACTATAATCTGGATGAAGTCGTCAAAGAACAAGTGTATTTTCGAGGTTTGTCATTCTATACGTTGCAGATGTGCGGGCCGGATGCGCGTATGCCGAAGAAGGATTGCTTTGTGAAGAACATTAGCGAATTTTCAGAGCAGGTTTGTACTTTAATCGTACTATAGTATAAGGCCGCCATGTTGAAATTAGTACATTTTGAACTCCATACTTGTAAAAAGCCCATTTTTGGCGAGTAGCTTTAGAATTAAAATTTACTCGGTTCTTCACTTTCTTCACAAGTTATTCACTTTTATATAAAACAATTAGAACAATTAGGTAGACGTTTTTAAAAAATGTTTTTTTACCAGATCAAAATTACCAGCTTTCTACCCCTTTCTGATACAAAAATAAACAATTCTTTCATATAAAAATTTTCAAAATAATTTGCCATTTTTCGTAAATTCAAAATTTCCTGATATTTTATTGACAACGGCTAGATGTGTTACCCCCATGCGGTAAGCATTGACTACAATATATTTCAAAAATATGCAACCAAGAATAAAGTTCAACAGATGTTTTCAACCGTTTTTCCCATCAAATCCATTATTGTTCACGTTATGATCGAGATTTGACCTTAATGTGTGTAATCTCTTCTTGTAATCTCTAAAGTTAAATAGTAGGGAGGAGTGCTGGCATTCAGCATGCTATTGGTAAGCGTAGGGTATCGCTTACCAATAGCGTACTGAATGCCACCCCCCCCCCCCCCGGCACTATTTCACTTTTAGGCGGTCCGCTTGCGTCAGTATGGCATCAGAGGAGATATAGTTTCTCTGTCTAGCTTCTTTATCATTTATTACGAGAATTTTATAAGCATGGTAGTCATAGTAGCATATTTAGATACAAATAATAATTATAATAATAAATTAGGTTATTAATACAAACTTTTTAGGTTAGGGGCACCTGCAGCCAAATTTTCAAACGCTGCAAGTGGAATGACATACATTTCGATTGTTGCACATATTTTCGACAAATAGACACAGAAATGGGCAAGTGTTATAGTATTAACTCCATACAAACGAGGTAAAACATTTTCTGAGGTCAACAAGAATGTGAACTTTGCGTTGCTTATTCTTTTAATGTTAAATTGATTTGTAATATTACAATTTTTTATAGGGAAAAGAACGTTACATCTTATAAAATGGTCTCTAATAAGGATACAGGTCCTGGAACTTTATATTTAGAACTGAACGGATTTGCAAACGTAATTAGGTACTTATCTAATAATAATATATTTACAGAGAAAATTTACATTTTTTCAGCTATATACACTTGGTGAACAGGAGGTACCGTCTATGACAACTTTAAGCAGTGATGTTTTACAAATTGTCCCTCATATCCAGTATCACAGATACTTTGCAATAAAAGAAATAGAAAATCAAAAAGAGGCAAGATAAAGCATCATAACTTAACGCATATATATATATATATATATATATATATATATATATATATATATATATATATATATATATATATATATATATATATATATATATATATATATATATATATATATATATATATATATATATTTTGTGAAAAGTAATCTTGGGTTTGTAGCATTTCATTACATAGAAATAAGCAACTAGACGAATAAGAAAGAAAACACACTTACCAGTACTATATCTGGACACACATACGGAAATGAATCACTATGCATATGAAAACGAACCACTTAGAAGTTGTACAAGTTCTTTCACCTTTCTTGAGGATCTTCAGAGCAGTATACGATTTATTTCATTGATCATTGCTCTGAAGATCCTCAAGAAAGGTGAAAGAACTTGTACAACTTCTAAGTGGTTCGTTTTCATATGCATAGTGATTCATTTCCGTATGTGTGTCCAGATATAGTACTGGTAAGTGTGTTTTCTTTCTTATTCGTCTAGTTGCTTATTTCTATGTAATGAAATGCTACAAACCCAAGATTACTTTTCACAAAATAAATATGAATAGCAAAGAATTTCAAAGCTAATATATATATATATATATATATATATATATATATATATATATATATATATATATATATATATATATATATATGCTTTTTTCAAATAACTTATGGTTTTAGGTAGAGTACGTCAGCGTTCAACAAAGAAAGTGCAAATTTACACACGAAGATGACCTAGACGTCTATCAGTACTACAGCTACAGTGCGTGCTGCGTGCAGTGCAGAAAAAATGCGCAGATAAGAAAGTGCGGATGTGCACACCACCTTATGCCGAACACACGTAAGGATTTGAAGGAAATATTAATAGTTAAAAATACGTGCATATAGGTAACTAATCTCCAAATCTTGAAAGTTGACGATTACGTCACTTATTTTTAATCTTCAACATACGCTGTTCGAGTGTTCTTTATTAAAATATAATAATAAGAGTTAAGGTAAAACCAAAAAGTTTACGTTTCTCATCGGGGAACGGGGAAGTTTGTATACATCCGGACGAGTTGTTTAAACACACATTTGACTAGTGCAATACTGATTTGATTCGTATAGTTTATAACAATGACGTAATCGTCAGCTTTCAAGATTTGAAGAGTGTTATATAATATGCAAACCGAGAAATATCCATATTTATAATGAACATACTGATTTCAAGTTTTGAGGATTTTTTTGCGAAATTTAGTTGTTTTCCAGCATTCATACAACAGTGCAACATCACAGGATTAGACTGCCTAAACAAAAACTACAACGCACTTGCAGTACTAAAGCCTTTCTGGGCAAATCGACCAGGTCTATACTGCGACTGTTTACCTAGCTGTACGGAAATCGAACTGTCCGTCATTAGAGACGACAGGAAAGGGTAATAGAGCACATACGTAATAAAACTTACCTTGATTTTTCGAAACCAGTAATATTCTTCAGCATTAGCATCAACTAGATGAATAATGATTTGTAAAAAGCTATAAAACTTTGAGGCTTCCCTAGAGTACTAACTAATGCTGTTGATTATGCAACCTTGATAATTTTTAGCAACATTTATATTTAGCAAAAAATATCTATTATGATTACAAACCACATGCCATTTGGACTCTTAAACATCTATTAAGTATTTAAAACATAACATATAAGGAGATACTCGACGTATTATCTCGACTGAACCTGATACTAGTATGCCAGTATAATCTCTTGCATAAAATGAATCATATGTGATGTCTTTTATTACAGAATTGTATCTGAATACGCCATAATTGAGCTGTCTCTAGAACGCCTACCATCTGAGCGTTTTAAGAGAAAAGTGGTCAGAGGCAAGATGGACTTAGTTGGTAACGTACTTCAAAGTTCTACTTGTTTTATTTTAATGGTGTTAAAATGTGTTGCAGTTTCAATGGGAGGAGCCACCGCCCTTTTTCTTGGCGCTAGCATTTTAAGCTTCGCAGAAGTAATTTATTATTTTTCCGTAAGGACTTTGGTAGATTTTTTGAGAAACAAACATGTGGGAAAGAGAAGTTACAACTATAGACGCAAAATTAATACCCAGAATAACTTTTTACCTGAAATTCGTTGAATATTTCAAAAAAATTAATAGAAACGATGTAATTTAGAGTTAAAATATTCTTTTTTAGCTATCTTGGCGTGTATATGCATCAATTTTCGCGTTACGTTTGTTGTCTTTGGTCAATTTCCAGGAGCTAATATACGTCGCCTCCTAATAGGCGACGTATGTTAATGCAATAAATGACTGACGTTTCATTAGAGTACAATACAATTTCGGCCATGTTAAGCACTAACGAGCGTCTTAGATTTTTCGGAAACAGAGTCAGTAAAAATGTTTTTGTCCAACTCGCATAAAATTGGCGCTTTCCCAGCCTGCATAGAAAGCGGAAAGTTGCCTATGTCAAACAACCGTGTGCTTTTCGATTTTTGTAAGCACTAGTGCGTAAATAGAATTTCGCGCACGGCTACACGAGGTTTCCGCATGCTTCATACTTTCGTTGTTTGAAATAGCCCAGTTCCCGCTTCCCCGAATGTTTCGAAGAAAATGCAAAAAATTTTAAAATATCGATATTTGATTTCATACTTTACCTATAAAATATCGATATTAAAAAACTATTTTGGACACCCTATATGAAAAAAATCAATTCTAACACTAGCTTGGGTTTTAATGGGCCTAGGTTAGACATTATTTTTTTACGATCAACCAAGAATCGATGGAGTAGATATCGAATCTTCAATGAACTGTCGATAATTACTGAAAAAAATATTTCAAATATCATAACTTAGCAACGCCGCATTTGAGGAGAAAATAAATTTAGGATTTGAGAGACGGCATGAAGAGGCTTCAAACACCACTAGAAAATACAGGGTGTTCCATCTAAAAAATATATACTTGTATGCACTTTTATATATATATATATATATATATATATATATATATATATATATATATATATATATATATATATATATATATATATATATATATATATATATATATTGATAAAGAAAAATACAGAACTTAAATCAGTAATCAAATTCAGTAAATACATCAAATTAAATCCCACCTGTAACCACCTGTAACTATCGCACAGACAATAGTATAAGCGCAAGCAAACATACACCTAGGACCAACGAACAGACTATAGCGGAACGCCAACCAGCTACGCGCCTTATTGGTCAAAACGTAATACCATTATAACTAACTAATTAATCGCCACAAAAATCTAATTCAAGCAATATTACAATAAACAAGTCACTGAATAATTATGGAGTATAGATTACTAATAAACTATGTCTAGATTCAAAGATTAATGTGAAAGCACCAAGGTTAAAATGGGGTTCGAGAGTTTTAGCTACGAACCAGAATCAAAATGTCGAGGCAACGCCTCACACATAAATTGAAGTTACACAACAGAAAGTGAATCTGATTGTATAATAGTGTTTAGAATTCGAAATTATATAAAGTGAAAATCAAATTGTAAGAGTTTTAAGTGAAATAAAGTAAATTATATATAATGAATCAATCTGTTTGGCCAGATCATAACATCATAACAAGAAATAAGTGAGGTACCCAGGAAGTGCAAATGTCATACGGCTTATCCGTAGTAACAATTAACAGCTAAAAATGAGTCTAGCTAAGGCGTTAGATGAAGCAACAGCCACGCTCATAAGTTTCATAAAATTTGTTATAAAATAATAGTAAATCAAAAAGTAATAATGTAATAATATTAAATTAATTAATAGATAAGCAAGAACACCAGCGTATGGGTATAGAAGCAGAAATAACTGCAAAAATAAGGGTTTTCGTCGTATTTAACAAGTAAGATGTAGAAGGCTTGGTAGCGTCCCAGCCATAGGAAATAATTTTCGCAGTAAATTAATGTGATAAGAAGATTGCAAATACAGAAGCAGTAAATTAAAGGTTTGAGGGTGAATAAATCCCAAAGCAGAGTTCCAGCGGAGATACCTACATTCCAGAGGGAGTACAACGACCTCCCGATACATGACACCACCATCAGAGCCCAGAAGCATCTGTTTATTCGTGTACCAACCAGTGATATCAAAAAAGTTTTTGTGCGTGGTGATAAAAGAATTAACATAATTTTAAGGGTAATAAACAATTTCAAACTTTGCTAGTTTTAAGAAACATTGTGACAGAGGACTTGGTCCCATGTAATAGATATAAGTTACGTAGGTTTGTCATAGGGTAGAAATAAGATTTCAAGATTTTGTTTATTTTATTATCCATATATGACAATAAACGAGTAATATGCAACAAACTTCTTCGTTCTTGTTCTTTTAAAAAATTTCAGGAAACAATTTAAGACTAATACAATTTGAGCTTCTCTAAAATTTAATTAATTTAATAAAATATTACAATATCATAAAATTCACTATTTTGAAAATGTAACTTCATTTTAAAAATATTTCAAAGAAATTTATAATAGACCTAATTGGACCCCCTCTAGAAGAGTCTTCATGTCTAAAGTGATCCTTCTAGTAAAATAGAAACTAGTGTTCATAGAACTGGCGCCCATAAAACAGAGAAGGATTCAATAGGGGAGAAATAAAGTAAGCAGATCAAATATGTCTTCATCATACTATTACTTTTACAATATCTCATTTTATACAAAATTTAACTAAATCAACGTAGAACTACAAATCATAAATTTCAAACATAGTAAATTATCAACAAAGCGGGGTTATCAACCAAAATTATCAACCAATGTGTGTGTGCCACTAATTTTATATGGGCCTTCATGAATAAAGCTGTCATTGTAGGGTAGCTGTTAAGTTGGGAGAATTCGATGGACGCGGTGTATAATATATTTATTATTAAGATCTTAATTATATAAATTCTGTAGTTGTAAATTTTTTATTCTTATTAACTGGAAAATATGAATACAATATCGCGAAGCGCGAAACATTTAAAACATTATACTTATGTTTATAATATAAATATTTGAACAGATAGCACAGCAAGTGCATATATCTTACACATTCTCAAATAGTTAAAATAACATTGATTCTCCATAATATTTACCATTCTAAGCACATACGAGGTAGCTATGAAAAATCGCCGTCAACCCTATTTATGTAAAAATTATTCATTTTGCAACGCCCTCATATGATAAAATAAATGTTACGTAATCTAGAAAATGCCAGGCTTGAAATGCCTTCTTGGGGAATTTCTTATACTTTAGGTATAAAAAGTAATACCATCTAAAATAAATCAGTACCTGTGATAGGTAACAGACAATATGGCGCCCAACATTGTTGTTTTTAGTTGCCTTATGGCACTGATGCACTTCACATCGACAGGTAAGCAACATCAGTTTATAATACCTAGATTTATTAATGCATTATTGTATTTAGATACTTTTGTAGTATACTCTGTTCGCAGATATAGCCATCGTCCCGTAGATGGAACGCAATACAAAATAATAAAACCCACTATATGTTAATGCTTTGTATATTTTTTTAAACTATAATCGCAGGTCCGTAATTTCGCCTGTTGTGCATTGTTACTAACAATTTACCTCCTGAAGTGAGTCGGGTCTTGTTACTGCCCATTGCAAAATTAAATCTCGGTAGGTGACGGCAACTGTACCTATCTATTTTTCTAGATGCCACATACCACCTATTAAGAACAAGAGCATCTCCTAGCTCAGCAATGGTCTGTTCCTTCGAATGCACTCGTAAGCATACGCCCATAATTTTAAGTGGTTCAAATTACATGTATATCTTATAATTTCCAGGGGGTCCTGGTAACTCCACAAATGCCACGCCAGATGGCGCTGGTACCACGCCCTCTACAGGTACGTTTTCGTCTAGATTACCGTTTTAATGATAGTAGTACATTCTTTTCGATTTATAGGCTCCAATACAGACAGTTCAAATTCTACGCCTTCTAGCGGCAACCCTAGTGAGAGCACTACCGGTGACGGTACTAATACGGGTGAGTTATCTTTGATAGAGCATCATTGGTTAATACCGGGTCTACATTACTTTTAAAAAGTTCCAGACCACGAAAAAATTTCGTAAAATACGATTTCATATACCCATTCTTAACAAAACCAAAATGTTTGTTCTACGCCAAAAAAACGACACGATAGGGTCTAGAAATCTCTGCTCTAACAGATGTTAGATGATATTCATATCTGGGCTTTGAGCGGGCCACTGTAATGTGGTTATACCAGCAGTTTCTAAAAATTTCGCACTGTGTGCTACATGGGGTGTAACTCGGCAAAAGGTCGAACACACCGCTGTAAGATGTCATGTCAGATGTCGATATCAATTCGCGCTGTCATTGATTGCCTATAGAAAAAATGGGAAGTGGTGTTGTAAAGCTTGACATAACCGATCTTAGCCGTGAATTTCAATGATATACGAACCACATTGCTAAGCGGAACAACTTGGTTTTTAATTGTGGCCCGCGCAGCTACAAAAAATACCAACCTAGATGCCTTTCAATATTTTTTACGCAAAGAAATTGAGGTCAGATCAATGGCTAAAGAGAAATCAATAAACCAATGATAAAGACAATAAACGCATATCTATCATGGACTGTTCACAAAACAGAATATGAAACACTTTTCAAATGTTTACAGGTTCAACTGTTAGTGGCTCAAATTCTACACCTACTAGTGGCAACCCCAGTGACTCTGGTAGTGAAAGCACACCTGACCAAAGTACTCTTTCGTCCACAGGTATATAATATAGGAATCGCTTCTACATTATATTTTATCTAAATGCACAATTGACCAACAAAAACTTTCAGGTACTGATTCAGGCAGTCCAAGTTCTAGCACCTCTTCCGATGGTAGCCCGAACGGTACTACTCCTAATGACAACACTTCCAACAGTTCAAACACAGGTAAGCAAGGAGTAGATACATAACCTTCGAGAATATTGAAACTATAATTTTCAGTTCGTGCTAAAAAATTCCAATAAATTTAAAATAAATTAGATTTAAAAAAAAATAAAAAACACGCTTTAAAGAGAAACCGAACTAAAAAGTATAAAATAAATTTTAACTATTAAGATTTTGTAAAAAAGCATGGTGTGCATGATATCAATTATTATAAATATTTCACTGATATCGTGCACCCCACGCTTTTTTACAAAATATCAATAGTTAAACAATATTTTTTAATTTTTAGTTCGGTTTCCTTTTAACGCGTGTTTTTTAAACTATAATTTATTTTTTACTTTTTAGTTCGGTGACCCTTTAAAGCGTGTTTTTTATTAGTTTTACTTTCTGCTATGAAATAGATACATTTTTGTGATGTGGTCCGAGATTTAATGAATGTATAACTTCCAGTGAATTATATATTGTGGCGAATGCGCCAATGTGAGATATATTTTTTAATATTCTGGTTTTTGATGACCATGCTGAAAATCATATTTGACTCTTAAGATTTTGTAAAAAAGCGTGGGATGCATATTAAATTGTTATAAATATTTCATTGATATAATGCATCCCACACTTATTATAAAATCTTAATAGTTACTTAAACATCATTTTTTACTTTTTAGTTCGGTTTCCCTTTAAAGCTTTTTTTTGTTTTTTAAACAATAATTTATTTTTTTCCCTAAAAAATATGTTGAATGTTTTACTTTCTGCTATGAAAAAGATTAATTTCTGTGCTGTGTGGGCCGATATTTAATGAATGTATAACGTCAGTAAATTCTATATTCTACCGAATACGCCAATGTGAGACACATTTTTTTAATATCCTGGTTTTTGATGAGGTGAGGACATTAGGACGTTGTCGAATTATTGTATTGTCCTTGATACGTGTGCAAAGTTTCAGTGCAATCTGACGTTTTGAAGTGGGTGAACATCTCGTTCAAACATTCCGTTACAAGATACATACATACATACATACATGCGTGCTTCCATACATACATACATACATATATACATACATACATACATACATACATACATACATACATATATACATACATACATACATACATACATACATACATACATACCTACATACATACATACATACATACATACATACATACATACATACATACATACATACATACATACATACATACATACATACATACATACATACATACATACATACATACATACATACATACATACATACATACATACATACATACATACATACATACATACATACATACATACATACATACATACATACATACATACATACATACATACATACATACATACATACATACATACATACATACATACATACATACATACATACATACATACATACATACATACATACATACATACATACATACATACATACATACATACATACATACATACATACATACATACATACATACATACATACATACATACATACATACATACATACATACATACATACATACATACATACATACATACATACATACATACATACATACATACATACATACATACATACATACATACATACATACATACATACATACATACATACATACATACATACATACATACATACATACATACATACGTACATACATACATAACATACATACATACATACATACATACATACATATGTACATACATACATAACATAATATCCATTAAAATTCTAAAAGTCTTATTCAAAATTCTTATCTAAAATTCAGCGCATGAAAACGTGTTCCCTAGAAACTTCTTGAGTTAATTTTTATGAGATTTGACAAAATCATCAAATTGTATCAGCGCGCAATACAGTGTGCAAAAACTGCAATTTCCTGATTATAATTCTGATGCAGACGACGTCGAAGACACGACCCGATGTATTGCTTCTTCCGCAGTGTAGTTGAATATTCTTCACCTGTTATTTTCTTAATTATTTTTTCAAGATGTTGATCATCTAGTTGGAGGTAAGGTTTAATTGAACTTACTCTTGCTAATTTACTAATTCCTCCTTTTGCCAAAACTGAAACAGCGGAAAATCGCAGGGAGTGAATGGTAATTTTTCCGCTGAAACATCCAGTCCAACATCTTTTGCTGTATTTTTGTCCAATTCGAAGGTTCATTCCTCTCAATAGCTATGTCTACACAACTTGCCACTGAATTATCAGTGAGGGTATGCCAGTATGCGTATTTCCTCTATTTTCTCTTCTTTTTCTATGAACTTTTTGTATAATCTTATTAGCCCAGTCAATTAATGATCAGAAGAGGGATACTTCTAGGCATTAGAGGCAAGGAACGAACAAAATGTTTGACTTTTAGATTACAAATCTACTTTGATCTGCTCACTTTTTAGCAGTTTTTGATAAGATTCGCTACACTTTTTTTCTTATAAGTTGTTCATTTGTTCATTAAATTATCTATTTGTTCATCAAAATAAAATACTAAAATGTTTACTTCCTTCCAGGCTAGCTCGTAAGAAAATACATATTGAACGTACGTTGCGCTTCGATGGAACTGTTTCTTTCTTTTCGTGGAATTCTTTCCTTTTCTAATATCGGGATCCTCTTGTACTCTATGCATCAAATGGATTTAATTTGTCTTCCATTCCATACTCGTTCAAAAATTTGGTCATGAGTATCTTCATTGTAGTGTTCCAGATTGTTTTGATAGTAATTTATTTGTCTTCTTCATTCATCTTCCCCCTTAATTTTACGCGTGTTATACGCCCAATCTTTATATAAGTATCTTGGCCAAAACTGCATCTGATGTAGTTCTATGAAATTGGTACTGCCTTTCCCTGCAAAATGTCGGAAATTGTTTCCATACTTCTGTTTTATAACAACTTTGTGTAATATTTTCCCAAGAGAACCTACCGAAACGATTAATTTTATTCATTTACGAATGGTTTTACAAGTGGCGACAGCAGCGTTATTTTGTTGCCAATATAATATGTAATAATAAGAAGAAAAACATGGCATGTGGCATAACAACGTGGTATTACCACATTTTTTATATTTCCACATATTAAATTAATACTGTACCTACCTGTTACATAATTGCATTAATTTATTACTCAAATTTCATTTTATTACAGTAGTCATATTTTATTTGTAGGTGCAAGTTCTGGAGGCACTGATTCATCCACATCTTCTGATGGTATCCCTAGCAATACTACCCCTAGTGGCGTAAATAACGCTTCCAATACAGGTATTATTATTATTATTATGTAATTATTAATAGTGATGCATAACCGCTTGCTGTGTAGGTAGTGAGTGTTGTATCTGGCACATCTGATCGGTAACGGTCGCGGGCAGACTGATTGTTTTCGTTCCTATATTATGTATCTCCTACGCAGGCTATGCTAAATTATCACGTGTGCGTCGCGGTTGCGCTGACGTCAGGTGATTTTGCCCTGCCTGAGGCGGGGCTGGTGCCAAGATGTTTTCTTTGATAATAGAAATTGGTTACGAGTGCGCGTTTCCCGTAACAGTTGTTTTCACTTTAACTGTAGGCAGAACCGAGTCGAAAATAAAATAAGCAATGTATGCCTAAAAATAAATGGATTCATACTTACGTAATTTTGGGGGCGTGTTCAGTTGGCCATCACTCCCCCTCCAAATTATAGAATAGACCAAATATTTTAACCACTCTAGTCCCAAATAATTTAATCACAAAGATTGGCAAGATTGGAAACAATTTGTTCAGTATTTTTATCGTAATTATGAATCTATTAATTCTAAGACTCAGTTACCTCCAATTTTTGTGAAATGAACTTTTGATAAAAGACGTTATGTTTCTTTTAAGCTTTATGATTGTAGTATTAGGTTTACTGAATTCCGACGCTACAATATCGATTGTAGGTGCCAACGGAATCAGTTTATTAAAATATCTTAATATGAAAATAAATCCCTTCAGAAATCTACCGACATCAGCGTCATTTTTTGTTACCAAAATAATATGTAATAATAATAAGAAGAAGAACATATTATGGCATGTGGCACGGTAACGTGGTATTTCCACATTTTTTTGTATTTCCACTTATTAAATTAATACAGTACCTGTTACGTACAATTGCAATAATGTATGACTCAAATTTCATTTTATTAATTTAATTTAATTATATTTTATTTGTAGATGCAAGTTCTGGAGGCCCCGATTCATCCACATCTTCTGATGCCACATCTTCTGATGGCGTCCCTAGCAATACTACCCCTAGTGGCGTAAATAACACTTCCAATACAGGTAATTATTATTATTATTAAGTAGGTAATTATTAATAGTGAATTAATAGTGCTGGATAGGGCTGGAACCTTTGATGTAACTGTAACACTCGGAGTAGTTTCCACAAACACCAAAACACTTTCACTTCGCTCGACGTGCGTTTCGCCAACCAAGTTGGCATCATCCGGAGACGATTAAAACTGAATTATCTTTACCGATAATACATCAGTTTTAATCGTCTCCGGATGATGCCAACTTGGTTGGCGAAACGCGCGTCGAGCGAAGTGAAAGTGTTTTGGTGTTTGTAGAAACTACTCCGAATTAATAGTGATTTAAATATCGACCTATAAACTAATAAAACATAAATAACAATAATACGCAATTGCAACGATAAATACGCAGCAGCAGTCCCTTTTCCAATACACTTAATATCAATTCCTCAATACTCGGCAACAATGAAACGCAAATTGCCAGGCGAAGTATGACGCCCCAGATTGTATGCATTTTTCTCCGACTTGGGTGTAAAATAAACTGACAACCAATGCTTTTTAGAAAAATAAATATAAATAAATACATCTATCTATCGATCTATAATAATGAATATTTCTCTACCAATTACAGAGTCTGGTACTGGCTCAGATTCCCCTACTTCCTCCGGTGAAACATCTAGCAGTTCAAGCAGCGAGTCTACGTCCTCGGGGCAAACTACATACCCATCATCAGGTACTTAGTTACTAAAATCTTTTCGGCCTAAGACCTTCCCGGCAGCAATTTTATTGCTTTAACCTTTAGGGAGGTTCACTGGAATTCTAAATTGAAAATGGCGACCAAATCCGCCGATGCGTTAGCCGCCATCTTGGATTTGACGAGGAGTCGTTTTTTCACAATATCTCGGCCATGTTAAACTTTTCAAAAAAATGGTAGGGACTTAGATTGTTCTAAATCTGATTCTTTACATACAGAAATAGATAGATTACCCTCTTTTTAATATTACCTTAAAAATTCAGAGTGACACAGTTTGTCGTTTTTGAGAAAAAAATTATTATTATTAATATGTCATACACTGCATACTTGATTTTTTTGAATATTGTCTCCTACGGGTTTCTCAAAAAAACTGATGACAGAAATAGATAGATTACCCTTTTTTTAATACTACCTTAAAAATTCAGAGTGACACAGTTAGTCGTTTTTGAGAAAAAAATATTATTTTTAATGTCATACACTGCATACTTGATTTTTTTAGTTCTTACAATTTTATCGTCCGACCGATATTTTTCGAATTTAAAAAATCTAATTTACAACTTAAGTCCTTACCAAAAATCAGTCAAATTAAACCCCCCCTAAAGGTTAGAGCAATAAAATTGCTTACGGGAATTTTTGCAAGGTAACGCCTTTTTTTGACTGACCCGACTGGGCTATTTATGATTATAGATTCCACGTCTGATACATCAAATCAACCTACTTCTTCTGGTCAGACTTCCAGTGACTCCGCTACTGGAAATACACAGGCAGGTAAGCAGTGTCGGTTATCCGAACTATTATTGGTTGGATATTATTATTATTATTGGTTGGATAATTATGTATGGAAGTTCTGGTAAATAATTATTTAAATGTATTATGTCGTATTCTCCGTACTCAGGGTATTGTGAAAATCCTGATTTCTTATATCATTGGGATTAAACGTTTCTTGTTGTTCTATATATCGATAAGTGTCGTATTCGTTAGAATTTAAAGGTGTATAATTTAATTCATTATCGTAATGAGTAACAGTAGTATAGTCATCATCTTGTAAACTTTGATTAGCAGTATAATCATTTGTTGGTGCGTTTTTTAAATTTTGATTATCAGTAGATTCATAATAATTAGAGTTGGTTTGTTCAAATGGGTTCTCAAAACGTATTTGATCTATGACTTCTTGGTTAAATAATTCTTCATGAGTAAAATTAAATTTTTGATTAGGATTATTTTGGAAATAATTTAGACCAAATTATTAAATGGAACTGAATTTCGACTAGTTGTGCTCATAGGCGTTGGTTTATAAGTTGGTTGTATATTTCCGGGTTTAAAAACATTTTTTGGTTGGCCAAATACTTGACTATTTGTCGGATATTTTTGAGTATGATTAGGTTTTGATGTAATCGGTATTGGGGCTTGAGGAAAGTGTGGTGGAAAGTTATTTGTAGAATTTGGTTGATTATTATATACTTGAGGCGGTTTATAGCTATTCTGTATATTCGTCTGTGGTAAAGTCTGAGGTCTATTATTTGTCATTGGTTTTTGATTTTGATTAAATTGATTATTATTATTCGAACTGCGAAATTTAAATTGTTGATACGTGCGAAATACAAGTTTTCTTCTTCTTGTACAAAACTCATAGCTTGCTCTAATGAATTTGGTTTTTTAAGTCTGACTACTAATTGTGTGTTATACGGTAAATTATTTATATACGTTTTTAAAGTGAAACTGTTTGCACTTATTTTATTTCTTTAAGGTGGTTCTGCTGCTACCGATAATAGCGGATCTACTGATGATAATACACCCGCTACAGGTACCTTGTATACTATTATACACAAATAATAGGTTTGTAATTAATACCTAACCACTTTCAGAATCCAGCTCTGGAATCTCAGATTCGACTCCCAATGGTACCAACACTCCTCAGCCGGGTAAGTAGCTACGTAAGCCCACATGGTGTTTATACTGTTTACGTGTTTACTTCACGTTACGTGTTTACTTCACGTGTTTACATTTTACATATTTGGGAATGTAACCCCCAAACCTTTAAATAGTAAATTATTGTACTGTCACTTTGTAGGTCTCCCAGCATGTCCATGTAGATGTGTTAGCAACGGACGTGAGTACCAAGGAGGCCCGAGGCGTCCCTGCAGAAGACCGAATTACAAGAATACCCATCACCACGGTAACCATCAAGCAGAAGAAAAGCACAGCATCAAACACACCCAAGTGAAACACCATGCGCAACATGCAGGCCACATCCGCGAGAAACAACATGGACACCATGACGGCAGCCTGCACCATGGGCAACGTAAAGGAGAGAAACACCATATACAACATGAGAGCAACATCCAAGTGAAACACGGACACCACGGACACCATGAGAGACACCTCGAAGCGAAACACCATGACGGGCATCTGCAATATAAACACCTCGATGACCATCATGGCCACGAGACCTTGAAAGAAAAACACCATGCCAACCACGAACCTCATGGAAATCTGCAAGGAAAACGTCACGCCAACCACGAACATGCCAATCAACACCAATAGGACTGAAGCATGAAAAGCTTGCCGAAATGATAACGATCTAGAATTAGTAGCTTTGTGTTGAGCTTGTAGATAAATGCATACCATTTTTTTTACTTATAGCGACTATTTAAAGTAATGTGTATATTATTAAATGTGATTATATTATTTGCATACACGTTTTGTTTTAATTCTGCTCTGCACTTATTTTATTTCTGGCATACCTTAAGTACAGCACAAGGGGCCTCTCGCCTTTGAACATATTTTATCGACGAAGGTTCCCTTGTCAGCTTTCTTTAAAAAACATTCCAACAAATTCAAAACTAACTGCCAATGTTTGCTCATTTACCAATTCACCATACAAGACTAAAGTTTAGTGACAAAGCATCACTCTTTAACACTAATTGACATAAGTGCACCACCTGCTACACCAAATTTCCGAAAATAACCACCCGCCACTGATATGGCCATCCGCATTCAACGACTACACGCATCACGCAATTTGGTGAGCTGTCAAAGAATAGAAATACCGCAATAATAAAATAAATATGCTTTCGTTGCTAAAATAATTTTCCTTCAGCAACTCCATAAGGTACGATATTAAGAAAAGTATAGGACCTAGAAAAAAAGTATGAGCATACCTCTAATATGTATGTGCTAGCAACAGTTAATCTTCTTTAATTGCGTCTCGGCAGCTTTCAGGGAAGCGCCAACCTCCAATTATGCGAACTGCATACTTTTGTAATAGTTTATAATACCATTCTTAAACGTAAATGGAAATTTGCATAATAGATCGTCAGTAAGACCTCTCAACTACAGTGTTAAGTCCTGTCGGAGGTCTCGGCCTGATGGATTGTTTGAAAACTCAATTCGCGAGTTACTAGGCGAGTTACAATCAACGTTTAGCATCTAGCGGCGTTTGTGAGTACTTTCCGGTGTGACGTGTGACGTCCACATCGGAAAAATCAGGAATTCCGGAGTGTTTGGATTATCACAGCTTAGGATTATGATTAAGCTGTGGTATTCTCACAGAAGAGGGAGCTTATATTGTATTGATTGTATACCAGATTAATATATTGTTGTATACCACGTTACAAATTTTCAGAATAACACCCTGGTCTCAAATGTCGAAAAGCAACGAAAGCTGCTGTGTTTATACTTGTTCTTCAGTGAGAAGAAAGAATATGAAACTTATGTTTCATGCTTTCCCAAAAATGGGAGAAAAAATTCGCTTTGTTGACGATAATGGCGTGCCAGAGATATGTGATCGCAGAAAGTTATGGGAAAACAAACTTCGAATGAGGAAAAACGCGAGCAAATTTATGAAAGTATGTTCCCTTCATTTTACCGATGATGATTATGAATGTTCGGGTATGTATTTTATAATTTTAGCCCCTCAGGATCCAACCTAACCTCAACCTTTTCTATGTGCTTTGATAGTAACTAGAGGTCCGCCGCGGCGGAACTGGAGAAATTCTAGTAGGTCCGACGCGAGTCGGTTTCAACGTATCAATTCATGTTATTCCAGGTATTACAATTGTACCAGATCTCTTACATTTCAGAAAATTCTATTACCCAATTACTAAGTTATCAAAATCTATTACCCTTTGCATTTTTAGCTCAACGGTAAGTAAATTCGGCTGAATGTAAGAAAACAGAATTTTTATAAATATTTTTATAAATATCGGCAAATCAAATGTAACAAAAAACATATAATTCCGTTGGAGAAAGAGTAACACAAAAATAAAATACTTGATAATAATAATAATTATAACAAAAAAGAAACATTTGACCTATTTCCTATTTGATTTGTTTTATTTCTATCTATCTCTTTACTGAACTTATGAAGGTCGCTGTCGTAAGTATAAGTAGTGGTGCCATTTGTGTTAACTTTTTATCTCGTTCAGTGTTATTTATATACCTTAACTCTTTATTTTAGGTTGGAGCAGAAGAAAGAAACTGCAATTGACTGCAGTTCCATCGCAAATGTTACCCTCTGGGAATAACAAGTTATCTGAAATGCAGAGAAGATTCAAACTGTATCAGGCAAGAAAAGAACGATTATTAAAGAGAACCCTAGCCGTAAAAGACAATAAAACACCTCATACGTGTGTCAATAGTGCAAATGAAGCATCTGCTGCAGGACTATTATTAGTAAATAAATTAAACATGAACCCTAATGACTCGGTTAATCTGTTACAAATTAAATGTGAACCCAAGGCAGAAAAAAAAATCATGTGTGACATGAGTGTACAAGTAGATTTTTCAGATTTAGTCCAATGTAAAAATGTAGAAATTCAAGTAGATACAGGATTCTCCAATTAGAGTATATTCTCCAATTGGAGTATAAGAAACAAGTAATAGAAGTAGCCCCACATGAGATCTTTGAGGAATGCAGATTTAATTGTTATAAACTGATATAGCAAATTGTATATGAGGAGACTTTCCAATTTTACTTAGGGTGTAGGATGTCGTACTGTATAGGAAACTTTCATAATACAATAGATAATATAGTAAGTATCTTGTTATCAACTGTGGCTTGTAAAAAATGTACTTAAAAATGATTTCACATGTAATATCAAGTCGAAATGTTGAAATGACCATGAAGATATGTATTTAAATTTTAAATGAGCTGCAGGAATTCCTGTTGACGATTTTTTAATAAGCAGTCCGTTATCTATCAACATATTTCTATAGTAATATTTCTACATAAAGTACAATATTTAATTTTCCCCAAGTAATTGTTTCATGTCATTATCTTGGAGATTAAAGAAAATGACTTTATTACTGTTTTGGTTTATATTTGGTTTGTGTATTTTGTGTGAAATATCTGCAGGGGGTAGTAAAGGTAATGTTTATCAGTGTTACCGGTCCTACAACATTATAATCTGATTTTATTCTACCTACCACAGTACACGAGTTGCACGAAGCCTTCCCATTAGTAAAAATATCCTAAAGTTACACATTGTTGGTCGATACAACTACAAGTCAAAAGTGTTTTGTGATATCCAATAAATTGTATAAAACCTATTTACAGAAATACTCGAAAATCAAAAACAAATCTCCCATAATAAGAAAAACCTACATGTGGATAAACGTCATGCCTTTTTACTTAGCAGAGCCTATCCCAATTCCAAAAAATTTGAATACAAAAATTACCAAGATCGATGCATGATTATTTGTCCCGCAATGTTGCCATCACCATGTACCAGTGAGCACAGCCATCCAATGAAGCCGGTTACTAAACCTACAACATTCACCACACCTTCCACCGATGTAAGTACATATAAGCAAAACATTTCCTCGCATGACCTATCCACAGAACAGACAGCAGTAGTTCTGAGTTAATTAAAAGTAGAAAATAATTGAACTTTAAATCCTACTATGAGTATACAGTAACACTTGTCTATAGGAGACTTACCCAGAAACTGACCCTAGTACAATTGCGACATCGGGTGAAAATGTTACCACATCTGATGAGGAAATAGAATCCAGACGGAAACCAGCAAAGCCAATAAGCAACATATTAGATCAGAAGATGTTGGAACCTCAGGCGAAAAAACTAAAAACCATTGGTTTGTCTTAGAAATAAATAACTGAAAACTAAGTTATTTTTTTGAAATACATGAAATAAATACAATTTTTTTATTTTAGCAAAAAATAAAGGCCTTCGCGCACACCCAAACCGGATTCTTTTAAGACAACTACATTTAGGAAATAAGCACGGAAAGAAGGCGTACAGTTACCGGCAAATTGGCATTGGCCCAAACCTTTGCCTTGTAGAGTGTCGACCTCAAGCTCCTGAATACCAAAATAATGTTGTTCATCAGATGAGTAAGTTTATGATTTCTATGGGTATATATAATTTTTATTCATTATTTCAGTTTACTGTTTAAAATGCGAGGATTCAATGTATTAGAAAAAGACGCATCAATATATTCTAGAGATGTAATTATGTAAAAGTTGGCACACAGCTATCAACATTAAAACTCCATGTGCTATAGATATACCTATAGATATTTTGATACTTTTACTATAAAATACAATTCTCGTGCTTTGTAGGTTCGCTGCAGGAAGTTCCCTATGAAGGCCAGTATGTAAAAGTAGAAAATAATCCGGTGGAAATGCCTATAAGACCAGTATGGCCACAAAACGTCATATTTGCAGATGGAAATGGACCTTTTGGGTATGGTGATTTTATGGGGGTCGATGATATCGGCGGAGATGGAGAAGTAGCTACAGACCCATTCATGTTCGAAGGTTTGTAGACAAGTTATTTAAGTACACACGCTTAATTGCCGGTAACGCAGCTCCCCGTGGGCAATTAGGTTTACGACATATGTTATACTTAGGTTTACGACATACCAAATTCGTCTATAGAGAAAATTTAACAAATGTGTTTTGCACCAATACCCATAAATATGAAAAAATACTTACCAATAGTCTGTTAGAATACATTTGCTTTAACACAACTTTTATTATTTTGAACTGCTTTTATTTATCCTATTAACGTTGTAATAGGAACTTAAATAACTATTATCAATTTAAAACCAATCCAATCACAAAATTTAAAGTTTAAACTTGTTTGCTGTTGCACTTTTAACTGCAAGATGGCGTACGAAACAAATGCACACCACGAAACATCGACAATTAAAAATCACAAAACACTCAAAATTCTGTAAAATCGTGTGATTATTCGTTTCTTCTTCTTCCAGTTTTGGTTTACTTGTTGATTTCAATGATAACATGCCAAATGTTATCATTGAATTGGCCGCCTGGCACCCACAGGCGACTAAATAAATTTTCCAAGAAGTTTCTGGCAGTAACATAATAGTTAATTCACCACTGAAGTGGTTGGTGAAAAGTATGTCAATATCAACGCTTCATTTCAAAACACGGTACACAAACGACTGTGACGTCACTGCGATATACTCATTAATTTTTCGGCAGCCTGACATGCAGTTGTCTGTGTACCGTGTTTCAGGACTTTTAAAGGAGCGCCCTCTGCAAAGCGATTTATTTAGAGGGAACATTCTCATGGCCGATAGAGAATTAATTTACTATTTAAGATCTAAGATATTAAATTTTCTATGCTCAGTGCCATATTCTTGTTTCTCATGTTCGATATAAGTAATAAAAATATTCCGACATGGTAGAAAATACCGAAAATATTTACCACTACGGCTCTCTAACTATTGGCTTTATTTATGTGAGAAATTTTAATTCACTACCAATATTTTTTGTTTTAGAGAAGAAAATAGAAAAGTCGGGGACAAAAAGCAAACATTTTAGAAGAAATAAAGCACAGATTTGATTGCGACAATTTCCTTGGTTTAATGCAAGTGATTTGTGAACATTTGTTAATTAAATATATAATTTTACTATTGCTGTCATTTAATTATGTGTTTTTTGATGAATCGCTTAATATACAGAAATAGTATCCAATAAGAGGAATTTATAAGAAACGGTCACAAAAGGCATATTATTAGTTGTTAGTAAAGAGGTTACTGTAATAATCTATATGTATCAAACACTCTTGAAATCCACCATAAAGAAATAAGACGAACTTTTAAAACATTTAATGCTATAAAAAGTACAAACTAAATACTGTTTTCAACAAAATAACTTCTAAATAAAAATAAACCTCAACTACTCTTAAAGAAAAACATCCTGAAACTAAATGGCAGCTTCCTTTTCTTGCGGATCATTAATTTGGGCTTGGTATTGAATGGCATTCTCATAGGCCTTCTTCACCGCTTTCCTATCTGTCGGCTTCCTGGGCTCGTTGGCCTAAAACCAACAAAGAATGGCACTATAAAAAAATTAAACCAGCCATACAACATACTTTAGCTTCATCCCTTTCAGAGTCAATTCCCAGTATTTCCAATTTTTCCGCCGGTAACCACTGCCAAGTCCTTTTAGCATCGAAAAACAAAACCAAATACACGTGTTCCGTGTAATTTGATGATAGATCCAGCACTTCTTGAGGCGGCGACGGTATGGAAACGCCTTTATGAACATGACCTAAAAAAACAAATTGTTATAACATATCCTCGCAACAAATAAATCTCACCTTTGGAAATATTAGGGTCTATAATCAGGGCAGGATACCACGGGTAGCCCCTGCATTTTGCCCAAACCAACTGCAACGGCATCAGTTCTTTTTCGACTGTAACGTTATCAGCGCCCTCAGCCGTTGAAAGGGCGGTGCTGTCTGAGCACTCGCTGTCGTCGTCCGAGTCGATCTCACTCAAGGAATGGGAGTAGCAAGTTGACAAGCTGTTGTCGCTGTCACTATTTTCCTCCTCTGAGGTCTGATTGCCGGCTCGGTATACCTTGAAACTATCGGGGACGTTGTCGCATTCTTTAGATTCACGGCTAGGCGTGGACTCTGCTGACCGACGAGATTTGGTTTTCTTCTTCCTATCGACAAGAAAAAAACTCAGTTGAAAATATTTCGCTGCTATAAAATAAATAGTTTAATCTACGAAAAATGCACATACTGCTTTAAGGTAGCAGGAGTGAGAGGCTCTTCTTTATCTTCTTTGTCCTTATCTTCCTTTTTCAAGGCTGCTTGTGCTTTCTTCGTGAAAAGTACTGCCGTTCTTCTATTCACCCCCGTTGGCGATATTCCTGTAACGAAATGAAATATGCTATGGTTGTATGCATTTTGGCATTCAGCACTGCCTTTTAGCAGGTTTCTGATATAATTCACTAACAGTAGTAACTGACGGAAGAAAAATGTTGCTGCTGTTGCAATAAAGATAAAAAACAAAATTAAATTTCAAGTATTTTTGCCAGTTTTCCACCAAATGGACACAATAGAAACAAAACAAAAACTAGTGTCGAACAAACAAAACCGAGACTTTTGAGGACTTCAGATTTTGATGACTGTTTGTTTTGTTTTTCATGTACCAATCAAAAGCGGTGACTTCATAAGGTTTTGACGTGTTTATGAACTCAGTCTGCTTAATGGAAACATGTTTTGTGCAATACAAAATGAAAAGAGCAAAATAAAAACAGAACTCAAACAAAATTTTGTCTGCTTTGATGTAACATGAGTTTTGGGTTTGTTTAAGTTTTGTTCCTGTTTGGTGGAAAACCGGCATTACAAGCTCAACTTGATTTAGAAACTCACCGTCATTATTGATGTTAATTTGGAATGGGTGGCAAAATACAATATTGGGCGCTCATTATTTCAACAATTTATAAATTTGATATAAATGTATGGTTATTATATTATGTTACAAATGAAACAAATCAAGCATAATTACTCACCTGAACCAGCTGATATGTTCTTAACATCCACACTCTCCTGTTCCCCGTCTCCATCCGACTGAGAGGTAAGATCCATATCGGTATGTGCTGCCAAGAGTTTCTTAGCCTTATTCAACTCGCTACGAACAACCTTCACTCTCTTTGCCCGCGCTAGACCATGCTTTAAAGCTTGACTCTTCACCAGCAAGTCTTCAAGCTTCGTTATTACTTCCGCCCCAGTTTTGCCCTGAAACATTCGTCTATCAACACAAGTAAAATAACGAATTATGAGATAATTCTACCTGCAGGTTTTCCAGTTCTCTATCGATATCTGAGGCCATGGACTCTTCTCCACCAGCACCGGGAGTATTCATTAACAATTCCTTGTCATTCAGCAAGCCGGCCGCTTCTAGTTCCTTCTTGGCCTGGCGGAAAATGACCCCGCACTGATCCCGCATCTTAATACCAGCCCTGTGGGAAGAAATATCGATCTCAGGCAAAAAATGTCCAACGTGCACACGATAATTTACCTGTAGAAAACAGTGTCTCGGTTATTGTAAGCCAAACAATTGGCAATCATTAGATCAAAGTCCTTCTCTAAGGAAATTAAGTCTGGATAGTGGCCGTCATCTAGTTTCTTCCGCATCGTGCTCAGATCCATAGGCTCAGTTACGACAGTTGTGTAATCCGGCACCTAAATATGAACGTTAGCAGTTTTCAGGAAATCAATTACCATACATACCTCTTCCAAATCGACAGGTTCGCTAAAAATTTCGTTGGTATCTTTAGCCTGTATAAAACCCAAGATATTCCTCAGACTCGCCTCCAAAGGTTTTAATTTAATGTTCAGACACTTCTCGGACACTTTAGTGTATTCCAGCTTCATTTTCTCTCTTTTCCTAACCAGTTCACAAAGCAAGCGAGCTCTTTCCAAGTCTTGGCGCAAGCATTGCCAGTATTTGAGCTGACGACACAGTTCAATAGTGTCAACATTGCTCGTGTTAGAATCCCTGGGACCACCTTGGGCGCTCTGCAGTCTCCGCAAAAGCGGAACTCCATTTCTAAACTGGCGTTTTAGCGTCCAGTATGCAATAAGCCGTTGTATGAACTGGGATTTCTTGGTGATCGTCACTAGTGAGCCTATCACCTGGATTCTCTCTGGAGGGATAGTAGGGATGAGAATTACTGGCGCAGAAGTACGTTTTTTAGCCAGCATTTTGCGGGCTTGGATCATTTTTTTTCTTGAGTCATCTTTCTTCAAGTCTTAAAAAGGAACATATACTTATCGTATACTCACCATAGTACGATTTTAGATTGATAAGTGTAAAGTGTATTTTGCATAATATCTTCTAAAGTGATGTGTGTGATGTGAACATTGGAAAACAAATGATCAAATATGTTTTTTACGCTTGAACATTTTGAGGATTTTAAATTAGTGACAATGTTTTGTCGAGAAGAAGAAAAGAAGAAGAGACAACAACATATTTTTCAGGAGAATAGGTAAATTGAACTCGATTTGTTATGGAATTCGATATGTTAGCAAGTACTTGAACAAGAAAACACTTAAAGTAATGTAATTCGCAAACTTTGAATCAGTTATGAGGTATGGCTTAATTTTTTGGGGAAAAGATAGTAAAACGCAGAGTATCTTTGTGATTCAAAAACACTTAATGACAATTATTTAAAAAAATAATTATAACAAAACATGTAGAACAATTTTTAAATCAGAAGGGAATGACTGTTTATGCATTATACAATTAGGAATGTTTGATGTTTTTGTTTTTAAATAGAGGAAATTTCGATGTGACAATACACCATCAATACAATACTAGAACAACAGTCATAAACTACACTATACATCGCCTTACACTGACAGAGAAATAATATTGAAATAACACAAAATAAAAAACTGTTTAAATTATATAGAAGAAATATGTTAATTGAATAGGAGCCATAGAGTTTAAATGACCTTTTTTACTGGATAAAAATGTACATGCTGAATATGTGAATTTTGTATATGACGCCTTTTCATTTTGTGGTTGTTAATATTATATTATAAATGTAACATAATGTGAAATAAAGCTATTATTATTATCTTACCGGTATCCACAGGAGCATGGGTATCGCAATAGGCAATTTTCTGTACCAAAACAGGCTGCGAATCACCCCCGTCCTTTACGGTATCCATTTTCATGTACAAACCAGCTTGCTGCGCGCACGTGACATGGAATGCAGAGAAGCAACTACTTTTATGGCACTGAATACAAGCTCCCACTCCCTTTTCCTTGCAAACGTAACACGTTAGTTTCCACCGAGACCGCGGAATAGTCTCAATCGAATCTAAAAACATATTTTACACTTATTTCAGAAAGTTATTGACGGCAACACCCTTACCGATGGGCTCGAGAAACACTGTATTAGCGAATCTGACTTCTGGTATCCAAAGGGCGCATACCACATGGGCCCATGTGCCGCGGTCCGTTTGCTTAAAGGCGCCTCCTTGATTTGGGCATAAAACACAGTCAACTGCTCGACTGGGCGACTGCAAACACCTAAAACGAATACCTGTATAATAATAAAAACTACACATATTCATGAATATTACAGCTAACCTTCTGCACAACCACTGTCCTTCAGGTATATATGGCACTCCATAACAATCCTGATGAACGGCAAGATTACACATGTCGCAGAACAGGATTACGTTTGTGTTTTGGCATTCACCGTCCATGCAGATGCAACACACTGCATCGTCATCCACAACTGCACCAGTATGGCCATTTACCGAAGCCTAAGACATAAAATTGTGTTGACCTCAGTTTCATAGTGCCATAATACATACCTGAAAATACGACTCCTTTTCTAACCTGTCCATTAGTAACTCCAAAGAATCTACCGAAACGGGGGCTAGACCAGTAGATTCCCTTTTTTGGTTCATGAGGGACAACCAAGCAGTATCTTCTTCATCCACATCATACTCAACCTAAAAGTAGTAATTTAAAAACTAACCTAGTAAAACGTATGTATCAGGTACTGAGAACTAACCTCGCCATCCAACTCTTCTGTGCTTTTTTCAATAAAACGTATATATGCGTTAGGTCGTGCAGGCGCATCACAAATGTTATAGTCTTCCAGTTCCTTGTAGCTAGCCTCCGGTAACCGTAGAGTAGGGTCTGAGAAATATCTGTTAGTATCCGCTTAAGTATTCACTGCTCTGAACTTACCTGGTGGTCGTTCAGGTTTGACTTCAGCCATTTCTTCATCAGAAAAGTCCTCTTTAGGAACCACATCCATGGGCTCTGTAATATTCCATCTACAGGCCACACCATTAACCTCAAATTGCACCATTTTTTGTGCCTCTTCGAATGTCAATGGTTCTGGTACATTAGGCGTAGGAGGCACCTTAGCTTTGGTTACCCTGTTTCTTCCTACATTATCAAACAGTCAGTAAATTATAAGCATTTTTCTACATTAACTTACCTTTTTTGTTTTTTGGCGTAGTGGGTGTTGTAGGTGGTAACGGAGTAGGATTGTCATGATCAAAGCTCTTTAGGTGGTATTGTAACCCACAAACGGACTTGTAAGTTCTTCCGCACTTCTCCACAGGACACGTGTAAGGGGGCCCGTGATCGGCACGCACTTTTCTGCAGTGCTCTAGTATATCAAAATCTATACCCATGTTCACTTTAATACAGGTTGTAATCCAAAACTGATATTACACTGTTTGTGTTTGTATTGCGTTTTACATCAGATAAAAGAGGCTTTATTCTATCCATACATGTTACTTATTTTGTTTTTGCTTCATTAAACAGAGAACACTTTACTGTTCGTAATTCGACGATTCAGGAAAATAGAAAAATCAAGAAAATATTGCGGTAATGCCACAGATAAGATATACTTAGGTATAATGCAAAACAAATATAAACAAAACCACAAAACATACACAACCAAAGTGCAAGTTTGGTAACCATAGAACAAGAAAGTAGGTCAAATGAACAAGAAGCCATTGCTAGACAAATATTGATAGACACATTGTGAATAAATATGTAATTTCGGCTAAACAGGTTTTACTTTACACTATTTATCTGAGCCTAATTTCATAAGTTATTACGGCGTTAATCAGAGGCGGCTCGTGGTCTTTTGATTCGAGGAGGCTAATATTATAGAAATAATAAAAGAAAAATAATAAACATTTAATTTTATAGCAAAGAAATGGGGAGGGTTAGCCTCCTCTGAGGAGCCGCCACTGGCGTTTATTATGTTGTATCATGGAGTAAATATGGCTGCCATGTCGGTTCAATATCTGTGGTTCAAAGGAATGAGAACTCTCTATCCACTCTCTGTTTTGTGGTACATATTATGTGCCCTAATATCCTGTTTTAACTGTTTTTATTTAAACGAAAAAGAGAAAATGCCAAAGTTTTATTATAAATATCACAAACAATACATTATAAAAGAGGCAGTGGTATATAGGAAATATTAAGTAATTTCAATTAGTACCAAGTACTTTGTTAAACATTGCTAGCTAAATATCAATATATTGTTAATATAAAATAATACAAGATACATTTTTTTTGTTAAACATTTCATAACTTCTCAAATATATTTAATAAAAAATACATTAAATTAATTAGTAAAATGAAATATAAAATTAATTTAATATATTGTTTACACTCTATTAGAATGATTATAATAACAAGTGCTTAAAAAAAATGTTAGTAAAAATATAATATATCCTATATAAAATTGTTAGTATAACACATATAGCATAAATAATATATCAAACAGACATGTAAAGTTCGCTAATAATCTATAATTTAGTAAAATTATGGCAAATTTTGTTTTAAAAAAATATACCTTCTCTAATAATTTATAAATTTACATATTTCAAATAAATTATCAAATTTTCGAAACGCTGATATGAAACAGTTTAAAAATTTCAAACTATAAATCAATTATATATAATCCACATAACGAGAAGTTTTAAATATGCTTTAACATCCAGTCATATTAACAAACTTTTAGAGTATTTAAAACACAATAAATTACAGTACCTTGTATAATTGGCACCTTAAATAAAATATAATACAATTAAATCTATATAAAAAAAATTATACTACATTTCAGTTACATCACATTCGAGACTTTACAGGTAGGTATGCAATGACATATCTCAACTACCATCCCGCTCTCGTCTCCCGACGAAATTTCTCCTGTGAACAGAATCAAAACTATAACCACCTACTTTTCGCAATCGTTTCAAACGGAATATTGAAGCGTCATTGTTTAATAACCTGCATAAGCTTGAGTGCGGGCTCGTTGTCATTATCGGCGAACCTTCTGTTTCCGGGGTCTCTGGACGGAACGAGGCACGAGATGCTGGCCTCAGCTTCACCTGCCGAAGCATATCTAACGAGACGGCTGGCTGTGAAGTGCGCCGAGAAGTCGGAGTACAAACAGTCGACCGATCCTAAATAACAAAAAATTATCAAAAAATTATTACAAAATATTGTACTCACCGATGTTTTCTTTAATTTGACCTTGAGAATATCATCCAGCGATATTACAGGTCGTGAGTTTTCCTTGCAATTGTCTTTAATTTTATTCCTTTTCGTGAATTTCAAAGTGTTTGTGTTCGGTGTTAGTAGAGGGGGTAGTGGTGGTGGTGGTGGTGGTGGTGGTGGTGGCGGTGGTGGAGGAGGAGGAAGGCGTGGTAGACATGCAGGTGGCGCTATAGGAGCCACAGGGGGTGTTTTCTTAAAACACGCAAATTGTTCTTTTAAGGATCCCAGCTCTGCACGGAGCTCGGTGAATTGGTTCAATTCTTCCCTTACCTAAAATGATGTTACAGAAAATTTGCAATGTAAATGTTGGACATCTTATCTTAGGCAGATAGAATTTTTTGAATCAAGTAATAAAACAACGTGTGTATATCTACAACCATGTGAGGCATATTATAAAGAATTCCTCCACACGAATGTAGTCATACCTTTTATGACATCAATCATAAACAAATGTTGTCGAAAGTTCTGAAAAGCATATGTTGAACTGCTAAAATTTTTTTAATATAACATGTATTTGTTCTGTTTGTATATTAAATCTACAAAAAAGTTAAATTGAATAAATTTAATTTTAAGTGAATATGACAAATGTTTGTGGTATATTTGCATCAAATTAAAAGCATTCGCGTACCTGGGTAGTTCGTACGCTTTCACGGCTGGTGTCCATTGGTTGATGTAGAACTTCTGGGCTGTTTTGCCGTTGTTCGATGCATTTTTGCAGACTAAACAGATGGCATCTTTAGTGCTTCACATTCTGTGTTCGGCGGCTGATCATAGAACGTGAAGCACTGAAGATGCCATCTGTTAAGAATGGCGAAACATCTGTGAAAATGCTCGACCACACCAAAACAGCCTAGAATTTCTACATCAACCATTTGTGTACGTATCGTATCGTCCATTATTTTTTCAATATGAAATAGCAAACCAATAACTAATGCTTCTTACTTCACTAGTACATTTATTTACGTACATAGTTATCTGTTCCTTTAGAACAACAGATACATACATACTTAAGACTCATACATATCGAACATATTTTAAAGTACTAAATCTAAAATTGGCTTTCCATTTGCTGCAATCACCTGTGTAACAACATACTTATGTCATAGCAATTATAATGACACTCGTGTGGTGGAATATCTTTATAAAGCATCACTTTAGCATGAACGAGCCCTTCTTCTAATTCTTGTAATTATTTATATTATAAATATAAAAAAATAATACTTGCCTGGATCAGTTCTTGATTTAATATCTCGATACTCTCTTTGTTATTCTTTTGTTCCACAATTTGATATTTAACAATCTGTAAGTCTTGTGTAAGCTCCTCAATTTTCAAATTGAGGTTCACAATTTCAGCCCTATATTCCTCACATTTGCAAACGTTCTGTTGTGAACATTGCATTGATGTATCTAGCATTGATTTATCATTGTACATATTACACAATGATGACAAGCTCTTAAAAAAAATATTATATATATGTAAACATATAAAAACCTAAAATTACCTACTTGTACCTACTTAGGTGATTTTTTAGAACTTACATTTTTTAGTTGAATCCCGAGTTGTCCACATAACTGCATAACCTTTACCGACCATTTCTGGGACACTTTTGTCGCTCTTTTAAGCCTACTTAACACTTTCTCGCACATACCAACGCTGTGCCTACTCATAGACTCTGACACAGTATCGGATGATCTTCTGCTGATGTTAAATCTAGAGTAAGTAAACGTTTGGTTTTTATTAAAAATTCTCGATTGAGCAATAAGTCTACTGGATTTCGGGGAAGTTTTGTAACTCTTTCGTTTTGTCAGATTAATGGTTTGGAGTTTCGAGTTTCTACAGTTGCTCTCTTTGTTCAAAACCTAGAAAATTTGAAACAAGTTACAACAAATTACTATTATTTTAAAAAAAAATAACCTTCTCAGATAGTGGAGATGTGTTTAAGAAATTGGGGTCAAATTTTAAGGACCCAGACAGGTCTAGATTGTTCGGCAGCTCCACCTTTTCGACAACAAAACTCCTGTCATTAACATTGTCGTTGATTAATGACCCTTTTAGATAGTCTACTAATTTCTTAGCTTGTTGCTTCTCTATTGGCGTAGAAGACGACCTATGTTGGAACAATTTTGGCGAAAAAAATGAGATTTCGCCAAAGCTGCCGTCTCTATTACTAACTACTTTAATATCTCTATTATTCAAGTATGGATTCAGATTCACTTCACCATTGTATATCATCAAGCTCTTAGCGCTATTGTTAATATTATCATTCATCACCATGTGGTTATTTAAAGGGGGTATTTCCACACTCTTTGCCGATTCAATTTTCTCAAGCAATAACACTTTCGTGGCTTTAGGTGTTTCTAAAACTCCAGAGCATTCGTTTAAGTTAAACATCATTGGACTACCTTCAATCTCATTATTTAAGTGAATACTTCGAGGGGTAGTAGTTTGTTTAGAGTTAGTTGGCGAGTGTAATTTTGCTATACTTGAGTTAGATCTTTTTCTCCTTGAAACACCAGTTTTATTTACATGGACATCAGTAGCACTACCAGACTTAGGCGTATTATATAGATAGTTAGAGTCAAACAGAAAGTTTAAATTAGTTATATTTAAAGATCCATTGCACTTGGTCCTTTCTTGTCTGTTTATACTTCGCTTCTTATTCACTGGCGTGCTTATTATAACAGATTTGTCATCCTTAAATGATTTTGATACGTTCAACTCTGGAGTGGGTGTGCTTATTATAATAGATTTTTCTCCCTTAAATGATTTTGATATGATTATCTCTGGACTGGGTGTGCTTAAAGGAGGTATAAGTTCTAAACCACTAGTTGCTTTACTTCTATTAAGAGAGTCGTCAAAACATGTACGCATCACATCATTTGAAGTTGTAACTGCAGCGTGTGAAGAATTAGCTTTATTAACGGCATTTTCCAACTTTTTCCTACGTCCTTTGCGGTTTCTTCTATTTCTCTTACGTCTCGGCATTATTGCTAAAAAAATAACATTCAAATTGTAACCGTTTTTTCCGTCAAAACATAAACAAACACCAAAGATTAACTATTAACTGTAAAAATTAACTGAAGCGGGGCTGTAATATCAATGTATACTTACCTTGTAACAAATAACGTCAGATTTAAGCCAAAAATACATATAATTTATATTTTATTTGCTAAAAATCCTTTACAAACAAGCATTTCGCTGCATTTCCTTGGAATCTCCAAACTTCAAAAGTAGGGTTATTATTTATTTTGAATTTCAACTTTCCTTGATAGTGGTCGGACTGATTTTATTGTAGACGAGCGTCTCGCAGGAGTATCAAATTAGCCGCAGAAAATGAAAATCATATGGCATCTATCATCTATGTATATGTGTGTGTGTAATTTAAACGCCGCGAAAGAATCTGAAAATATAAATATCTTTATTATCTGATCATTCGTTGATCCTGTGAAATCTAAAAACATTCTTGTTAAACCAACTGATCCTCCCTGGCAGTCCTTATGCCATGTACACGTATTTTTATTATCTGCCAGTCACCGACGCTGTGACAAAATGGCCCCCCTTGGCAAACGTTATACCATGTACAAGTATCTATCTATAATAAAATAAATCGCAGAATTTGTGGGTTCCGACCTTTCTACCGGTTGGGCTACCACCACCATATTGCCATTTTATGGAGCCAACTTGATACTCCTGTAAAACACACAATTAGATTTTAGCATTTTATGTAAGTTTAAGCACCGAAATATGTCAACAGATTTATCTCTGGTTCTTGTTTCAGCCCAAGGTTTATTTCTATGAACCTTTTGGTTTCAGCCTAAGGTTTCTTTCTAGAAAGCTTGGTTTCACTTGGCCTACAGACTTTGAATTTCTTTTGTGCGTCATTTTTTTAAGAAAATAGATGCACACAAAAAATTTCCGGTAGTAATTAAATATATAGGAAAATTATACTTAATACCTAAGTGAAAATAATCGAAACCACACTTGATTACTGATTAGCAAATCACTGCCAATATTACTCTGCACAAGCAAAAGCAAAATTATAAGTAATATGTTTTAAATAACAGAATATTTTTTATGTAATGGTTCTGAGCTATTTCAAGAAATATTACTAAACTGTCATGATACTATAGTCTTAGTATCATGCTAAACTGTCGCAATTATGATTCTGTTACATCACATGGACGATTCTGTATGTGTTTTCAGAAATCCAAAAGGAATCATTATTTGCAATTGTTTTGTGGTTTTTGTTGGGTCTCTTTAAAGTCTCTGAGCTTATGTGGTCTCAAAATATGTTTCTGACATAAAACATGAATATCTACATGTTTCATTTGAAATGTGTCCAAATTGCAAATGTACCGTCGTTTTAGGGAGGTCTTTTTGCGGTACCAGCAATGTTCCTGCAATGTCTGATGATTTTTAGCTAATGCTAAAAATGTTTCAGTCACAAAAGATGTTTTGGAGACGCTTCAGACATATATTTGTTTACTGGGGGTTTGCAGCAAAGTGCAGAGTTCATGTTTATTTTCACATGCAGGATTGATGAAAATAATTATATGAGTATATGCATATACTTAATGAGACAAATACTCATTTGTGGTAGGTATTTTTCATATTAAACTCTTTGTATTTTAATCTAAAAAATATAAGCACCTCCCAGTTAAACTTTACCTCATAATTACCGCCTGCGTGCACCTCAATACACTTATAATACGTCACATATATATTAATATATATTATTCACATATAATTAATTACATGCAGAAATAATGATATCAACTTTAGGGATCTTTATCCCAGGACACAAAATTCTCAATAATTATAAAATGAATGGGATGAGGAATCTTAAAAGGTGTACTACCACTTGTGTGATTATACCTCTTTTGGTACTTTGTCATAGATTACTTATAGTGCTTTTCGATTATTTGCTCTGCTCTATGGCTATCTATGGTTTTATTAAGCGATTTAGGTGAAACACACAGACACAGGGTAGGCAGATAACGGTATGTCAGACTGCCAAATCAAAATTGGTCGGTCTTGTGCATGTATCGTATAATATGACGTTTTCGCGGAGATTGCGAGAGAGAGAGAGCACGATACAGAAGACACGATACCACAGCTATGTTAGGTGAGTTGTGACGATACACTGTGTACCATGTTATGGAGTAACAGGAAACTCGTACAGGACGTCGTAGCCGCTTGCGCACTGACATACTGTGGTGAGAAATAACAGTAAGACTTGGAATGCATTTATTTAGTATAAAAATTTATTTTGCTATAAATTTATACAAAGTAAAAGGGAAAAAAATATTCACTAATTACTAGTAATACTTTATACACAAAAAGGGTGCCAAATTATTAAATTGCCCATGATGAAATTATTCGGGCACGTTACCGTTACGAAAAAACATTCACTTTGTAATCGAATACAAATATAATATATTCTCTCATCTTAACATAAAAACTATATACATAGAACTTATTACGTATTACTTAATCATCACATATAAAAACATAAATACAAACTTTGGTAGGTACATAAAAATACGTCAGGGCTGAATTAATTTAATCCAGCAGTATACATATCACAGACGATAAACCACAAATAAAAAACTAAAAGCGTATTAATTTAGTCTTTTATTTTATGGTTTGTACTGTGCTGCTGCTACAAATAGGGGATCCACCTATAGAATAGAATCGTTGAAGCTTCTGAGAGCTTAAGACTCTGCGACAAGCTAATTTTCGTGCATTTTTTGCCAGGTCGAACAGGATCAGGCAGGCATAGCTATAAATCCAGTCCACAGTGGAAACAACTTAATCATCATGATATATTTTTCAATTCACTGCGTTTCCTGCCTAAGAGCTACGAGTTTGATATCTCTTAGCTGCAAATTGTGCTCACTTTTCGCAGCAAACTTAATGAGAGCCTGCGACGATATCTGAAGCGAATGCCTACAGTCCAGCCGAACCAGTTTCTCGCACTTCGATAAATGCTCTAAACTGTTCTCCGTTACTAATTTGGAATGGCTCAGGTCCAGGCTGATCAAACTTGTAACCGTATTCGCGGGCTTCGTACTTAACTGAGCGATGCCCGCGTCCGAGATCCGCGGGCACAAGCTTAACGTCAAATGCTGTAAACTGGGCAAATACTGGGTTACGTAACGCAGGGCGATATCCGTTATGTCGGTACCCGCAAGCTTCAGCGTTTTCAAATTCCGGAAGCGGATCTTCTCCGCCGCGAGACCGGTACGCGAGTCGTTGTTGGGTCCTAAGATCTCCCTTAAAGCAGAGTCATTAAAGTCCGATATGAAACTTAAATCTAGCATTTGCAGCACAGCTGAATGATTAGTACGTAAGGAGATGGCGGTTTTGACGTTAACACTCACTAGCGACAATTCCTTGAGTTGGTTTAACCGCTGGATCAGCCACGGTAGCTGAAATTTGTTAATATGACACCAGTCTAAGTTTAAGCTTTCAGGCTGCCGTCGCACGATGCCTTTTAATATGTCGGACGATATGTGTTTGCGGTTGAAGACCATCCGCTTCCATAACAAGGGGTCGATGGAGTACGTGGCCCAAGTTTTACAGACCAAAGCGCTGAGTAGTAAGTCTTTGGGGGAGAGATATTTAAATATGTGAAGTATACAACGTTTATCTAGAGCTAGGTTATTCGTAGGGAGGACATTAAGCATCATAAGCGGCGCTGGCCGTACAACCACCATTGGTTTCTTGAGTGCTTTCGTGGAATTACTAGCTATCTGGTGTGCCAGCTGCATCCTGAACGCAGTCTTCCTCGGCGGGTCACTAATTGGTACGGTTTTAGTCTCCACTTCTGCACTTTCACTAGACCTGCGTTTCTTTATCGGCAACAGGTCCTTGTCTTTGTGTTCGTTGTCACTACCGGAGTCCGACATTTGCTCCTGGTGGTGTTTGTTTTCGAAAGCGCTAGACGCGTCGGAACTGATCGACATCCTCCGCATGTCCGAGGATTTTTGCCTGGCTCGGAAGTGACGTGGCCTGTAGTCCGTGTTCTTGCCCAGCTTACAGCACATGGGGCACTCCCAAGAGTTGGGCATGTCCTCGTTGATATAACCGGTGAACTCCGGGCAAAGACGCTGGACACAAATAGGGTGCGCTATCTCGTAACACACCTACAAATATTAGAAAAAAGTTGCAATTACGTAAACACGTGAATTAATGAAAAATCTTACCGAGCACTCCATTAGATTGCTTGCACTTTCGCAACGTTGTGGCCCTTTTTGTAAGGGGGTCACTGGCGTCTGCATCCACCCGTCTAGACCGCAATGAGCGCAAGCCGCTGTGACAGGTAACATGGGTTGTAGGCACTGTCGCATGTTGCAAGTTTGTTTCGCTCTTCCTGGACCTCCAAACTTCACCATATCAAGGCAAAAACTGCATTCGCCGCAGTCGCTTCTTTGACACGCCTCACACTTTTTACACCTACAAAAACTGCTCTAACAACGTACTTATTCATACATTTAGGGAAACTAACCTGGTTCTACGTCTCCGAGGACCCCCTTTATCACCCGGCCCTTGAGGAGAAGTCTTCGGTCCTTTGAAAAGCCCCTGTTTCGGAGACTTGCCTACATTGTTCCCCTTGTGGTATGGCCCTCTTGTATTCATTAGCTTAGACCTATTCTCCTGATCTTCGGAGACTAAAAAACGATTACTGTAATTGCGAGCTTTTCAAATTACCATTCTTACCTGTCAGAATTGGCCTTCCTGTAATAGCAAAGTCTCGACTATCTTGTCTATGTAGACCAATAAGCGTTCGTACGTCTTGTATTAGCGATACGGGATCCTTTAGGAGGTCAGGCACATTCTTCTTGTTCGGTGGTAACATATGCAAGAACATGACGATTTCCTAAGAGAAAGAATGAAGGTATTAAAAAGAATTCAGAAACATCTATAGGGAAGGCACTGAACCAACCATTACATGTCATGACATAGAAGTTTTATTACATTTGCATAGGTTTAAAACAATAAAAAACGACACACTTTGACTTTGATAACAATGAAGTTCAAATGCCGCAAGGGCGACGGCCGAGGTAAACGGTCACTGGGTAAAACTTACAACACTCTCATGTCAACATTAAAAAACAATTAACAATAAAAATGGTCTTATTTAGCAGTTAGTTTTAAAAGGCGCATTCATATTTAATATATATACTAATTCATGTTTAATAATAAAAAAATATTTGTTGGAATTATGTGTTTATTTGGGATTGTCATGCAAAATCATCATTGATCACGTGTAACGATTGGTTTGATGCCTTGACTATACTAAGATAACTGGATTTAAAGTACTGAAAAAATACAACCTAAATTTATCATGATGACAAAATACAACTCAAACAAATCATGATGAGAAAATGAAACCAATATTAACCCATGTACCTTTAACCCATGCAATTCAGCTTGTGTTAGGTGTATATGAGGCCTATCAGGAGGTATAGGTGCATCTTGGCCTGTGGTAAGATGCGAATTCCCCAACAGGCAATGAACATACCGTTCCAAAACGTACCACAACATCTCCGTGAAGAAAGGGTATCGGAACTTTTGAGGTACCTGAAAATTATTAAAATAAATATTCCTCCTTTACTGACGTTTCTTTCCTACTTTTGTGGAATCCTCGACCTGAGCTATTTTCAGCTGCTTATCAATCCCATACGAATGCAGGAAGTTCCCACCAAAAACCAAGGAGTCTACCGGAGTATAAACTGCATGAATCCATCCTGTCGGTATGAAAAATGTGTTGCCTTCGTGTAACACTATCCTAACGCACTTTTCTACGGTGTCCCCGAAAAATATGTCTGACTGCTTCCCCGACAGCACCCAGCGTTCATACAGGTCTAAGTTGTGTTCCGTTGGCGGAATTAGCCAAAAAACCTTACAACCTACAGATGCATCGTAAAGAGAAAAATATACAGATATGCAGAGAAATGTATATTACTTTCCAATATTTCTATTATTCATCTTATTTGCGAAATAATAAAAAAATCTTGTGGAATATTATTATTACAAAGAAATGTATTTGCCGGTAATTTTATATTAAATTTTCCACAAGACTAAGTACCTAAGCAGAAAAAGTGCTTTACCTTTTAAAATGTGATACCAGACAGACGTTCCTCCAAAATCTACATGAAAATCCGTGTAACACCCTTTCACAGACATAAGGCAGTATTTTTGAACTTTAGGGTACTTCATCTCTTCCAGAACATTTGTAGCTTCAATTTGACTTTCCTTCAAATGCCTGGGCCACACGCAATCAACCCAATCCACTTGCCTAAGAAATTAATGTTTGTTTTAAAAATATTTATTTGCACCCATGACGCATTTAAAATGCAAATATCATAGGTGCAAAAATGTTCTGGATCGTTAACTATATTTGCTAGATAATGTAAATATTAATTTGCTTCCACCAGCAAGAGCAAGAAGGGACAACAACTTTTTGGTATCGGTCTGATATCTGATAGGTCGCCCCATCGCCAGTTGAAAACACAGATAAAATAACACTTCGGTCACTTCGTAAAAACATTTTTGGAACTCCCGGAATTCGCCGACCACCGATGAGCAATGGCGCTGGTGAAATGTAAACAAATATGGCGGCATATAAGTTTCATATGGAACGGTCATAATAATTCATTAGTCGTGTCGTCTAAGTTCTCATTAATTTTTACCACATTTTGACGTGTTTGTAAGATAATCAACATTGCTCCACTAGGAAAATGCCCAGGTTTCAGCACGCGAGCTTACTAACGCGTAGTTTCGACAAAATTGTGTAAAATATCCGAATAAATAAGGTTATTTTCAGTCATTACTGTCAAATCTGCCCCAACACCTTCTGATTTTCGACATATATTGTGACGTCAGCTGCCATTACTTATGATGTGTATAGTACATTACTTGCATAGCATTAACTATATTAGCAAATATACGCGATCAGATCAGAAATAAATTTGTTAGGAATTATTTGTTCTTACCTTACGACCGTCGGACTCTGTACGTAGTTCTCAAGTTTCGTGTGAGAAAATTCTAGGGATATCACATTTAGGAGTTTATCCTTATCTGGGTCCTCGTAATATTTCTGCCACTCTTTCATGGTCATCTCGCTGTTCTTTTGCGTGTTAACATCCATGACGTCCAGCACCCTACGCGATCCCACGCACATTCTAACGTCGTTTACGCTGAAGTTTGATGTTGGGACTCTTAGACCTAAAATAAATTACAACGAGGTGATAATAAAACAAAATAATTACACATTATCGACTTTTTATGCCGATGTTATGTACTGTTTGTATTATACTGCTACCTACATATTTACCGATTTCTATAAAAACTTTCTAGGTACCTTTGCGACCCGCAGTTTAAACAAACCCGCTGTTTTCGTCTTGGCCATTGAAACGCTATGTGAGTCAAATTTAGAAAACAAATACGAAACACAAAATCACAGAACACCAATACAGATACATATAAAGGGTGTTTACTAAAGAATGGGCCATACATTATTGAAAATTGTGAATTTCGAAAAGGTGAATGAATAATCCTGTAGCAATAGAATCATCCAATCATATCAACCAATCCTGTTGATATAGAAACGAGTTTGTTTATTAAGTTTTCGCTTATATTGTGTTAGTGATTTATGAAATATCTTCCGAGTCTTCTGTTTTCAAAGATAATATGGAAGACGATTGCAAATATAACAAAAATAACTAAAAAAGGGAAAAAACGAGTATTTTACCGATTTTTTTTTAAATACTTATTTTATATGTAGGAACTTCATATCTGGCCAAATATAACTTTCAAGTGTGGCAAACCATCACACCAAATTTCATCAAAATCGGTCGTATAGTGTTTGCGCAATATGGTTACAATTTAGATTTTTGAAAAAAAATTTAAAATAACGGACGTAAATTTTTGCAAATTTAACAGGGTAAAAAATAGAGCCTCTACATACTTGAAATTTTTTTCACATATAAAAGGACTCTCAAACTTTTAAATGCATTTTGAAAAATTACAATCCGTTAATTTTGAGAGCCGTTCTGATTTTTTTAATAAATGTGTAATTTTTTCGCGTATAAAAAATTTAAATATCTAAGAATTTGTAAGGATCATTTTTTCAAAAACAGGAAATGGAAGTACTCAGAAAGACGCTTCTTTTATGTTCTAAACCGTGTAGTTGTATTAAGCATGGTTTAAAATGTTGCGTTTATTGCCCTAATTGCCAATAAATCACATAAAAATGTAGCAATTCTTAAAACACCTGTGGACATCGACGTGGAAGATGACTACGACGAAGAGAGAATTTCCGAAAAAGAAATCGAGGATGCTTTATTGGAGACAGAAGAAAACTCATTTCAGTTAGAAGATGAAGAAGTAGAGAACGAAAATATTGTTGACACAAATGAATTCAGTCTAATGGTATAAAAGACGTAGACTGGAAAATTTAAATGATTAAGAGATAAATATAATAATAAGATATTAAATATAATTTCATAGCTAAATTAAATTTTTATAATTTAAAATATTTTTTTTATCAAATTGTATGGATTTTTATTTGAATTTGAAAGTCCCTAAAGAATCTAATCTCTCAGCTCTCCTAATTAACGGATTGTAATTTTTCAAAATGTATTTGAAAGTTTGTGTGCAATTTTATATGTGAAAACATTATTTTCTAATATCAGATATCTAGTTTTTACCCTGTTAAGGTCGCAAAATTCCATTTCATTTTAAAAAAATTTGGATTGTAACAATATTATGCAAAAATTATACGATTGGTGCGATGGTTTAGCGCACTTAAAAGTTATATTTGGCCAAATATGATGTTCCTACTCTAATATGTGTAGATATATGAACTCTAATATGTGTAGATTTTGTTTCTAAAACTTTTTTCCTCCTCGAAATTTTAAAGATCATTCGAAATCAAAGCAAAACCCAACCGAATCGAATGCAGTTATATTAAATAACTGATCATTTTATCTGAAGGAAACAATGTAGCGAAAAGGGCCATCGGAACGCCCTCCCTATACATTTATCACAAAAACAAGCGAATTACGTAATAAATTATCGTAAAAAAAAATTAAACAAAGAATTATGTTCTGTGGATGTAGGTATTCTTATGCAAGCAAAATTGTATTAAGTTGACTGAAATCATTTTGTTTTCGTCTAAGGCAGCTGAAGTAAGGCCGATTCTTTAGGAAACACCTGTATAAATAAGTACAACCGTAGACTTGATATATACAGGCTGTCCCGTAATAACGTGTGAAAAAGTTAACTGTAGGATTCCCTGTCGAAAATTAAGAGAGGTTCCTTCCCCCCCCCCCCCCCAGCTACACCCTCTTAAAGTGGTGTGCGAAGAAACGGATTTCTATCTCAAAATAACGTAATCGGAAAAAGATGAAATTTGGCACATCTCCGTTAACCAACACCGGGCATCTAACGAAATCATTTCATCCACCCAGCATTCTTCAAATTTTGTAAAGATTCTCCTGAATCCTGCATACCATTTTTTCTCCTCCCGCGCGATAGACAGCCTTTGTGATATTAAGTCGTGGGATGGGGAAGAGGCGCCTTTCGGTAGGGTGACGCCGGCGGCGTGCGCGTGTGGCGCGCGCGGTGCTTCACACTGCTACTTTAGTTTATTTTATTATTACTCGAAGCAAGTAAAAATACTCGGGAGATCTACATTAATAATTAATTATGTATTAGCGTTTATGTGGAATGTATAATTCCCTATTTCAATCGGATTTTGTTGACAATTTCATAAATTTTTATTTTTTATTGCGCAGAACCCTAATTCTTTTTCTAAAATAACAGTATCCTAAGTTACTCCTTATAAGATCAGCTAATCTGCCAGTGAAAACTGTTATTTTGTTTTGACATTACAAACATTTACTATGCATTTTATTTGTATAGATAATTAGTATGTATTATCTTTGGAATGATGTAACTGCAACTACTGATTGTTGATTTATTTTTCTAGACTAGTCCCTTCAATCAACGCTAGTGCCAATGCGATATCTTTTGAGTCTGATAGTACACAATAAGTGTATTAGCGATGCCACACGCTGAGACCGAATGAAAATGAGTAATAGACGGAAGACAAAAACGAGTTATACCAATTAATTTAGCAACAAGAGATGTGCCGAGCTACGACATACTTTCAGTCGATTATATTTGGCGCATGTTTCTCCCAAGTGGGTTTTTATATTTTTCTGTTGGCTGTTTGGAATTGTACCGCGTTTTCACTGTTGAGGAATTCAATTATTCTACCAATCAACGGTTCTAGTTCATGTACGGGTGTTTAAGCTCGGTTAAAATAAATACTTTATTTGATATATTATATGTTATCGTGAACTATAAATGCTGTTTAACAATAATCACTTTTTTTACTTTACTGGTAAAAATGTTCATATCCGGGTTGACCGGTAAAACATTTTAAACGATATAATTTAATTTTTATCGATACGTCTAATTTCTTTGATTTTACTTTTTCATTGGGGCTTAACCATTTGGGGAATCTTTTGTATACCCTCAGGAACTCAGCAGGAATTTGATGGGAACTCAACTTGATGAACTCAAAGAGGAATTCAGAAGAAATCAGTGAACATACGAGTAATTCAGAGGAACTCCAGAGAAATTCAGAGGGAGTCAAGAGAAATCCACAGGATGTTTTTTATTTTTTTTAAATCGCATGCGTATTGATTACTTATTTGCCTTTTGACTTATTTGAAATCCATCAGGAAGTCAGGGGAATTCATCAGGAAATCAGGGAAATTCATCAGTAAATCAGGGGAATTCATCCGTTGTGGGAGATCTTTTGTACACTTTTTCTGGTAGCGGTTAACCTCCCAGGGTTAACCACTTGGGAAATCTTTTGTACACCCTCAGGAACAGCAGTAATTATTCAATGGGAACTCATAGGGTATTCAAAGGAAATCAAGAGGAACAAGAGGAGGCCAAGAGGAATTCACAGGAACTCGGGACATATTTATTAAAAGCGCATGCCCATTTATTACTTATTTGCCTTTTGACTTATTTGAAATCCATCAGGAAGTCCGGGGAATTCATCAGGAGATCAGGGGAATTCATCCGTTGGTAGAAATCTTTCTGGTAGCGATGAGGATTTCTCTGGAATTAAAGACTCACTTGCTTCCTGGAAAATCCTGGAACGACTGGAAGACTTACTACCAGTTGGTATGTAAATACAGCTGTTTCCAAAAATTAAACTAGATTTTCGCCTATTCCTACCAATAATCGCCATCAAAATTAATAAAATGTATTATATTCGTCAATATAAATATCAAAAGTAGTGTTAGCCTGCAAAGACCTAATGAAGAGATAATTTTTGGCATGTCTATTGTGGTAAGGTTAATAAAAGCCCAAGTTTTCGCAAATATCTGCTAAATCTTGTTACCCACGTCAATAATTGCTGTTATTATAAAAAAATAACATTAAATTTCCTAATTTTTTTATACAACTTTTGTATAGCAACAAAAATACGCTATTCATTGACAATATCACTTTTTTTACATGTTTCTTTTGTAATCCACTCTTTTCCACACCAACGTTGAGTGTAGGTGGTAAAAGAGGCGTTTATGCGGTTTCCCCAGGAGGACTAATCCATAATTGATGACCAAATTATCATCTTGTTTTCTTAGAGGGATTAGGTCTTCGAAGATTTTCACTTTCTTCATCTGTTGCGGTATCACTCGTGTCAAGCTCCGCGATCCTAATGACGTGGGGCTTAACTTCATCCTCATTCTCGGAATGCTCTGATAACACCTATGATATGTTTATCGCATGAAGTACTTGTCCAAAATTTACATAGTACGGAGCACTTCAACGCCATTTTTCGGCTTCCGCAAGAACAACCGCGTCCTTTCTTGCGGGGACCGGGTTCGTGGTTCATTGCGATTGGAGTAATAGTTAGAGAGACATATAGTTCTTCTTATTGCCTATATCGAACATGAGAAACCAGAATATGGCCATGAGGAAGTTCCCTCCGAGTCGCTTTGCAGAGGGCGCTCATGTAGAAGTCATGAAACGAAGAAGATTTGCTACTGACATACTTTTTACCACTTGAATTATTATCTTTTTGTAATATAAGGAATTTGTAAAATGTCACTGCCAGAAACATCGGCAAGTCATTACGCATGGTAAGGGTAAGGGCTGTCTCTTATAGCACCCGCATGTTATTTGCACTTGCATGTATTGATTCAAGTGCATTTAATTTCGTAACTCGCATAGCAATATTTTAGCAGTAATCGAACACACACGAGATCCGCGATCGTGCCAAATACCTGCCCCCCAAAATACCTGTCAACAAACACATAGGTTATATTTGCCAGTCATAGCACAGAGTACACAGACCAGAGGCGAAAGCAAGCCTTCTCTCCAAGACCAAATTTTTATGCGCATGTGCGAAATCGCCATTGTTTAACTGGTATATTAATAAACCTCACTTTTGTGTTTACGTTTTATGTGTTTGCTCGTGTTTACATTTGTGGCCTTTTTGTTGCTGTTGTTGTTGTTGTATTGTGTTTAATAGAGATTCGTAGGTGTTGTGATAATAATAAAGATGAATAAGGGTTTTCTATTAGATTTTAACACACTGTTCTTTCAGTGTAGACTGAAGCAGTGTAGTGAAGTATTATAAAATGTACAACACATTTCTCTCAGTGTAGACGTAACTGGTATACAAGGTCACAGATATTGAACCATCGAAACTCAAAGGCTCTCGCCTCTGTCCTGTGTACTCTGTGGTCATACCACAAACTACAGAGAAGTAGTATCTGAGGTGCAAAACCTTCTATCTCAAATTAGGTCATTTTAAAGGAGAAGCTAAAAACTGTATTTTGTTTAAAACTGTTTTAATTTACTTTGTAAAAACTGTTTTAATTTTAGGTTATCATAGCAAAGCGGTTTATGTATGAACACGATATATCTACACGATTTCACAGACAGGTGCGGCGCGAAATTTAAAATGAAATAATATGAAAAATTCAATATTGCCTTTTTCGGAGTTACATGGGTTTGCATCTCAGCCGACGATATGTTAGTTTGTAATCCGCGCCATATTTTCTCGAAGCAGCGATTTTCATACGCTGCGAGTTGGTTTCAACCTCTACATTTTCTTATCAAATCAATGACGTCACTCACGAAAGCGCTTGTGGTTTAAACCTGTCTCAATCACCGGTTAGAACTACTGTATCTTAAATTTTACCAGGGGCGTGCGGTAATATTTTAAGTAAGGGAAGCAATTTTTAAAAACTTACCTATTTTGCTTACCTGTCTTTTTACAGCTTTCTTTAACAAAATTGTTTAAATCGGAAAAACCATTTTCATTCCGTTTTATTCCAGAGACCTTTTTCATTATTTTCAAAAAGTAAACATGACCAACAAAATAATTTACTAATATTTTCACACCCTGTTAACCATTTAAAATGTTCGTAATGTTTTTCCGGATAAAAATACCTAACACAGTTTTTCATATTTGTGGTAAAATTTTTCATAGGTGATTTTGCCTTTCCTTTTTAGTAATTAATTGACGCTTGTTTGCGAAGTTTAATGATGAAAATTCCTTTATTATTAAGACGCTCACCACACATTCAAGTTTACGGTATTTGTATGTCCATATCCGTATTATTGCCTTCCATTTCGCTGCTTCGCACGAGACACTTAAAAACTAAGTACCTACTCCTTCGATAGCTTCCGCGCCCGCATAAAACATACAATTGGTAAGCCAGCGCGCGCCGATGCATTCACCAGGTGGAAAGGAATGTTCAATATCCTCTCGACGACAAAGAACATCCAACGATTTCTTCGGCGCCCGCGTAAAGCATGCGACTGGGCAGCCCATTTTGGGCATTTGGCAAGCATTTTCACGAGCTTTGAAATAGTGACGTAACTAGCAAAGGTTACAGAGCACAGAGTCACAATCAAAGTCGCTTAAACCACCACCATGAAGCGTGTTAATCGAGAAAAATTGGCCCTAATCTATCAATAACGCAGCTGCGAGAACGCATATTCGTCTCCACGGAGCAGCATGTCTCCGTGGTTCCTTAATTTTAAGTAAAAATCGTACTATAACTCACCCAACCCAGTCTTTTCTTTGAACAGCAGCGGCGTGTTGAAGCCGTGCCTTTGGAAATAGGCGACGTTCAGCTCGTTGCCGTGCATCTCCTTCACGACGTTGTTGGGCGCGAACGAGGGATCGTCGAGCTTCTCTTGCAGGTTAAAAGTACGCCGACCCTCGATGTCTTCATCCCCGAGCGCCCAGTCCTCAGAGTACAATTTTTTCTGTTTCCGCTCCCGCTGCAACAAAAATGAGGGCGCCTGTTATTGCAACAACACCATCAAACAAAATAATATAAACTAATATCTGCGGCTCGTCGCGGGGCATGATTTTAGGAAGAACAAGTAATCGTCAAGTAATATTATTATAATTAATCGGCTGAAATATAAAAAAAATCAGAACGCACGGCTATTGGCTATGGAACTTGATGATGCTAACTGTGTTGGCGAAAGCGAGTGCCGCGTTATGTTGCAGAGATAGTGAAGCTGTGTTTGTTTTTATTTCGTGAAATTCGGTAATTTACAAAAGGAACTAAAACGGATACACAAATTGTTGTAGAAAGGTATTTTACGTAATATGTGTCGCTCTTGATGATAAATTACAAGTAGATGTGATAATTAATGACTACAAGAGCCGTTAGCTTCAATGTTTTATCATTGAAATACATAAGATGTTTTGGACTATGTGAAACCTTATTAACATTATTCTCTTCATCGTTGGTTGATAGAAAACAGTATGTATAGATGTATATAACAAACGTTGTAACTCAGAAATGTATCGTGATCGTGACACAAGTGGGGTTATACAAGGCTCTAACTTACTCTTAAGGCTCTTATTACTTTTTATATTCGTTAATGATTTTGTTAGTTATCTTCTCTGTCAAACATATTATTAGCACCGTATACGTTATAACCACCGTACGTAAAACACATGGTAGGTACGGTATTTATAGTGAATATAATATAGCGGGTGCGAGATGTAAGGGGTTAGGTCGGGTTTTCGCGCTTTTTGAAAAGTGCACCTAGTATTTGTTATATGTACGGTGTTATTAGTCACCATATATTTATATGCTGGCGACTTAAAAAATCGTTACAATATGTGTCACTCTTGATGATAAAGTTGGTCTAATATTTACTGACTTTACAAAATCTTTGACCAAATAAAACCAGATCTTATTATAGGACCTGTATTAACAGTATTCTCTTCATTGCTACATGAACTTTTTAAATCAGAAATTTATCGTGACACAAGTGGCGTTACACAAGGCTCTAACTTATGGCCCTTTTTATTTTCTATATTCACTAATGTTGATTATTCTCTTCTCTGTCAAACATATTATTAGTCAGCATTTATATTTATATGCTGACGACTTGAAAATCGTTGCAATTATGTGTCACTCTTGATGATAAATGATAAATTACAAGTTGGCGTAATATTTACTGACTAAAAAAGCCTTTGACCAAGTGCTTCAATGTTCTATCATTGGAAAACTTATATGGTACTATGTGAAACCTTATTAACAGTATTCTCTGCATTGATGGTTGATAGAAAGCAGTATGTAGAACATAAAACGTTTTGAATCACAAGTGGGGTTACACAAGGCTCTAACTTAAGACCCCTATTATTTTTTATATTCGTTAATGATGTAGGCAATTCTCTTCTCAATATATTTATATGCTCACGACTCGAAAATTGTCACAATATGTGTCACTCTTAATGATAAAAGTTAGTGTAATATTTAACTTTACAAACATTATTATTCCCTTCATTGTCGGTTAGAAACAGTATGTAGAACATAATCAGAAATGTATGATGCAACAAGTGAGGTTACGCAAGGCTCTAACTTAGGACCTCTATTATTTTTGATATTCGTTAATGACGTTGTTAATTATCTTGTACCTCGGACGTTGTAATTATCGCAAATATATTTATTTGCTGACGAGTTGATAATTAGTTACACTAATTAGAGAACAACCTGGCAAATCGACATTAATTCTCAATGATTGGAGCTCAAATACCGGGAGACCGCAGGAGATGATAGTTTATTTGCTCCGATTTCACCCAGCCGGTAGGATCCCGCTAGACGTTTTCCGGTCATGTTTTTTTTCATTTCTCTGATATTTTAATGCCCTTTTAGTGCAGGCGTTAAATTAAAAAAACACCAGAAGCTCGGAAAAATAGATGAGATACTGAGATGTTTCTTCAGTAACTGTTAGTGGAGGTATTGTACATCATAAAACCGCAAAAATCAGTTCTGGGGTGGCACGGAACCCACCCAAAAAACCATCCCTTTGGTGAGAAAACCATGATTTCGCTAATAACTCGTTTAACCCTTTGAAGATATCAAAAAATTGCTTCTATAAAAAAGATGGCATGTATTTTCTTAAAAAAAAGTGCTCTTGTATTTTTGTTGTATATGCCATAGATTTCGTAAAAATCGATATCGAAGATATAAGAAAAGTTGCCTTTTTCGAAAATGCGTTATATAATCGTTAACACCTTTGCCAATTGTCGACATATCCAATAAAATAAGGAAGCAACTGAAAGATATTTTATTGCTTTCAATTTTTTACTATAGAATATAGTATATATTTATAAAAATAACTAGATTTCTAGGGATATAGTGCGGATATAGAAGAATGTTTAATAATATCCATCAATAATTCGCTTCGAGTTTGAGTAAAACTATTCCTCTATTTTGAAATATAAGCCATAAGTTCAGAGTTGTGTCTAGATTAATTTTCATAAAAAGACAAAGCGCGGGCCTTACGCGAGACTGTTATATTGTGTTATTAAGTTGTAATCTCCACTCGAAGGAGTTTTCATGTCGTAGTTCAAATGAACAGTAGTTCCGATTTAACACGTTTCAAGGCGATTAGTGCTGCAAGAGCATAGTAACGACGAGGTGGATGGTTTACTAGCAGATATACAGTTATGTTTCTATTGTATTGTACCTATTCATTATTTGTCTGATTTTAAATAATAATAATAATAATAATACCAAATGTAGTGATAACATCATCACACGTTCTGATGCTTGCCTCGATAACATTTTACCAAAAATGGACTTAGTTCAATGGGAAGAAATATTTTAAAACAGTATAAAGGTACAGGGAAATCGAGGGAAACAAATGTACAACCATCTTCACGTGATCGTATCGGTCATATCCTCAACATTCTTAACTCAATGTTGTTAACGTTCTTAACAAAGTTAGTTAAGTAGTTTAAATGAACAGTAGAACTGAATTTTTACAATATTTTCCAGGTAGTACAAACATTACAAGCAGACAAATGCACACGGCTCGAATATCAAAGCGTCTAAAAAAATCTCTAATTTTGAGGTTGTGTTAGTAAAAATTGATTCTTTCAGATTTTCAAGTATATATATTTCCCAATTGTTAACATGTTATAAAAAATAGAATCGGATATTAAACAGATTCATTTGATAACTTCATATTGTAACTATAAAACAATAAGAAAAGTCCCTATACTTTAAAAAAATATATATTTTACAATATTAACATTTTTTTTTCTAAATTACATCGTCATCTTCACTATACTGTATCCAACGAGAGAATGGACTTGCACTCGAGCGAAAATTCGTCTGTTTTGGTCAGATCTCCGCCCCTTAGAACATTAGTTCAACGCCCTCAACGTCTTAATTGGCTCAGCAGGTAGCCAGGGCCGGCGCCTGGGTCCGATACCTACCTGGTACCTAATTATATAAAGTACCTACTACTGCCTACCTATATAATATATACGGTTGTGAAATAAGTTTTAAATCTATTATAAGAATGGCAGCAGCCAGAAGCGAGATAAATCCACCATTATCGCCAATTAAGAAGAATAAAAGAGATAAATTTAAATTTAAAATTATATGAAACAACGTACTATTGTTGTAGCTAAATATTAAAAAAAATAAAAATATCATAAAATGTCTATTTTAGGAATATTTAGGGTTTATATTACCTTCATAACGCTCATACATTTATAATAAATTTATGTTAAATAAATAAAATGTTTTCATGTTTTCAAAATAAAATTTATTTCACCTACTTACGAATTTATTTCATCGAATGACGGTCCTGCGTAGGTCGTTACAGAGCCCCTCCTCTTTAGTCGCCGATGCGCAAAGCAAGTCCATTCTCTCGTTGGATAGAGTATAGATATTATTCATCGTAGTCAGTTTCTTCTGGTTCAACGAGAGGTATATTTGTGCATGCGTAGCTTCTGCAAGCACTACAAGCTTCTGTAAAAAAGGCCAGCTTTTCCACAAGAGCGCATTTCCGCAAACCTTTTTACAATTAATTAATGCAAAAAATTATTTTTAAAATTTCAATGGTGGTTTTCTCATCATATTTGGAGTTGATATTTTTCCTTTTTTCAATTCCCATTGTTCTGGTAATAAATCATTTGCCACCCACTTGTAAATATACTCTAAAACAATGTTGTGCTGCTGCATCATTGGTAGGAGGAAGATATGCAAGATTCACATTCACTTTGACGATGTTTTTCAAGAAAATTCCATGTCTCAGCTCATTGAGGCATTTAATTTTCTTTCCTGCGTTGTAAATTTGTAGAATACCAGAAATGCTATTTTCTGAAATGGATTCTACCGATTGTTCTTAAAATAGAAACATGATGTCGTATCACATACAGATATTGTATGTAAAAATTTTTCACTGTTGATATTTTCGTTTTTATGTCTCGAAAGCGCGCAAATTTTAAGTTATAAGAATTTGGGATAATAATGGTCAATATTTAATTTGGTGATCTAAATCTAAACCAATAAGAAACTTTTTATAGGGGTGGTTCGAAGCAAAATGAGATACTATGTATATTAGACGCCACAGGTAATACAAGGCCCTTCATCCCTGAAGAACTCAAGGAACCTTGAGCGGGAGAGGGTTACACATTTAGAGACAGGGGACACAATATTCTGCAGATTCAATTTTTTATGATATTTTTTCTATGCAATTTCTTAACTATTTAATGAGAAGAGGAAATATTTTCGAATTAAACTTTCAAGATCTTTTTTTAAATTTTTATGAAACAATAAAAAATTTGCAAAAATTTGGCTAATTTCAACATGCTGGTAATTTGGTAACGCGTTTGGTAAATATGAACATTTTTATTCCAAATTTTGTTTGCATCAAAGTAGTACGGTACCTACTTTGAACTAAAAGGTAATACATTTATTATAACTTATATTAAATCAGTTGTTTCTTATGCGTCTGTAAATAGTTAAAAGCGCAAAAAAATCAATTCAATTTAATTCAAAATATTTATTTTTAAATTGATTCAACAATAAGCACATCTCGGATGTTCCCAAGCCCAGGTCCAGCCAAACATCCACGCGCAGCAAGCGCCGCGGCCACTGGGAGGCTGCCAAGGGGTGTATCATCTGTCATTGTTTAATGACATTGTCCAATGGGCATCGAGGTAAATAAAAGTAACAGTGTGGATAATCATAGGTATGTGTGCCTGTCTTTGAGGCGCTGTGATTTGTTTGAGGATAAAAAAGCTAAAGAAACAACCCCTTTAAATGCAGGTTAGAAAAGGTAACAAAAGAGGGAAACAGGAATATAAAACGACTGATTTTGTCACTGTTAGAGTTGAAAAATATTTTTGCGTTTGATAGTTTTTAGTAATTCATATAAAATTGGTGCATTTTGTAAAATTTGGAAACAAAAATGACAAAAACAAAGAAACAAACAGAATGGATAAATTATAAAGTTAGAAGACTTTAAAAATTATAGTTAAAATATATAGAAATAGGTCTAAAAGGCTTGGGTGAATTTGGGAGGTTTAATGCTTGATAATAAAAGGTGTGTTGTGCTCCCTAGCTTGCTTAGTTTCCGAGCAATGCAATTTTTTCTATAGCCCGTGTGCAAAGAATTTCAAATAGGCGAAAATTCGTGCGCATAGAAAATAGAATTTCATCAAATATTGGTTTTCTCGAAAACTATGGTAAGTATATACAAAAGAAATACAAGAGAACTTTTTTTTAACGAAATTAGTCGAGCTCTCTTTTTTTATAATAAGCATTTTTTTATTCTTAACGGTTAACGAGTTGTTTGTTAGCTTTGGTGAGAAAAGCCTTACTTTTCTCACCAGAGTGTTTTTTTTGGGGAGGTTGCGCACCACCCCCAGAACTGATTTTCGTAGTTTTATGATGTACAACCCTTCAACTAACCGTTACTGAAGAAATATCTCAGATAACATTTATTGCGATGGAAATTTTTTTTATTACTGAACTATTTTATCAAAAGAAAGTGACAACAACAAATTTAAAGTCCTATGAGGAATAGGCACACGATTTGCGTGGTTCCAAACGGCTCGTAACAGTCACATGAATTTGAAATAAAAAAATTATTTTCTACGTTTTCATGCTGCATGTATGTCGATGAAACGAATGACAGTTTTTACACATTTTATATGTATATTAAAATATTAACACATTTGTTGACACATAAAAATTTCAACGGATTTTAATACAAAAATATATCTAAAATCCGCAAGTGACCGATATGAGGAAAAATATTTTCGTTATGAATACAAACTTGTATATTCAAACTAAACTTTACAGTTTTTATGAATAATTATTATTCTTTGTGGATATATAACAAGTGACCTAAATAGTGAGGCAACATTTTAGCGAAAAACTAAAATATCCACAACCGCTGAACTTTCTAATTCGGCGAAATTAAACCAGAATATACCCACTATGGCAAATCAATAAACTGCATGTATAGAAACACCGAAAAATCAATACAGAACCCCCACGCCTTTAGAAACGTCCCCATATATCATAGGAAAAACATTCAGTACATAGAGATTGCAATTCAAAAACGTACCATGCGAAAGATGTACTTCTGTCGATCGGAATTCGAAGAGAGCTTTTTACCCCTATGCGCCATTTTGGTGTACTGAAAGCTCGAGGCTTTTCAGCGGGCACAATAAGGGCCTGAAAGAAGCTTCGGAGTTCGCGCGTGCGGTCTGGAGCCCATCAGATACGGCTGTACATGCGATGATTTCCATTCTGTTAGATGATTTCAGGTTCTTGATGGTGAGGCAACGCCAATAACAATTATTTCGCATTTTCGTGGAGATACCGTGGCGTGGACCATTTAGATGCGAGTAGAAAGTATGTTTGGGAATGAAACAGAGTAATAAAGGCTCATAAAAAATGCAAATCCCAATATATGTAGTTACGCCAGTAAAATTAGACAAATCGATGGAAAAAATTCCTAGAATTGAAATTTTTTTTAAACTCTTTCTTTGTACTTGAGTGGATATATATCAAAAGTATCAAAGGGTGCGAGGTGAGCTCGAGGAGGGGGGGGTTCAGTTTCTCGCTTATATCTCGGAAACAATCACTCCTATCGGTTTTTAAAATTAAAATTTTTCGAAAAAAACTAACAGTAAATTGAATTTATTGGGTCCAACACTTCATTAGAGGAGTAAGTGGGTCGCGGCGGCCCATGAAGTCTTCTGAGTCGTAATCGTATGCTGCATTTTCGTCTGCAACGTAAATATTAAAAATCAAATTACAGTCTTGTTCAGTACAATATTAATAGATAGCTGATTTAATGTAGATGATTTGAGTACAACTTACAATGGTGCTACGGGGTCTATCAACTCTTCCGGGTCATCCTCATATGCTGGATTGTCGCCTTCAGCTGGAAGGCCGTTAGAGCACGCGTCCTCACAGTTACCGTATATTGAAGAGCAATGGATGCAGACTATTTCTGAAAGAATGGCAGCTGGGGCAGGTTGATCTAAGGTTTTCAAGGGTTGAAGATCTCCATCTGCTCCTTCCATCTAACCCCAATCAGTAGATTCCAGTTTACCCAGCCCAGCCATTCTTGAACTTGCAAATAGATCTTGTATAAGTGTTTCAGCCTTTAGTTGGTGGTAGAGAGGGGAGGTGTGGCTTCACACTTACAATACTGCTTTGGCTGTTTGTCCTGGTTTGTTACTCTGGCGTTGTATATTGTTAGGAACGTCTGTTCCCCGGCGTTTGCAACTTCCTCAGGTGTTGAAGTCTTCGTATAAAATACGTTGGAGATTAAATGTAGGGTGCTCTCCCTTTTGAGTAATTTAGCAATTATTGACTTACCTTATCGGGAAATTTCAGTAGTTGTATCGCAGCCGCTAAAACCGTGATTGAACAAAATGCTCTTGGCAAAGTCAAGTTGCTACAATTCCTCGGAGGAATAACTTTTGCTTTCCTCATTCCCCTTCCCAGGTGTGAATAACTTTATCTCTCATTCCCTTGGCGATCAGCAGAACCAGCAGATCCAAATCCTCGCCAATGACAGCCGTTGAACAACTACATTCTGCCTCTCAGCCTGTCTTAACTTTATCCCCACTGAAATCATTTTCCGAGACAGCATACTGATGAATCTGTCCTTATTTTTTCATTACTAAAAATGTACTGTTGATGAGTCGTCACTACCATATCTTCGGTGAAATCAATGTTGACTGATGCGGTGGTGGTGGTGGTGATACGACGTTTCTGTTCTGCACGTTTTGTGCTGTTGGCGATGTCTAAGTAGCCATAAAAAACGACTGTGCAGCAGTCACCATAATGATTTTTTTTATATAAGTCACATATTGATTGAATATCACTGAGAAGGTTGATCCCGTACTCAACCTGACTCGATGTAACAGAACCCACCATCAATCACATTAGTATGAACCTTGAGGTCTGGATTAACGGGGTGAACGGGGAAAACATATAAAGTAAACTTTTTTGTCAAACTTTTTTGGCGCCAGTTCGTAACAGAGAAGGTCTTATCCTCGTCGATCTTGGAAATAGCTACAGGTTGGAATATGAGAAGGGGATCGGTTGGGTGGCTTTCTACACATACCATTTCCATATAAATACTTACCATAAATATACTAATGAAATGGCAACAATCGTGGTAAGGAGGTAAAACCGATAGGAGTGATTATTTCCGAGATATAAGTGAAAAACTGAAGAAAAATGGTACATTTAATCCCCCCCTTTTGATATATGTCTCTCTAAGTGTAAAGGAAGCGTTTAAAAAGATTCCAACTATGCATGAATTTTTGAGGTGAAAACTTCTTTAAGCGCGCTCAGCACTTTTATATTTGTGGGCGTTGAATGAGACTGGGCCATCATGCGTCAGGCTCGGATATGTAACGCTCCTTCGGGTAAAGTCGGCTCGAGTCGACTAAGTGAGAGAAGATCGGCAGAGCGAGACAGTAGAGAGAGTTTGTGGGTATTGAATGAGACGGAGCCGTCACGTTCGTCTATGTAACAATCAGTCCACTCGTTGACTAAGTTTATCTCTCTCGAGAGATAAACTTGCATCTAAATTATTTACGGCATATTTTAGCTTCTATAGGCCTATTGCTCAGGACAATATATCATCAGGAGGTTCCGTCTGGTCGGATTACCGTCCAATTGTTTTCCGCTCTGTATCGAATTGAATTGAATTGGATTGAAACGAATCGACTGCCGTCGCAGTACTTGCGCGATATGAGTAGGTATTTTGAAGCCACATACAGTGGGGCGGCATCTAGCGCCGGTTGCCTGAAGCATCTGTGTCACGGATGTGTACGGTCAACGTGTATTAACGGATGCGGTGTACGAGCGGACGGTTACAGTATATATTTTAAAATTTTACTTTGTTTTAAAACACTGGGAATAAATCATTATTTTTAATTGAACGTAATTTAATATCATACATGTGTGTACATATGTAAATGTGACATAATTTGCTGTGTATGTATAAGACGTTATTCATCAATATAAGAAATAGTGTGTGTTTAAGATTACAAGATTGACGCTTGCTGCGTCTTAACAATAACGATAATATTTCGTACCTACTCAGGTATGTTCTAACATTTTTGAAGTGAAAACTGTATTAAAGGGTATTAACGGGTGCGGTGTAATGCGGGTTGTGGTAATACGGGCGGAAGCAATTCTGAGAAACCTCTGCCTATTTGTAGGGTAACTGATTATCCATTTTTTATAATTTTTGGCGTAGCGCATTACTACAGATAGTTGAATGAATTAGTCATATCGGTTTCATCTAGATAGACAATAGCAATTAATTTCAAATTTCAAATAACATTTTGTTTAAAATGTCCCTATTATTTTAAACAAGCCGAATTTAAACCATTACAGTAAGTGGATGTTTTTAAACAAATGCCGTATTTGACTGTTAAAAGAAACTAGGTTTTAAAGTTCCATCAATGGTCTTTTTGTTTCTATTTTTATCGACCACTCCAGGCTGACTTTGTATATGTAACTAAAATCATTGTATGTCATATTATTTATATCCATGACACGTTCGTTTGTGGTCGCGTTTACTCGGACTTGACATCCTTGTCAAACGTTGTCGAGACATATATTATGTGAGATTTCTATTTAAAAATTATAATAATTGATCTAGTTTCTGTCACATATTCTGAATTTGGTCAAGGTCAGTGGTCCAAAATGATAGTTAGGAAATATAAAAATAATACTTTGCTCTGTCACTTTGCTCTGTCACAGTTGTATTTTGCTATAGTCAGTCGGGAAAATACACGTGGATGAATATACTATATTGTCTAGGAAAAACATATTTTTTTGTTTCAGTATCTAAGTTTCTGTATACATGCCATACATTGCATAATAAACAAATAACTTTTAAAAATAAAAAAGAATTATAAAAATTAGTCCCCCTTGCCTCCTCTGAGGAGCCGCCACTGGCTCACATTAAATCTTCTTGCGATATATTGGTAATTTCTTCCTTCTTCTACCAATGCTAATACTTGGGCGCACTCTTCATTATTTAAAACCATTTTATAAACCACGTTTTTTCCCAGATAGACAATGCGACAAGAATAATAAATGTCAAACAATAAACAAAGCAAAGCACGCAATGTCTTCTAGTAACAAAACAAATTTGTTTCTAAAACAAATTCATAATTCAATCAAAGTAATAATGAAAAACCGAGTGAAAAACTTACCATTATTCGATAATTCATAACTGTGGAACCAGACAAGATATTCAGCTATGTGCAGGAAATAATCAATCTTGCGGACCGACCGATTTTGAACAACATCAAAAAGCTGAATTTTACCACAGGGTGTTTTGAAATTAGACAAAGAACACATACTTTTGTGTTTCCTGTATAATGCATATAATTTCAGCTTTAATCAAGAAAATGAATGCGGTTTATTAAATTGGAATAATTTTCCTTCTACCTGTCGAAAAAAATCATCAAAAACTAAAAAAATAGTTATACAAGATTAAAGGGTACACCTACAAGATCAAATTTTGTCAAGTGCCCATTGTTTATGCACTTGTGTATTTCTTTGTTTAGTTTAGTCAAAGCTCGTAGGAAAAATGTTACCTAACCTAACACGTGCGGGAAGTGTCTTTTCCGCACTCGACTGCTGATTACTAGTCAACTGCAATCAGGGTGCGGAAAAGTATCACTGCCCGCACTTGTTAGGTAAATAACTACTTCGCGAGCAATTTGGTCGGTTTTCAATAATTTAGTTTTTTAATTATAATATAGAAAATGAGATATAAAAAAATTCGCTTGCAGCACAGTACCTACACGTGATAGAAGTGAATATTTCTTTACCGATTCGTTGAGAGAGAGAGAGAGAGAAAGACCGAGAGGGAGATAGAGAGAGAAGAAGATAGAGAGTTAGAGAGGGAGGGGGGAGTATTGCACATATTGGCTTTACGGTAACTGTGACACATATGGTCGTGATTCTAAATGGTGTAGATTTCTCGAGAATATAGCATCAATCGTTGTTCCTGATTTAATCGTGGCAATGTTCAGGTCGTTATTCATATCTAAACCGAATTTCTCGCGAAGAAAGTGAAGTAGTGGCAAGACACATCCTCCGCAAAAAAATCATCATCCATTTGGATCAGATTCGAAAGCAGCGAAAGCAATCCAGATATATCCAGATTCGTAAGCAATCCAGATATATCCAGCAGGATATGCATAAGCAATATTGTGTTCCGGTTAATCCCAATTCTGTCACGATCGTTTATAAATTATATTTATAAATTGCTTTCCGCTTTAGAACACTTGTGGGGGATCGTTGCCCAAGACAAAGCTGCATTCGCTATCTCTGTTTCTCATAATATCAAAATTACTTTCCGCTTTAGAACACCTGTGAGGATCGTTGCCCAAGTCAAAGTTGCATTCGATATCTATGTTACTCTCTCTCCCTCATATCTGTCATATGCTTTATCTCACTCGCGAGAAGAAAACGTTATAAAATGTAAAAGAAGTATTCACTTCAAAACGTTAGTAATTTAAGCTTAGAGGAAAACGTGGATTTAAAAATAACAGACGTACAACACTGTTAAATTTAGTTCAGGTTCAGGACTGCAAGAGCAGGCCGGCTTTTACCCGCGAATTTGCAAAAACATTTTATAATAAAACTATGTGGTTGTGATGAACAAAATTCGTTATTTTATTTTGTATGTACCTATGTATTTTATTTTGTATGTTGCATTCGCAATGCAAAAGCAGATTATTGGATTTTAATTTCCGCCACTGCTTTTACTTCTACATATAACGCGCATAAATTGAATTGCAGCAGGTGCCAATTGACAGTGTCCTTCGGTACAGACAAGTAGGAGTACTTGCTCGATGGTATAATGACCGTCGCCTGCTCGATATCAACCATGGCATATGTATCGATGCAACGCAATCCATAAGTCATTTTACTTCTGGGAAAAGTCCTACTTTTAATCATTATAAAGAGAGAACATAGAGAGTGGAGGAAACATAGATTTTTGACCTCGAAAAAAAGTAATACAAGCAAGAAATTTGGTGGCTGTGTTGCAGTTATCATTGCAGTTATTGAATATACTGGCGGTTGATTTTCAGATTTTTGTATATAAATCTTTTACCGTTGTAGACAGTAAAAATAATTAAATTGTAACATTACATATAGACTAAGAGCTGGAGGCCGCGGAGGTACTACGATAGTACCTCCGGATGAAATTTTAAGAAGCGGTTGGGGGCACCATCAGGAAGTGCCATCTGCGAGTGCCATCATCAATATTTATAAGTTATTTTTTTCGATTTTTTGTTAATTATGTTAGAAGATTATTATTATCGATTATTTTTAGAAATGCTGAAATTAACTAGAAGATTAACATGAAATAACTTGTTTTTGTCTCAATTTTTAGTAATAATATTAGTATCTTTCTTCTTAAATAAATTTACAAAGCGAAAAAAAAAAATCTACGGAATTTATTTAATAATCATTGACCACTTAATAATTATCGTTTATTTTCAGAAATTCAGAATGTGTTAAATCAACTACTCACTGTACTAAGTATACCTAATAGTAGATACAAATACATCTTTCTTCTTTGATAAAAAATAATACTTGCTTGAAACCTCTTGCATATTGATTTTTAATAGTAAAACAAGATTAATATTTTTATTTTATTCAGACGAAACATTGTAAATGAAATTAATTTTCTGAATAAAAATATATCTAATTGTTATATAATCACTCCACCTGTTCGTGAGATATTACTAAAAACTTATCACATTACGGGTGTCAATTATAAAACAAAAAACATATCAAGATACCTCTGGAAACAATGCCATTTATTGAGATAATAAATAAATAATATATAGGTGACAATAACAGTAACGAGTAATAACAATAAACAACATAAGCCTAATAAAAACAAATAAAAGTCAATATTAATACAGTAACACAATAGAGTAACACAATTTTATTTATTTACACGTAACGTAATTAAATATTTTCCACGTAACCACCACCATTCTGAATACACATTTGGCATCGCTTTATAAAATTGCTTCTCACCCTTTGAAATATATCACCATTTTGGTTTAATTCCTCAATTTTTACACGTATGCATTCTTTTAACTCATTCATATTATTAAAAACCCCAGTTTCGTATATATCTTGTTTTATCGTACCCCAGAGAAAAAAATCCATAGGTGTTAAGTCCGGACTTTTAACGGGCCAATGTATAACACCGTGCCTTCCTATCCAAATAGGATATTTTCTGTTTAGGTATTCGGTGACGTTCCTTGCAGAGTGTGGTGGTGCTCCATCCTGCTGCCAAATAACAGATCTGTTGTCCACTAAATTAATATTATCTAAATAATTTTCAACTGGATGTTGAAGAATATCCACATAACGTTGTGCATTTAAGGGTCCATTTATAAATACAGGACCTACAATAGCATTATTGTGGATGCCACACCACACGTTTACAGTTTGCTTTCCTTGTTTTTTTATTTTTTTTACAATATGTGGATTTTCCGCTGCCCAGTAATGTGCATTTTTTCTGTTAAAAATTCCCGCAGTAGAAAAACTGCTTTCGTCAGTCCAAAAGACATGACTTAGAAACTCATCATCTTCCTCTATTCTATCAAGTAGTCTGCAGAAGGTTAACCTGTCTTGAAGGTTGTTGTCGTCTAAATATTGAACGGGCAAAATACTATATGGTTTAAAATTATGGCGAGGTAATATTTTTATCACACTTCTTTGTGATATATCCAATTCTATTGCTGCGGCATAGGATGATTTGGATGGATTTTCAGCAAAATATAATAACGCGTTGAGTTCTGTGTCTTCTTCTGTTTTCGTTCTTCGCCTTTCCCTTTTCTTGACTCTCAGAGATTCGGTATTCCTAAACTTTGCATAAATGTTTTTAAAACTATTTTTGGAAGGAGGTAGCCTTTCTCGAAATAACCTAACATACTCCCTCCGAGCAAGAGACTTATTCTTATTGCACTGAATATAAATTTCAAGTAACTCTTTTCGCTCTTCCATTTTCAAAATAACTTGCTTCTTTACGAACACTACGTATTTTTTACGCTAATATCTAAGAGAGTGAACTACTATCTCACAAAAAACTGGATGACATCTATCAACAAATAAACAATGCAAATATGCATTGTTTCCAGAGGTATCTTGATGTTCTTATTTTATAATTGACACCCGTAATGTGATAAGTTTTTAGTAATATATCACGAACAGATGGAGTGATTATATAACAATTACACATTTTTGGATTCAGAAAATTAAGGACATTATTTTGGTCTAAAAATATGGGGTGTTTCATTTAAAAAAATCATGTTTTATTTTCCACCCTGTATATTTTACGAGATTTTTAATATATGTTCTCAGATTATAAAAATTCATCAAAAACCGTGTCTACTCCTTTTTTGAATGAGTTAAATCGGCAAAGGATAAGTGAGATAAGGGGGGTGTCAATCTTAAGAGACTTACCCGGTGCTTAAAATTGCCTCTATGATAATATGTAAAAACTTTAGGCGGAGGTAACGAAAATAAATTTTCGAAAGAAAAAGTATATACCTATAAAAAGTAGGGTAAGCAAGTGAGATAAAGCATATGACAGATATGAGGGAGAGAGAGACAGAAACAGAGATATCGAAGTGTTCTAAAGCGGAAGATACCACAAGTGTTCTAAAGCGGAAAGCAATTTTGATATAATGAGAAACAGAGGTAGCGAATTCAGCTACAAGTGTAGTGTTCTAAAGCGGAAAGCATTTTGGATATATTTTATAAACGATCGTGATAGAATCGGAATTAACCAGACCAGAATACAATATTACTTACGCATATCCTACTGAATATATCTGGATTGGGCTTTCGAATCTGATCCAAATGGATGATGATCATTTTGCGGAAGATGCGTCCTTGCCACTACTTCACTTTCTTCTTGAGAAATTCGGTTTAGATATGAATAAAGACCGGAACATTGCCATGACTAAATCAGGAACAACGATTGATGCTATATACTCGAGAAATCTACACCAATCACGAACATATGTAGCACACAGATACCATAAAGCCAATATGGACAATACCTCTCCCCTATATATATATATATATATATATATATATATATATATATATATATATATATATATATATATATATATATATATATATATATATATATATATATATATATATATATATATATATATATATATATATATATATATATATATATATATATATATATATATATATATATATATATATATATATATATATATATATATATATATACATATACATATACATATACATATACATATACATATACATATACATATACATATACATATACATATACATATACATATACATATACATATACATATACATATACATATACATATACATATACATATACATATACATATACATATACATATACATATACATATACATATACATATACATATACATATACATATACATATACATATACATATACATATACATATACATATACATATACATATACATATACATATACATATACATATACATATACATATACATATACATATACATATACATATACATATACATATACATATACATATACATATACATATACATATACATATACATATACATATACATATACATATACATATACATATACATATACATATACATATACATATACATATACATATACATATACATATACATATACATATACATATACATATACATATACATATACATATACATATACATATACATATACATATACATATACATATACATATACATATACATATACATATACATATACATATACATATACATATACATATACATATACATATACATATATATATATATATATATATATATATATATATATATATATATATATATATATATATATATATATATATATATATATATATATATATATATATATATATATATATATATATATATATATATATATATATATATATATATATATATATATATATATATATATATATATATATATATATATATATATATATATATATATATATATATATATATATATATATATATATATATATATATATATATATATATATATATATATATATATATATATATATATATATATATATATATATATATATATATATATATATATATATATATATATATATATATATATATATATATATATATATATATATATATATATATATATATATATATATATATATATATATATATATATATATATATATAAATAGCAGCGAACACCTTTGGTTCCGGAAATTCTGACTACACCTATACCGAAACGTATTATACTATACAGTTACGTCAGGTAGGTTAGGTATTATAGGTACCTATAATTTCACAATTCTAGGGAATTTAGGACATATTTTTTAAGTTGACAGGCTTTAATGTTATGTAATGTAGCTTTATCTTATTATATTATATTATTATTACTATTATTAATTATTGTTTAATCAGCACCCCCTGATTTTTAAAAGCCGGCGCCTATGAAGACCACCTATTGGCATTCATAATAATTTTGCAGTAAACCTAATTAGAAACAAAACTACTTACATTATTTCTTGTTCCCATCTTGAAGTCGTTCGTGGTACAGACATTACCTACACCCACACCCTGTATAATATTCACAAATTAATAAAGCTATCCACAAATCGACAATGAACAGAAAATTTTAAAAGCAATTTCTTTAAAACCCAAAAGCCTTTACTGTTGAGACATTATTCATAACATCTAAAAAATGCTTCCACTGAATTTAAATCCGTTATTACAAAAAATTAAATACAAACTTTTGGAAGTTTCATTGCGAGTGCAAGTATTGTTGTCAATGCAGCTAACTATATAAAAGCAAAAGCCAGGTAAAAAAATAAAACCGAATTTTGAAAGGTCATCGACCCCGTAGCTCCCTTTCTACTACGGCATTGGGCACTAGGTAGATGATAATAACTAATAATATAAGAGATTTTAAGGAAAAAGATAATTTACACTGTACCTACATTACAGAATCAAAATGCTATATGTATTCGGCATGTGTCATGTTGACACCATGCGATGATCAGATTGTATTTTAATTGTTCTAAATATCTTGTTAAGAAATAGAAAAAAGGTATATGCAAATAAATAAAATATACCTAATTTATTTTAGTCAGTGATGTGCCATCTAAACGGATATTACGGAAATGGACATGAAGATCTCGGGACGTGTTCTAAAGACACAATATTTGTCGCTAGGTAAGGCAGTGCTGAGAGCTTCTATCAATTAGATATGAATAAAATAAAAAGGCACGTTGTATCGACCAATAAAGAAAGCACTTAAACGTGAGGAATACATAAATAGTTGCAGTTTATGGCACTGTATATCATTTAAATTATTGCTCTCGGAGTTTGCCGACAGTCCAAACATCAAAATTACGTTCGTAACTCTTTATTTTTTATTAACTAAAATCAAAATTAAATTGCCGTTTACCCGTCAAAAAATGCATAGATATATTATTATACGCTTTTAATAGCTGAAACAAGTCGGTGCACTTCCAATCTATTTTCTTTCCAACAAGCACCCCGTTAAGTGACAAGTCCAGATCAACAACAAAATTATCAGCTCAGTTCTAATAATAAACAAAAAAAATGTGTTCTAAAAGCGTTTTCGACTTGTAAGGGCCGCCTCGACCAAGCCCAGAAGATCTGAGTATGCTTCTCAGCTTTTCTAAAGATAAAAGACTGCACAAGGTATGGCGACCAAGTAATGTATCGTTTACTCAATGCATTTACGTGAGGCATATTACCCTGGCTATGGCGTCTTATTAAGGCTCGTCTTATCAATAAAAACAACTTACCAACTGTCTGGGCGGCTGCTTCTTCCCCGTGGGAGAACTATTTGACATTTTTCACACGTTTTGCACAAAAACTACGTAAATTTTCTGCGGTTTTGTTGTAAAATCGTACACTACCACGTCTACACGACGCGCCAGCCAAAGCGCAACTAAAAACGAATACACCTTTAAGCCTAGCGCAGACGTACGTCGTATTCTTTGCTGGGATCTGACACGTGCGGACCGGTGCATCACGTGCGTCCGTGATCACACCAGCCCGTTTGGGTTGTCACATTGTTAAACATACATAAGTTTGTGGGAATCTTTTTAATTGTTATTGGTTTACTTATTTTGTTTAAATTTTGGATTTGTGGTTATTTCGTGAATACAAGTCTCGCGATTTTAACCGGGTCCCTGATAACGATAAGAAATGCACGCCGGATTGCGTCATTTTCTTTGTTATTTATTATTTTATTCATGGTTCATGTTGGTAATGAAAGTGATTATAGTGTAACCAGCCACCATAAAAAACGATTCACTTTACTCATTAGGTCCAATTTAACACAAAAATTGAAAAATAGCTACCTCTCAGTGATGTACTTTATATGAGCATTTCGAAAAATCTCGGTCAGAGTCGTACGGGGGATTTTCTTTAGGGGGGAGGGGCGTCACATGATATTCTTCGTCTTTAACAGCAGAAGATAGTAGGAACAGGTATCAAGATTTTTAGAATATACCTACATACTACTAAGCAATAAAACTAAAATATTTTCAGTGGATGTTCATATTACCCTTCATATTATACTTAGCCGTTACAGTGCCGTCGTTTGGGGAGTACGAGGGGGATGTCCTGTGAAGAAATAAATCGAAAAAGACGTATACCCGTTACGTTTTATAATATAAGAAAATGGAAGATGTTAAATTATTTTTTTCTTGTTAATCATATTTTGTAGTATTTTTAGTATTCATTGCTTTACATTTAAATTATAAATAATATTTTTTTCAATGCAATAATGCAAACTGCTTTGATGTTGATGGTATGATGTCAAGGTTAAGCAATAACATATTGTGTTGTCATCGTGGTCTTAACTGCGTTTATTTTATTTGCAGGATACCGGTTGATATGGTCGGTTGTACATATAAGCGACCTGCGATTTTACTCCAGCGCCCCAACGGTGTTTCTAGTAAGTTTTTGCTAGTCAATTTGCAATTTGACAGAATAGACGTTTTGTAGATTATAATTATTTTGTACTCTGGAATCATACTCGGGAAACAATTGTTGTGTAGTGGGCTGTAAAAATAATTACGGAAATACTGACGGCACTGTGAAATTTTACACTTTTCCTAGCAGACCCCATGAAAGGACAAGACGACATATTTGGTTAAGTAAAGTGAGGAGAAACTGGTCATTTCATTTCATGTTTACTCTTTTACATGCATTTTATTACCCACATTTTTATAGTGTTGCTAAACAAAAGTGGGAAACAAGAAACAACCAATTTTTCCCATTTTGTATGTTCCCAGCGGAGAAATGTGAGAAACTAATTTGCTTGAAACTAAAATATATTATTTTTCTTTCCATTTCCACTAATAATTATTGTAAATATTTATGTTTTCATACACAACACTTTCACTTCTTTGCACAGCACCACACCAAACGTCAAACTAGTTTGTTGCCTAGTGAAAACTTGTATGATTCACCGAGGGAGGCGCTCGCGATCAATATTTGCAGGTCGCCTATACTATAGTTTAAAATATTGAGAGCACGTGACTACCAAAAGATCAATCAAGTGATTTTCTACAATTACTACTACAGTACCACTCAATATAATTTCAGTTCATTTACTATAGTAAATGTAGTAAACACAATTTTTGCGTCACTTTCCCTTCCCAACCCTGGCCGTGACACTCATCGTCACCGCGCCAGTGACGTCAACATTGTAGGTGTGTAATTTGAGTAAATAATGGGCAAAATTGTGTCGCGTTACTTTAAGGCGGGGATTTTGTAGGTATATTTTTACCGTCTAAGAGAGGTTTAGACGATAGCACAAATCATTGGGAAAAATCAGTATGTATAAGTTGATATTATTATATATCAACGTATTCGTAATGAATCCCGCTAGTGAGTGAGATAATTTTCAGTGCTAATGAAAACAGAAGAATAATTTAAATAAATGCCTCAATAAAGTACCTTGATTTTAGCCATACTTTATAGTATGTCAATCGATGTCTTTTGAGCAGTTAATACATTTTTGCAATAAGTATTTTTAAAATTAAACTTCTTGAAAAATATATCTGTAGTCATTTATTAATATAATTAACTTTCAAAAGTTATTTTAACCTACAAATAATATATACCTACAATATAAATAAATAGTGCTTTGTTTCTGCAGGGCGATACCGATGGTGCGACAATGGCGGTTCGTCCGGGTAGGCAAGGTAGGCACTGCCTACCCGCAACCCATTCATAATAAAATAAAAAATATATTTTTTTTATGAATTCTTCTTTATATTACCCCTTAATATATATTTGAGTAAATAAATTGTCAATATTTAAATAAATGAAAGAATAAATTGATCAGTTAAACGTCTCGCCTCTCGTCGCTCAGCGTTATGAATCATATATGAATGTTCTGACCAGCATGGCCTTGCGAAGCAACTTCATACCGTGCCTAAACCACAGAATTAACAAAATTCTGTGCCTAAACTGTCTTATGTCAGAGAACACTACAACCAACGAGAAGCGACAAAACAGCCCGCGTTTCCAACATTTTCCTCACAGGCATGCAAGGACTATAGGCTGTTGTTGTCAATGGTTAGTCGCTGTTAGGTTAGGAGTGTAGGGACAAAATCAGCGGATATAAATAATATGTTATTATGTATATTATTTATGATAATATGTGTTAGCTGCCACGTGTTTCTGGTCATGTTACATTGTCATGTAAATCGTTCAGTGTACGTCACATCTGTAGAAATATGTAGTTCTCTCAGTGTAAACGGTTGTGTTTACTTCATTATGATCGCCTCTATAAATATAAATGCACCAAACATGAAAGATGCCGACAAAACTGTCGCTTCTCATTGGTGTAGTGTTCTCTGCTTATGTTAAGGCGTTCTCCCGATCGTTAATGACAATAATTGTAAGGGGCGAGTAGACATCGTCCGTTTACGTTATGCCAGAAATAGCATTGAAAAGGTGAACCCAACTGTCGCCTAACGGCTTCGTGACAGATCGGCTACCGTGGTGCTCGTGGTACCGACAGTGAATTTGACAATGACAATTTCAATATTGACGGGTGTTTGATTTTAATCGTTAATAGAAACAGGTGTAGTAATGGCCTTAAATAATAATTAAGTAAGGGCAGCATGTCAGGAATTTGAGAAATATTCATTATAAAATTGATTTGAAAATAAAGGTAGGTGTTGAAGTCTAATTTATTTGTTTATACGGACCATGGAGAGATATCTAGAAATTTCGTTAGCCATGGATGTACGCGGATGTAACACATATTTAATACAAATAACACCATTCTCTCGTCGCAATATCGCTGAATATTTAGAAATTATTTCGATATGGGCCGGCCTTTACCAAATTGAATATTTTGTCAACGGATAAGGAACATGGTCAGTCATTTTCACGACATTTTAACATTTTGTTTGTGTGAGAATCACAAGTGGTTGTGTTGAGTATTTTTAAAAATAAATGATTTTGATGGCTATCTCTTCTTTTGTCTAATTTGAGGCAGAATGTTTAGGTTTGTCAGATATTTTGATTTAAAAAAAATTTCAACGAGCGTTAAAAACCCTATGAAGCGTCCAAAGCAAATCATTCACAAAATTTCATTAAAATCTTACAAGTTGAAAAGAAAAACGATTACAAAATACAAATTTTCTTAAATCATGGACTACCCCTTGCAAATATAAATTTGCATTTAAGACATTTGACCTTGAGTCAAAATGTATCTAAACATATAAAAAATAGTTTCTATAATACATAAAATATTCTTGAAAGTTTGCAACCCACAGTACATCATTGGCCGAACTACGGTTATGATATGCATTTTGGGTAACTATTATAATCAAAGATTGTAACCCAATGATTATTAAAAATGAACTTGTCTTTACTTTTCCACATAGAGGAGTATACAGAGTACAGAAGACAAACTGTGGTGATTGTTCAAAATGAGAACATAATAGACCGGGAGATTGTGAACAGATTTTCAGACGTGATTTTACCCAGTATGCCTTTTGGAGGGTATTATGATACCTATGCATATTCTGCGATGTTAAAAAAATGATAAACTAAAGATCATCCCGGGGACTTCATAGTTAGTTAACATTTTTGTATGCAAATTAAGCGTTTTAATACATTTTACTCGGGCTGCCATGTGTTCCAAAACAAAGTTCAAGTAAAATACCGATACGGGCGATACGCCCAGGGCCGGATTTAGGCCAGATGATGCCGCCCTACGCCCAGGTATCTTGCCGCCTATAGAAATTGGAGGTTGGAAAAAAATAGCGTAGGCGAAATACTTTTGGGACTAACTAAACTTTATTTATTAAATTTAACATTAAAATAAGATATTTTTTTATTAAAGAAATATGAAAATATCAAAAATTACCAACAGTAAAAATAACTCTGAATAATTACATTGCTGCAGGTTCCTTGCTACAAGGGACCTTGCGATGTGCCTTTTTGCAGCGCAGGATTTCACACTCTATGTATAAAATGGTAAGTGAATTGAGTCTGCTAATATCATCATCCATAATTGAACGGAAATATGACTTGATATGCTTTAGTGCTGAAAAAGAGCACTCTGCAGAATAATTTGTCGCAAATGTACATAAAAAGATTGGCAACGCAATTGTAATTTAGAAATACATCAAATAATTGATTTTTGATAAATAAATTTAAAAAATCTTCGTGGAGGTTGCGGACTTTGCTTTACTGTATCGTAAGAGCTAATATATGCACAAAAATGAACGAATTCATATCAGATTAAATATTTGAGATTTTGTTTCAATGAAAATTATTACAAAATAATAATTGGAATTGGAGATAGGTTTTCTGAGCTTTACATTTTATATTTTAACTTGGCACAAAAAGCATAATGCAGGAACCGTTGAGTGAAGAACACCTCAACACAGGACCACAAAGGATGAAGGAAAGAAAAGAGACATCATAGTAAACCAAAACATGTCACAGAAAAGTGAAAGTTGTCCTTTCCGTCTCAGTACCTTTATTTAGGTTAAATATACTTATTATTTCTTCAGCATGCAGAGAAATATTAATGATTAATTATAACACGGTGTTTGAGTGTTGGCTATCTACGTAGATATTATCGTTGCTGTTAAAATATATTGATATTATATTGTTTTCATCTAAAACTACCAAAACGTAAATGTAAAATGTTAGTGGGGGATAAATTAAAAACAATATTTTACTAAAAAAAGTATTAAAATCTTATTTCGAGTATCCAGTCTTCCTACAGTCTAAAATATTGATATAACTCTACTCTATACACAACTATTGCATAATGTGGTTCCTTTATAAAAAGGAAATTATATTTGGCACAATTAATTAACCTACATCCACATTTATTTGACTGATTGGACTAATTACAAGGTAAAGTTCTCTCATTTTAGCATCTCTCCATGTGTCCCAAAACGAAAGCTACTCTATAGTATCTCCGCACAGTCAAACAAACGCAGATTGACATACACATTTACATTTTCAATATCTTTAAGGTAGCCATTCAGCATCAGGGTCGGGTTCATTCTGTTGTTTAGCTGATGCGGGCTTGCTATCTGACGCCTTGTGATACACATCCTTAGCTTTGCCCGATATGTACTCAACCCCGTCCCCTATTTTGTCGCCCGCCTTTCTGATGACATCAGCAGCAGCTTGCGCCGATATCGTGTCATCGTTTATGTTGATGTTGTAGCCCTCGGTTAGGTTCCTGGGGCAGTCCTTTTGACTGATGATGGATAAGTCATAGGGGTCGATCTGTGCCTGGCCCAACTTACTCCTCAGCTGAGTGTATAAAAAAAAACATTATAAAATACCTATGATTACTTATTATGTGAAAGATGTATACACACATAATAAATGAGTGATTCAAGCAGTGTTCGGTAAGGCAAGCATATCTGTCACTCGAAATGGCAGATAGTTATTTTCCAGTTCAGGTACCTATAGTTCAAGTGTTTCTTACCTTCTCAATGTACATCCTGTCCAATGTTCGGGTACGTGATAAAATAGTAGCAGACTGCCTGTGCGCAAATGCCAGCTTCTGACAAGTGAATATACCAGCATACGTCGCGTAATCCGTCGCGAATACTGTAAACGTAGAGGTACCTGCTACACCTAAAAACGAAGTTAATGTAATAATTGTCCTGTAAATAATTTTGACAGATCTCACACAGGCGCGTCAAAATGGCGCTGTCAAATGTCAAAATCATCCACCTTGTGTGAATGTTTTTGATGCCAATGATTGTCACTTAAGTGACGCGTCCAAGGGTCTCTTTGTTTGTTTCAGTGACCATTTCTACTATTTCCTGTTTTCTATTCATACTTACTCAGTGGGAATTTGACGGTCATTCGTGCCGGTACTCCGATATCAGGTATTTTTAGGATCCCAGTGTAGTGGTAGCCGTGCTTCAAGGGTGTGAGGGCTAAAAGGAAGTGCTGACTGATCTCCTCGATTTCGTATTGGTACGGTTCCTCAGTGGCAGTGATGTTGTATACGATACAGTTGCTAGCGGTGCTTGTCTTTTCGATTACGTACCATATTCCCAACATCTGCAAATATACGAAATACATTTCCATACAGGAACACTTTGTATACTGGTATATTTTCACTGCAAATACACCTGGTCCTCATAAATGTTGGTAAACCACGCGGCCATGCTCTATGCCGTTATCTATATAGAAATCACTATTCCCATAATATTGTAACTAATATTCCCCTTTTCTATTCGCGACTGGCACTGGGAGGTTTACCATTGATAGGTCACCTGCCGCGAGGACTTACGAAAAACGTAACAATCCAAAGAAAACAAATGCAATTTTTCTAGAATAAGAATTAGCTCTGAAAAAATAGCTACACAAGAAAGAACCCAGAAGGTCTTCAGATATTCTACGAGATCATTTTGAGAATTTCTTCACAAACGCAGGATTATATACTTCCATCCGAAGTTTCAACTAATTTGGATAATATAGAATATTTATATAAAACATAAAATAAAAGTCATGAAAGAGTCATAAATAAAATAATAGTATAAATAGTAGAATAAAAGTCATAGTTTGTAACATCGAAATATAAGACATAAAAACCCGAGCAAAAAACCCTCATTATATATCGATAAAAGGAGCCGCCGATCCCGTTTTGTGGTAAAGTGGGGTCCACAATAATTCTTGAAATAGAAGTAATACAGGTATTCTTTAATTTAGTGTATTATTTTGATGGGTTTTTTGTTAATATTGATTAGTTATTAGTATTCAAACATAACAACTTGTTGAATGAAAGCGCCATTATAGGGACGATTTTAGCTTGCTGTAAGAAAAGTTATTTTATGTCTCATATTTCAATTTGTTCCAAACAGTACCATATATTATACAGGGGCACTTAATATAAGTTTGTAACATCGAAATATGAGACGTAAACAACGAGCAAACAACCCTCATTATATTGATAAAATGGGCCGATTTCCAGGAATTTCAGGAAAAACAAATAATTTTATATAAATCGCCCATCACATTATAACATTATCATGTAGTATAACAAAATATTGACCACACTATATACCTTTCGTCATATTATAAAACAATTGGATGGTGAATGTGATGCAGAATAAGAATGTTTCCCATTCAAATATTACGAATCAATTTTACACGTTCCTTGGCCGTATCACATTAGCTTCATTGGCATTCATTTGGATGTAATCCCATCCAAATAGCAAAAATAGAAGTAATACAGTTATTCTTTAATTTAGTGTATTATTTTGATGGGTTTTGTGTTAAAATTGATTAGTTATTAGTATTATATCAAACATAACAACTTGTTGAATGAAAGCGCCTTTATAGTGACGATTTTTACTTGCTGTAAGCTGTAAGAAAAGTTATACTGCCCCGATCTCCCATTGCGGCAATTGTGGGTACCTATCCTTTGAAATTTTTTTATGTCTCATATTTCGATGTCACAAACTTTTTTATACGTTTTTTTTAAAAGACCTAGACCTATGTGTGTGTGTGTGTGTGTGTTAGAATATATTGTATATTGAAACGAATTATTTAGAAGTTGTTCAAATACTTTCGCTCCTCTGGAACTCGAATGATATGCGAATTATTATATTTACATAAGGTCCTTTACCATTTACATTTTAATTTCTCATCGACGGGCGACGGGAAGAAGTTTCGATGACACTTTTACGTAACATAATAATGTCATGAGAAGTGACAAAAGCAAGACACATTGATAATAAGCGAGAAAAAAACAATAGATTATATATTAGCATTTAATAAATAATTAATAGTGGTACTTACCCTGTTCATGTTAAATTCTTGTGCTGGTTCAATATTGGGGCACGCTCCCAAATTATACGAGTGCATTTCTGCATTACGCAGCGCAACAAATAGCAAAATAACGGAAAATAATACCTTGACCATCGTAGAAACACTCTCGCGACTAGACGCACAATCACTATTAAGCAAATAATTGAATTTACAATTCTTTATATTCATAACTAGATGACAGCTCAAAGTGGACCTTTTCCATTGTGGAAGTGATAGAGAGAAAATTACATTTGTTTAACTATACAGAAATTATCTGGACTACAGTACTATTTATTACTACGTTTAGAATTACGGTGGACCGGATAAGTGTTGTTATGGACATTGGACATATGGATATTATGGAAAAGGCTAATATTTAAATGAATCATTCTTGCCATTTACATGTAAGCAGAGATATCAGTATTTGCAATGATTCTGGGTACTTTCATGAGTCACGAGCTTATTGACTTGATAAATAAGAAGTGGCTGCCTAAAATGCAAGAAATGATGTATACAAAATTAACTGGCATTGATTTTTTTGCATTTCGATAAAAATGTCGGGCTTTGGTACGCAGTAGATAACTGTGGTTGGTTTGTGTTAAAATCAGTTGGCAACTTGTTTGTGCGGTTGTATGCAAATCACAGCATTAATTTTAACTTTTAAGTGAATTTATGATTAAGCAAAAGTTCAACGGTCACTGCGAGGTCACTGCATTATCTCAGTTTTGTATCTTAGGTATCTATAGTCACATACTCAGTACTTTACATTGTTTTTATTATAATATGAAAGTTCGCTTTAGGCCTTTTTGTAAAACACTGAAAATACCTAATACAGAATGGCATACCTTAACCGCATATAAAAATAATTTTCTGACAAGATGTAAGTGCTGAAGATGTGTTTTGCATAGGACCGTTAAAACTCATTATTTAAATTTTATGATACATCTAGGTTACCCTCGGCTTCGTTCGCGCGAGTTTAAAGCGCGCTCTGAGCCCGCGCGCAGGCAGCCTTTATGATAGCGATACCGGTGTATCGGAAAAGCACGAAGGTTGACGGAGACTCCCGAAGCTAGGTAGGGCGCCGCCAAAGCTCTTTGGGCGACGCTAATCCCCTAGCGGGTATCGATGTCATTGTATCGTTCTCTCGGTCCTTATTTTACGAGAGCCCGGTCTCCTTGGCTCTAGTCATCGGTTGTTTCGTGCGACTACAGCGCCACCAGCCACCACTGACAAAAAGATACTCTTGTCTTTAATTTAAAAAACCTGAACAGCGTTTAATTTTGTTTATTGCTTTCAACTATCTTCAGAGACAGATTATTTTAATCCGGTTTGAGGTAGGTAGGTATATGATGAGTTTTTGCCTTTCACAATTAATACCTTTTAGTATATATTGATTTTAAATGGAATGCTAATACAAATAAAGAAAATAGTCTTTATATTGAATTAGTACCAAATAAACCCTTTAAAATGATTAACTCTATTTTTATTATTTATTATATATTTTTTAAATTTAATGTTCTGAAGTATTTTCTATTGAAATAATGTCAGAAAAATTAATAATTAAAAAATTAAATTTTAAATAAGTATATTTGAAAATGATAACTAATCTTTTTCCCCATACCTGGGGATGAGCCTTTTTTAATATGGTGTATTAAATAAGGTTGCGGGTTCGAATACCACAGTATTCGCTATTTGTTTATAGTCACTTATACTTAAAGATACGTGGTACATGGTATAAGGTCTGCCAAGGGGGACCAATTGTGTCACAACTACTTCTCACACAAGGTCGGCGACTGAGATAATGTAGATATGTGTGCGTGGCATAACGTCAGCCAACGAGAACCGATTGATTTCCTAATAATGTTTTAAATTATTTAATTTTTAACGTTACAGGAATTTTGATGTGCGCAATTTTGATGCCTGGGTCTACAATCAAATCCATACTTCAGCGAGACGTTCATTAGAAATGCGTTATTGGCAGTATATGGTGTGATAAACTAAATATAGTAAATTTAACGATAGAAAATCTATTTCGATATTTGACATTCTATTTATAGTAACCTATTTTTTCTACAAAATTATGTTGGCAATAAATAGACTAATAGATTCCTGTGTTAGTGTATTTGGTTGTAATTTACCTAGATGGTAGTAAACAAGTTTATACTGAAAGGCAACACATCGTTAGGGAAAAAGAAATATAATAAAGCACAACACCAATATTTTAAGACACACTATTTGAATAAACAAAAGTCAACACAGAAAAAAAGAACTAACACGATCAACAAGCAACAAGTCTTAAAAATATAGGTTTTGCGTTATGCTATGTGTATGAGATATGGATCTACATCTCTGGCATGAGTTCGCAATATGGCCGATAAAAATTGGTGGAGCTTCTGAGAAATGATGCATTTTAGTTTATTATTATATTATATATTACAATATTATATTACAATAGTATATTACAATAGTATATTACAATATTATATTTTTATGGGTTGGTGAATTTAGAATTATATCATCGTTGATTGTATCTCTAGTTGGCTAAATTCACAAAACATTGTTTTTTGCCTAAAACCACAGTCTCTCTTTACGATTTCAATGATATAAACACACTCAAGAACCATAAAAATCTGTTTTGGTGCACGCTGTAAATCTGGTGACCCCGAATAGCGCTATCCTTTTTCTATCCTACGCGGAAGCACGATGAGAAGTACCCAATTACTGCCCATTTTAATGTTCATAATATGAATAAAATTATGAAAATCGTTCTGATGTACAATTAAAACGACCATAAATGGAAATTGTTATTTTGTACTGTCAGTATATTTGAAATACATGTACATAAACATTATTTGAAATATTTATATCAAACAGCAAATGACGTCAGCACCTGCGCGATATAATATCTTCCGTTTATTGTATCATGGATTTCTATACTGTGCCATAGATTACGCACAACGATTAAGGTCACAGCATGCTGTGGCACGGTACACGTCTATGGGTACACACGGTTGTCTATGGGTACACACTTACACCGTTGATGGTTGATACAGACTGTGTGTTCATTGTTCCAGCTTTATAACCAAACTTATTAACATTTCCACTTAAAACCAGTGAAATGGTTCAATATTGTGCTGTTTATAAGTGTAAAAACAATACAAAAGACAATCCTAAGCTACAATTGTTTCGTGTGCCACTCTGTCCTCTTATGTACGTACCAAATTCCATTTTAATTAATTTTATCATTTTATAGGTTTTACTAGCAATACATTAAATTCTTCATACATTACGGTTACAAATGATATTTTTCTGTCAATGTTATTTTCAGTTTTAATCAAAAAAAGTCTATGTAACTGTGTACACCTACCTGTATTGTATACCCATCTAATGTTTATTTTTGTTTGACGACTGAATTAGATGAATGAATGAAGAATGAAGAGACGAATTAAGGGATGAACTAGAAAGAACTCTTCACAACCGACGAATTTGCATGGAACACTTTGATGACAACATGTTTGCTGGGATGAGCAGAACAAGATTAAGAGCAGAGCCTACAATTTTTAAAGAAGGTTGTGGTTTTAAAGGTATAATCTACATTTATATTCATAACTAACAGCAACCTGTAAGGGATTATAGATAGCATGATAAACAAGTTATAAACATGTAAGTACTTACTTATATTGTTACGATTTTTTCAGGTGTTAACGTGAATCTCCCAATGTCAATATCATCAACGAACATTGAGTTACAGGAAACACCATCTATTCCAGGAGATCAAAATAAGGAAAAATAATTGTAAACTTCAACACACCGTCCCTGTATGATGGTCCCAATCCCATCCACGTCAACGTTTTCCTGTATATTCTTAAATATTTGCCGTCATTATATTTATATAATTATAAGTAGGTATAGTTTTTATGTTATATTGACAATCTTTGTTTTTTTAACTTAAATAAAATAAAATGTTTCAGTTGACGCCACTCAAATGCGAACGGGAATATTGTATTGTGTAAAATGTAGCTGTAGGAAAGAAGGACTTCAACAGCTTGTGGCTATTGCCACGGTCCCTCCTACTTGAATTCCGCACCTATAATTGCTATGAATGACGAAATGGATGACGTATCGGAATAAAAGTAATGACAAAGATTTGTCATTGAACGATAACGTTTCAGATACCGAAGGAGTCGGAAATATTGACTAAGATCCGGCATGGATTAGGTCTCCTGGGGAAACCATGTAAAAAAAAACGCGCTGACCATTCTACCTCTATGGTGGTGCGGAAATGAATGCATTTTTTGACTTATTCACTGTACCTAAATAAATGGAAATAAAATGTATATGACATTCTGGTAGAAAATAAAGATCACCGAGCTCTATAGCAGCAATATTTAATTTTCATTCTGAGACATGGAGCGCAAGATAATTGCGAAATATGTGATACGAAGGAGGTTCGGCCGAACTAAATGCAATTTTGACTTAGTCCATGTGGTATTAGTCTATTAGTGACTTAGTCCAAAACGGTACAGACCTCCAAAAAGACCTTAAAGGTGGAGAATTCACAGATGTAGAACTTTTATAATAGGTGTTGTTCCCGTTTGGGCCATAAAATCTGAGTTAATCCCGAAACCACGACCTGCCCACACGTTTTATATAAATTCCTCTAGGTGTATCGTGGCGTAACTACCAAGTGTTTTTCAAGTCTTCCAAATAAATACAATAGAAAACATACAGGGCACGAATTTGGCAGCACTAAAATGCTTGGACTGCATTTATTTATCTGGATACCCATTTTAAAAGGATCATATCTTACGAATCTTCTCTGAACATTTTCAGTTGCTAGCTTCAATGTCGTTATTATAATGACCCCATAATACCATATAATGGAGTATATTCAGAGTTAGAGAGAACAATGTAATAATTAGAATGAAAACATTTGGAGAAAAGTGAACTGATGATCTTATAATAACAAAGACTAATATTTTTTGAACTTTGGATATCATGGAAATTATATGTCGCTTGATGATAATTTATGGTCAAGTACAACCTCTGTCCTTTATTTTGTCTTTGGAAGAAAATCATTAGAAAAAAGATTTTAAAAAAATGGACCCTTGAGGACACCTGTTTGTCAAATAACTTTTGATCCAGTAAGGACAGTTTCCTATATTCCAACTGATTTAAGTTCAGAAATTAACAGACTGTGATTCATGCAATCAAATGCTTTTGATGAAATCTGTATAGATGTCGTCCTCATAAATTATCAAATTTGTTGTTGATCTGCGAGATGTAAAACCATGCTGATAATAGTTAATAATGGATTGGGTGTCCCAAGACAGTTTCTTTGATTAAAAGCCGCTTTATCAGTGCATGGTTATCTATTTTAGCTGCCAGTCATATTAACATCAAACTGTTTATTAACGTTCCGGTAGCGCAAACCGTAAGGCTAACGTCACGGCTATTTTCACAGACACTTTTTTGCCTGGCATTAGTGATGAAGACGATAAGGACTTTCTGGATTATTTTGAACACCTTATACATTTAAGGAATCAATATTTTCTAATAATTTTGTTGCACGCTTGTCTAATCATTGGATTATGAATTGAATTATTTTCAATTTGATTCCACACTACTTCTTCTTGGCGCCAAGTTATGGGATCTGTTTTTTTTTCATTTCTAACCACGGCTTTATATTTCACAACGATTTTGGGAGGGAGAATAAAAGGCAGCAGATTCCTCTGCAGCATAATAGCGCTTTGGATTGGTTGCATCAAGTGCCATAGTATCTTTATCCCTTATAGCTATAAGGAAATAAATACAGTTAATGCAAGGTGAGGCATTCAACCAAAAACACTATTAAATTCCTGTTTACTCTACTACATATGTATATTTCTCTATATGTCAACAAAACCCTTAACAATATATTCAAAAACACTGACCATATACATTTAAATAAATACAACAGTAATTTTACTTCAAATATATGAATGTAGAGCATGATTAGTAAATATATGTACAATGTAAAAACTACGTTAAATATAAAAAAAAATTAAAACAAAACGTAAAAATTACACTACAGTGCGTTTCTTATGAAGATAAAAAAAATATTTACAACAGTTCAGGAGGTAATCCTTTACAAAAATGTCCTTCGATAGATCAGGGATGACCTAGAATAAGAGAAGTAGACTATTAATTCTCTTATATATTATACTGAAGAATCTTATATTGTACTTGACCCATATAATTAGTTGCAAATCGGTCTAAAGTCCAAAATATTTAAAAATCCGACCATCATAGCAGTCGAAATAAAACGTTGGGCCAGCAGAAAGGGTGAGATAACGAAGCAGATGTTTCAGGTGGCAGTTTTTTAAAGGCGACATTTTAAGACTTGATTATTAACTTTTTATAAATAATTACAAAATATATTGTATTGTAATATTGTTGTAAATAAATTGTACAAAAATCTGAAAAAAATTATTTTAGACCCCGAATGGGTGCTTTATTGTGGAGCGTTACATATTATAATACGTTCTTCTTACTTATTCGTCTACTCGCAATAAACATGTGAACGCCCCGCTGGCTGCTTTTGTCTCAAGGACAAGGAACAATTACAATTTCGAGCAAAACATGACTGCTACAGCGCGGCATATATATCTCAGGGAGGAACGCAAATATTTGCTTCAGGTACAAAATACCCTGGCACATGAAGTTTTAAAAAATATGGCCAAATGTAACATAAATTTTTATCCACACTCATAATATTGAATACTCGCAACTAGTTTTTACAAAATTTTCTACTGACCTCACCTGCATTTCTAGTCCTAGTCGTCTAGTGACATATCTAGCGACATATCTTCGACTACTTTAGGAGCTGTGTGGCTGTCATACTCCTCAGTATCGGACTCCGTATACGTTTTCCTAACATTCGACCTCAAGACCCTGAAACTTTTTCCCTCGCCTTCCTCGAATATTTCCTCCACTTTTATCTCGCCTTTCCTTTTTCTCCCTCTCTTCTTAGGGATTCTGGGTTCAGTCGTGACACTTACACCTACCTTGTAATCACCTTCTTCAGATGTGCTCTCCACTTTTATCTCGGTTTTCCGTTTTCTCCCTCTCTTCTTAGGGATTCTCGGTTCAGTCGGGACACCTACCTCATACTTAATGTCCACCAAGGCACTTAATGGAGTGTCATCTAAATCATCGAAACTAGTATCAGCGTCACCTGTTCCTAATTCGATGAGAGGTGGTTTTTCGTCCAGACTAGTATCAGCTTCGCTTTTTTCCAGCCTGACCGGATGGTGCTGCATTGGAATGCCGCCAGCCTGTAACAGAACAGAAAGTAACCTGTCTACAGCTCGCATCCGAGTTAATATGTTGCACATGGTCTATTAAACATAAATGTTGTAGACAATAACCTTTTATTTATTATTTTAATTATTTTCTTCCAATGTGTCGGGCCGTAGCCGTCCAGGTCATTCTCCGTGTTCACGGAACAAACTAGAGTCTAACTGAGTAAGTCAAATATTTATTTCATCACGTGTTTTCCGGAGCGTTGTTAGCCTAGCGGATAAAGCATAAGTTTATGTATTTCCACAACATTCTTCTTGTTTTACAAGAATGTTAAACTGCAACTTACCAATGCTAATATCAAAGTGTGGACTTGGGAGGAAGTGTAATAGATACGCTATAATGTTTCTCTCAGTGGGCCAAGTAGTACAAGGTCACTGATAATGGCCCCTCCAACATGAAAGGGACCACCGTTACCTTCGCTTCTGTATAAGCTTCCACTGTAAAAAATTTGCCATAGATCTGCCAATGTCGCTTACGAGTCACAGAGAAGCGATACAGATACAGCTGTGCCCTATGAAATGATTATAAATGTTCGGTGGCCGCAAATAAACCTGTACTATTCAAACCTGAGTTCTAACCACAAATGTTAGAGGTGCCTCTAGTCAATTTTCACAATATATTTGAACTAAAATTTTCGCAAAATTTATTAAAGAAATCAAAATAAAATCATATTTTCAAACAATTTATTTGTGTCATTACTCTCCGCTGGGGATATTTTGTACATGTACGAATAAGGCAATGAAAAAATATTTTTTGTATATTTTCCTGCTTGAAGATATTACAAAATATAAAAATATAGGCTCTAAATAATAAATGTAGTCCTTAGGATTATCATATCCGTTTTATAACTGAGGCCCAACGGTCACATTGTTCATCTTTTCAACTACGATTCCGCACAAATAACGTACTCCATTGCCTTCAATGTTTTCAGCATCATCCAGTTCACTGCACATACTAATCAACTTCACTAGCACTTGAGGTCTCTACTAGCATGTTTCTGTTATCCCCAAACTCCTCTTCACTTCTAGATGCCGCCCGAAATTTTTTCCTTTTATTTCTCCTTTTCAGTTCGGCCATTTCCAATAACAGATCCTCTGTTTTACCTAGACTTTCATCTTCTGAGCAGCTTCGTTGCGAAGTTGAGCAGTTGGGTTCAGGGGATAGTCTAGAAATCGATAAATTTCCTTGTGATGGGCATATCACCTCGCGGTTTATTGGACATATTCCCGAAACTTCGAATGCCTTAATGGCTATAGAAGGAATAGCAACTCTTGTGTAAGCTTTCCCAAACAGGTGCGCGACGTCGTGCATGGGCATATTCTCATAATCATGTGATTTCATGAATAAATCACACTCAGCATCATACGCCCCTTTTAGTGGCTTGAAAAATGCTGGGTCTAGCGGCTGCACGAGGTCAGACGAATATGGAGGTAGAGACAATAACATGACGCCCCTCTCCCTACAGAAGTTATCGATTCTGAGAGATATGTGGCTGTAATGGTTATCGAGAATTAAGAGTACGGGGTCCGATTTGGTTGGTTTATTTATGTTAGTGAAATGCTGTAGCCACGCGTAAAAAACTTCTTCCGTTATCCAACCATTATATGTACCTTTGTAAACAGCTCCTGGCGGACCGTCTCTTTCCAGATCAGGCATCGTTTCCAGACAGGGAAAGACGAATAAGGGCGGGGTAAAGGCCCCATTTGCACTCATGCAACAACAAACAGTGACGTTCTTTTCTTCGGGTAATCCATTACTTGCCGAATGCTTGTCGATCATGATTTTAGTCTCATCCACGTTAAAGATGCGTGCCGGTGGGAATTTATACTCTTCCATTAGGAAAATTATATTTTCATAAAACTTGTGAACTGCATCCTTACCGAAAACATGTTTGCTACAGCCTAGATCAGGTTGCCTTTGAATAAAAGCAGACATCCAATCTTTACCCGCCATCTTTTTATCTCTGTTGAATCTGTTGGGTATGGAGTGGATTTCAGCATACTCAAAAACAGCTTTGCGAATTTGGAAGGGGGTTAACTCAAAAAATATTTTTGACAGGCGCAGCAAATGTTGGCAAATTTCAGTCTCTTGTTCTATCGTAAAAACCGTTCGAGCACCCATCCTTGCCGGATAGTAATGACCTCTTTTTACTCTGTCGTGTAAAGTGCTGAAAGGTACATTAAAACGACGTGCGGCGTCTCTATGCGATTGCCCATTTTGAACGGCTTTCAAAGCAGACCTCATGGAGCCTTCTGTCCAAGAACATCTGTTTGTGGTCCGCATTCTTTGCATATCACCCGGCATCTAAAAGGGAAAAAGGCCATATAGGATGTTAAAGATAACAGTGGTTTGATGGTATGCACTAGAAGACAATACCATACACTGGAGGGTAATGGCGTATGGGAATACCCAAATTCTATTATGCGGGACTAAGCTTTGAATGTGATGTAAATCGTAATATTTCAGCTTACCTTTCAGGCGAAAATCAGGCATAAAACACCACTTTGAAAGAACTGTTAACACTCCAATCACCGTTTCTAGTAATTCAAGTGTCGCGCAAAACTTATGACGCCATGCACAAAACTATGATTCACAATGATACATTTCGCAATTTGTTCAAGCATCCATTAGGTATCCAAGGAGGCATTGTTTTGTGCTTTAACCCCTCCAATGGATGGCCTAATCGAAAACTAGCATATACGGGTGGTACAAAATTCGCATAAGGTGGACAATTTTGACAGACAATGGTGCGATTTTAACCAGTCAGCGATCGATTTCTTTTATCGAAATTTTACCTAATCCATAAAAATCATCCACCTTATCTGATTTTTACTATAAGAGGTAATACAAACCCGCTCTGTGAGTATAAAAAATGAGTAACACGTTGATGGAGAGTAAGGATACCCGCTTGGTGCAAAAATAGTACTAGCATTTTTCAACAATTATATCTTGAAATGCCCTCTTAAACTAATTTTATTATTTATAATTAATTATGACATATTTTCTTTGTTTTAGGGTGTTTGATACTTGACGCCGATAAATGTCGGGTCACTATTGAAGAATATAAGTATAATATATAATAATAATATATTTATATAATAAAATATGTTTAGCACGCTAGAGAAAACGCCGATCGCTGTTACTGTCCTTCAAGGTGTTAATATTATTTTCCGTAAATTCAGTACTAATAAGTTGTGACAGTTGACAAGGAAATGAGAGCTATTCGGATTTCAAGACAAATGATATGACTTCATCTTACATTACTTTTCTTATCTTATTTACAAACAGGAAACGACAATGAAAAAGTTTCCAATACTTGGATATGGATATTGGAAATGGAAAATAGGTCTTCATTAAAAAACTTAAAAATCACACGGCAAGCGACATTAAGTGAGGTTATGTTCTAGTTTTACCAAATGTTTTTTGTTTCATTTGGCACCATTTATTTACATATAATATATTATCTATTGCTCAATTACCTGAAAATTGCCCTAAAAATGAAAATAATATTAATCTGTCACAACAAAAACTCAAGATTAATATATACAGGGTGTTTACTAAAGAATGGGCCATACTGCAGGAGTAGCCTCCTTGGACAAAAATAAGGTGATAAGTCAAATTACCTCAAGGGTTTATTAGTCAATTTAATATTTAGTTTTCTTGAATTTAAACTACACTTAAGTGCAAAAAAAATGACTCAGAAAGATGCTCGAGTTTTGAGAGAATCTGTATCTGCTCTGACAGCATTCCAACTAAAACTCAACACACTGATTGAAAGCTTAAAACCTGTGGTTTCAAATTATACCACATTCATTGGAATCCCTCCTGTTCTGACAAAGTTCTGGGCCAAAGAATATGTATAACACAAAAGAGAAAAGTCATCCATCCGATCCATGCTAGGTCATTGGAAAGTGTAATTAGGTGTAGGCAACACCATGTATTAAAAAAATTATTAAAATTCCACCCCTACTCCTAATTTCACTTTCTAAGCAATTAAGCATTAAGAGAAAAGTCATCCGATACTTTTCTCTTTTGTGTTTTACATATATTATTCTTAGGTCCAGAACTTTGTTAGAACAGGTCCGACTCTTATCAAGCTGGTAGGTATCATTTGAAATAACAGTTTTTAAGCTTTCAAACGGTGCATCGGTGTTTTAGTTGGAAGTGCTATAGGAGTGAATACACATTCTCTCAAAACTCGAGCATGTTGAGTCAATTTTTTTGCACTCAAGTGTAGTTAAAAATACATAAAATTTTAAATTTTTTTAGAAATGAAATTTTGCTTCCAAAGAGGGGTTAGAGTCCCCAGCATATTAAAAAACCAATTATAAAACCATTTTATGGCAATATTAGATGTTATAAGAAATGCCAAGACCCAGGAAATATAAAACACACTGTTGGCATTGGCATTTACAGATGAGGACACACATGTTTGGTCCATGTTACGCTATAAGTCCATTTTTGTTGAGATCGTTCCCTACTATTTTATGGTGACACTGACCATTGGCAACTGGCAATTATTGAAAATTCTGTAACTGGGAAACAAGAGTGCTTCTTGTATGCCGTATGATCATTATGTGTATTTTTTACAACTGTTACGGAATCGTCAGCGGCGATTGTGCATGATATACTGAAAATTCCCTAGACCTAGGGAAAATCTGCACAATCTGGCAACACCGCGCCCGACGATGTGGCAACGTCGCATCTGAGGCTGCCAGATACAACTCCCCAAAGGCAAAGTCTCAACCCTGACTCCAAATAACCGAGATACGCCCTGGCAATATATAGAATAGTTGTCGTATAAGAACATGTCGACTATCCCCTGAAGACCTCTTCCGAGACGCCCTGTATACAATCTAGAATGGGATGGAATAATTGCAAAGAATCTAGAATTGGACGAAATCGAGAAGCTTCCAGAACTGCCTGCTGCAACACTGCACCAGACGATGTGGCAACATTGTATCTGCCAGATACAACCCCCAAAGACAAAGTCTCAATAATGGAGAAGCTTCCGAAAGTTTCCAGAACCTTGAAAATTGTATACAAGGGCCAGCCGATAGTTACACTAGTTAGTTTAAACATTCTTAGAGACCAGACCAAGTAACAAGTAATCAAAGTGTTCAGTTTGCTATAGTGATTTATCATTGTAATAAGTTGTGACTTGTTGTGTTTGGAGGTTAATAATGTGTATTTGGAGTCTGGACAGTATCACTTTATCTACGAACCCAGTGCCGCAACAATACCAAAGGTTTGATTGTGAACGATAGGATATATGTGATATGATGTATATGATATATGATGCATGAATATAAATAATAAATAAAACAGTTAATTTACCTTTAGTTGCCCTCTAGCCCTCCGTCTTCTGGCTCGAAGATGGGCATACTTCTTCCTTTTTGGCTCCTTCTCAAACTCCAACTCATCTATATAGTGACTATGCTCGTGACTTTCTATCTGCCCGTAAGGCACGCGTTCCGTGCATTGACGACAAGGCTTGGTATGCGACTTAACGTGCACGTTAAGCATATACGGAGTGCCCAGATCTACCATGCAAATCTTACATTTCGGATCGTGCGTGGACATATGCCGCACATGATCCTGGGTGAAATGCTTCTTGTTACAGATGTAGCACATACATAACCTTGAAAAAAAATTGTAAATAAATTTAAAAATGATTGTAAAAAATGTAAAGGCCATACCACTGATCACTTTCATTGATTAAAACTTTGTTCCTTTTATAGGGATTTATCAGGTAATCGTGATCATTTACGTAAGTACCGTCCATGGTAAAGTTGGTAAATAACACCACAACGTCTTTATCGTTTGACGAATTCCGTGAACTACTATCTACAGGTATGTGATGTATGTTTTTCTTGAGTAGGCTCACAGAGTTGGAACCCAAAAGGGCAAACCTGTTTTCACCAACCGGAACGATTTTTAACTTTTTTCTTCTCCTTCTCACTGGATTTATCTGGGCTGGAGCTGAAAGAACTAAATGATGATAATCGCACTGCATAATTTGCTTGTATTTCTATACCTGGATCTTCAGTTTTTGGGGTAGTCTCCTCCTTGATATCCGTAATATTCGCTGCAACATCAAGAGCAGATGCCGAGACTGTCGGGTTATTTTCAGTGACTGCTTCCCCTGCAGATAAACCAGAAGAAGGTTCTGTGTCAATACTTCTTTTAAGCAAAATACCTGTTTTATCACTTGCTCCGGACGTTACCGCAAATTTCTTTAATATAATCACATCACTTTCGTCCTTCATTTCAGGAATATATTTGAACTCATTCTTGAATTTCATATACTTTTTACCATCAATGTACACCACTTCTGGTATTTTTTCAAAGTGCTCCGGGCCAAGTTCCACAATTTTCACCGATGCTTTTGAACCGAGATGATCTACCAAGAAAAGTATTCATTTAAGGGGATCAAAATAATTATTCAGCTACAATCAAAAACTATCTACTTGCTACTATTGAACATACACAATTTGAAACGGATTTGATTATATTTTTTTTACCTTCGTATATTACACAAAAAATTACATAAAACCATTAATTGAAAGCATAGGGAAGAGCAACTATAAAAGATAGTGTAATAAAATACATGGGCGAAGGTAGACGGCATATCTGTCGCCTGGGTTGACATTTCAAAATAATTATTTATATTAGAAAAGTTGTATAGACGAAAATATCAAATTATGCAATCAGGTCCAAATTATCAATCATCCACAGTCATTTTCACAACACTAACCTCAAAATTTACAATATAAAATAAAAATTACCTTGTTCAATGGGTGTCAGGCTTGGTGCATTAGACGGAGAAGGTTCTTTAGCATCCGTAACCTTCACTACCTTTTCTTTGTTCATATTGAGTAGGGCAGGCATGTTGGAGCTGGGCAAAATTGTATTTTCTGTTTTTAAAGAGTTTTCTTTCTCTGTACTGTCCTTTTGCTTTTGATCTTGCTGTATCCTTCGCAACTCCTCTAATTCTTTAAGGCCGAAATTGTTGATCTGAACGAATTCGGGTATGTCGACATAATGGTTAGAGTCATTAATCTCTGGAATATTATCTATAATTCCTTGCAGGTTTTCATCACACTCTAAATTTTGATAAGAGGCAGTCTCTGAGGCGTCTAACGTATCCTCGTCCATTGCAATCTCAGGGTTAACCTCATTCACCAGGATATCCACGGGTTCGTTCTTTATTTGCACCATACCGTCTTTTTCCTTCTGTTCCTTGTTCACAGCTGACTGTTCACTATCCCCACCATTTTTGTTTTCCGGATCCGTACTCAAGGAAAATACACTCGTTATTTTGCAAATGCTTTCCAGACCCTCGGAACTCGTGACAGACTGACATGGGTTTTTGACACTATTTACAAAATTATTTTTTACAGCATTTACAAAATCATTTCCCACCTGAACTGGAGACAATGATTTCTGGATTCTGCTTACAAAATTGTTGGTAAATTGAAACTTATTTCCTTGCTGATTGATATTGACAAACAAACCCGTTTGTTCACAAAATTTTAAAACCTTTATACCTTCGTTGGTATTCAAACTGGGAGTTTCTTTGGAATTAGTAGGATTAGGGGCCGACTGACGCTAAAACAATAATATATAAATTGTTGTCAATCTGTATACATAAATAAACATTATCTTACTTACCACTTCTATATCATTAAGTACAGGTGGTTTTAGTTGATTAGCTGCTGTTGCTAAACTACTGACATCCCAGTCTGACAATATTTCTTCAGAAGTACTTATAGCTAGTGGTGGTGTACTCACAGGTTGTTCAGGCTGTTCGTCGTCTAGCGATACACATTGGTGTATGTCGGTATAAGCCAAAACATCATGCAAGTCCACACTTTTCCCTGTGGATCGGGTATTTTTTAAATAATTCCCAATTATCTGCTCTGTTAATAGACATTTTTTCTTGAATAAATATGCAACTTTCAAACTCTCTTTGCAATTGTGGCATATTTCTGGGTTGGAGGACAAACCCAAATACTAAAAAGTAAATGAACATTTGTATAAGAAAACAAAAAGTACATCCAGATAAACAATAACATAACCTATATTGTCTGCAAAATATCCCGCGATATTATTGTATGTATTCCAGTTTTAATATTGAACCAATAAAGGTAACTAAAGAGCCATTATTTACTTATTATATTTAAGATTAAGGACATAGGTACTACAAGGACTACATTGGTAAAATGGCTAGAATTTTTGCATTAGAAAAATCAAGTGTGTCATTTTTTAATAGGAATTCTTATCTCTATTTTTTAATCAAACCAGTAGGTATCAAAGATAAATAAGCATACCAATTCAGGGATGCAGAACCTTAATACGTATGAAATCCTAACTTCCTCCCCTCCAAATACCCCCAGATTTTGGTTAGTGGTAAAGGTTCGCTTGCATTTTTGTAAACAAGTTCTACATATTTTGGCCATTACTCCACATTAATTTACTAATATGTTTTTTTGTGCTTCAAAAATGGCTTGTTTGCGTATTTTTCGACTGCATCACAACTATGAAAGGTAAATGACATTTGATTTGACAGTTGCTTACGTCTAACAAGTGCGCGCGCATCTTATTTTGGTAATTTCCCCAGCATTTAATTCTTTCTGTTGGCAGTATTTTAGGAAGAGTTAACGGTGAACGTTATCGCCCATCTTCTATTTATTGTTATAGAATTGAAGGAAAATAATAAAAAAAAATATTATTTTGCCAATGTTTTATTTTTAAATGATACAAATTGGAAATGGAACAAATAATCTGTTCTCCAGTTTTTAGTATTTTCAAGGTTATGTTATACCAATACACTTGCCATATGTCATACATTATAATATATACACCTTCTGAGTTCGTACTTGTTTATAAATATAAATACCGACCTATATAATAGGTATTTAATTTTAAAGCAATAACAATACATGTTTCAATTTTCAATTAAATCAACATTTATGATTTTAAAGTAAATATAATTTTCAGAAATATACTGTTGACAATAATGGGATTTTAATCATGTAATGGAAATTGTATTTTTAACTTTGAGAATTAAAATCATTCAAATGAAATTAATATTATAAAATTCTTATTATTACAAAATAGTATTTTTTTAGGTTATCAAATTTAACAGGGTGGTATAAAAACATCAGTCCAATTACATATATGATTATTTTAGCATGTGATTAATGGGTGATGCATAACCTCAACCAACCAAACTGCGACAATTAAAATATTATTGCCAAATTAAAATTCGAGAATTTATATAGAAAATATAACAGTATGTATACAGTGTGGTTTATTAAAATTTCCCATTACATATCACGTGAACTTGAGTATCAGTAAACAAGTAAACTAATATTAGACCTACCAACAAACAAAATGTAAAGCAACTAAAAAAAATAGGTAGTACCTTTGATATCAGCCATCAACAGTGTTAGGCACCAGCAGAAGCTAGTAGTAGTGCTAGTACTGCCGTGAGCAAAAAAAATTGGACAACTATTATTTTATAATATTATTAATCTGTCTCTATTTGAATTTTTGACAACTAACTTACAATTTCATAAAAATTAAATAGATGTACACAACTAGATTTTAGCAAAAATACGTTTTTTGTCGTATTTTTTGCTCATGACTGTACAAGCACCAAGTTGTGTTAGGTCAATATTATAATAGACTTATAAACAGTATATATTTGAATATTTTTTAAAAGATATTTATCTTTTATAAAACGTATTTTACAAAATACTTGACAGTTTAATATCACAAAATCATATATAAAATAATATTCTTTTTATAAATGATATTTGATAGGAAATAACAATATTACCTTTGCGATTACCTTTGATAAAATATTAAAATATTTTTTTATAAAAGAACTTTTGTCAAATATCTTTCATAGTCTAATACCGGCATTATTAATAACTGTGCGACTTATAAAAATAATGAGAAATTTGACGTTTTCAGTAGGGCGTCATTGAGTGCCAATTGTCAACAAAGGAATGTTGTATCCAAGAAGACTAGAGCAGTTGTATCAAATCAATAATGAATGACAGTTCAAGAGTTGCTTCATTTCCTTGGCAAATCCAGGAGGCTGTTTAGAGAAAAAATAGAGAAAAGGGGAAAATTCATATCAAAGATGCTTTCATTGATTTGTGTTTATTTTAGATAAAAAAAACAGGAAAATCTTCATCTTCTGTGGGAAAGTCAATGCCAAAGGGATGAAAGTAGTTGCAAGATCTGTCAACAATGATTTAAATACGCCCAGTACACTCGTGGCCGAGTGCACCGTAGTCTTAATCCTGGATTAAATTTAAGACAGACTTATTTTGACACATTTATGTTGCACCGTGTATTAAAGCCCGGATTAATGTGTTAAGACCGACTTTAATGAAAGTCGACAATTTCGAGGGCTTAAGACGGAGTTTAACGTTAAGTTTAGTCACAAAAATAGGTTATGTTTCATTATTTTACAAACATTTTAGGCATTATTATGTATTTAATGCGCTTTTAGGCTTTCCCTGTAGCACATTTTTTTCAATAAATGTCTAAGCAGTAATTTAAAAATAGAGATATTGCGGCAAGATGGCCCGGTAGCGCTCATGATTCTTGATAATACCCACCATCTTTAACAATAATAGCAGAATTAAAGCAAGATTTAAAATGAGGGAATTTAATAACTAAATACAAATTTTACATATATATATATAGGACAATGCATACTCCTCTGGGTCTTTGGGCCAACATAACATCATTTGGATTTGATGGACCCATATATAGGTACATAAATTTTGGTATTAATTATGAAATTAATTAGAAAATCGTCAATTCCAGAAAAATCTCTTCAGGAGCAGGGTCAGCACTGGTCATGTATCTAGATTTCCTTTCATCGGCAATTTTTTGCCTCAAATTTTTTTGCTTTTTAAACCGTTTTTTAGTGACCTTTTGCCGTTTTTACCATATTTGGAGACCTCGTATCTGTTACGATTTCTACCCACGCCCTATTTTTCCCCTCATATGTAATCCCATCAATCTTTATATTTTCAATTTCGTGTTTTTATTCTGCAATTGAAAATATAAGAGTTATTCTCCTCAGAAGTAAAGTTTGAACAATAAGTTTGCTTCTTACTTTCATCTGCCATGATTTGCTGGATAAATGTAGACATGACATGATATTACGATCTTCGACCATACAGAGAGAAGATATATTGATGCAAAATTAAATACCTACCTTCGAATATTCAAATTGAAATTATTTTGCTGTCAATTTTCACAAAATAACCCAAAAGCGTCAAGTCACTAGGCGTTCGACTTAAAAGGCAACTTTGCCACATTTTAACTGGACTTGGTTAAGTCTTTATGAATTTTTAACGGTGCATTTGAATTAAAAATAATCCTGACTTAATATTTTAAGTCGACTTAACTAAGCCCAACTTAACGTACAATCGGTGCACTCGGGCATCAGAGATATACATATATATCTGTGGATATCTCTGAGTACACAACAGAACACGGCGGGTTATTTAACCTACCTGGCAATTCCAACGCTCGCAGCGCCATCTATTGTTGCAACCTCGGATTATAGTATAGAACATGGCGCCATGGATACCCCCTCAGATGAGATAAACTCTAGCGAGTGAGAAAACGTCCGCGAAATGAGATAAAATGATTGTTTACTATACCACATGTTATTGGTCGATTCCATCCCAACACCCCAAAAATTTACTGGATTTTGTTTACAAACATTGCCTCCCCCTACTACAAATTTCTGTTTATGTGGACAAACAATACTGTACTATGGGTATTGACGTTACTTATCTTTATATTTTTGATCTCCCTGGTATAATATGCCACTTATGCCAAACACCTAATTTTGATATAGGAGTGGCGTACACCCCAGTCACAGTGACTTATTATCTCGTGGCGACAGCCTGTCACATTTGCTGTTGTCGACACTGCAGATGGCAGTTCCCTTGTCACTTTGAGGTTAGCTGTCAATAGTAAGAAATGCCAGCGCAAATACAGCACGTTGCACTGTTTTAAGCTCTTTAGGTTTTATTAAAACATAAATTTTGGTTATATTGTTAAGTATCACAATTATTAATGCAACACCTAATTATTCAGTGATTTTGATGCAATTTTGCCGCCATATTACAAGAATTTTTTCACTTTGACAAGGGAACTAAAATGGCGGATAGGTCTGCTTGTATTTTCTAGCGCTCTGGCCAGGGATATCACGAAGGCTGCTGGGAAAAATGAAATAAGTACAATAATATATAATTTATTTAACATAACTAAAATATTTTGCAAATTTAAAGCATAGTTTTAATAAACCTATATACAATAAACGTAGAAATAATAAATAAATAATGAAGATGACAAGTAAAAAAGTAAAATGAGATGAAAATATACATTATTGTCTATAAATATAGTAGTTCATCCAGTATTGTTTTCGCAAAACTACACAATCATAGTATAGTTTACTAGATTCTTAGCATATAACGAAAGTACAGTGTCAGGCTTTAGGGAACTAAAATGCAGTTAAAAGAGTGGTGCTATGTAAGTCTTACATTTTTATATTTCGTTAAACATTTATTCATTTATTTAGCTTTAGTTATTTTACTTTTTAAATATTATATCCGGTAATGAATATATCAAACTTGAGAAAGAAAACTTCTCGGTACTAGGTATATATTTTATTCTAAAAAGTAGTCGCTAATACCAAACTATTGCTTAAAAAAAATATCAGCGTCAAGCAAAAATATTTTTAATGCGATAATTAAATTACTTATCACATTTCCTTAGTGATTTAAAACATTGGGGCACTATTTATGTAACAAAAATAATACAAAAATAAATATAACAGAATAATCAAAACAATACCCTCGACCCACACAGGCTTAATTTTTGCAAAAATCGGGGGCACGATATAACAAAATTCAAACAAAATTATACTCTTACCTAAAAATATCAATATATACAATAAATTCACTTTTCGAAACCAAACCAAGTGTGAAACTTTCCTTACTTTATTTATTAACAATATACCTACTAAGATGATTTGAAAAAGTGAATAGAATTTGGTCAATTTACTATTAATATAATATCAGGCTAAAAGATCTTTAAAATTATTGTTTTGACTTTGATTCAAAAATTGCTTTCATATCCTTTATGCAGTAGGTGGGCGATGTCTTCTCATTCCTAAAACAAAATGCCTATTTATATTCCTCTCCTACCATCAAAACATCAAACGCTTACCTGGTGCTGCGGCTCTCTAAACTGATCCTGCGCAGTCTTTCCGTTTCCGTCTCCCTCTCTCTACTGTCATAAGTGTGTCGCCTCATTTCCTCCTTTGGGAAATCATCGTCCCTCCTCTTATTCCTAATAAAGTCCAAATCTTTCAATTCCTCACATATCTCCTTCCGATCCGGCCTCCCGTAAATCTTCTCACGAGTCTCTTGCAAATTTTTGGCATAATTCATATCAGTCTGTTTGTGTTCCTTGAACGAGGACCGATTTTTGTTGGACCACAACTCGGCGGGAGCTGAAATCCTCTGATTATTTTGTTCAAAAATGGCCGCACGAGATTTTAAACTTTCCTTCATAGGTTTGATCTCTTTTTTGACATTTTCAGAGAGCACTAGATCCGCCTTGCCCACTATGCAATTAGTGGTGGTTTCATTTTCAAGACTGTCCACGGTAATATCGACACTATCGTCGCTACGGGTGCTTTTTCTGCGTGTTCTCACCGGACGGTCATCTTCGTTCAGGGACTTCGGCTCATCTACAGCATCGTCTTTGTGCTTGAAGATCCTCAGACGATTCAGCAGCACTTCCTTGTCCTCTTTAAACGACTCTGACCTAAGGGAACAAACGTAAAAATAACATCTTACGAAATCAAACTATAACCTTACCTGTACTTATCCTGTAAGACCCGTCTCCTCTCTTCCTTGTACCGTTCAATTCTCTCACGCTTCTTCTGCACCTCCTCTTCACTCATGTTGTGATTTATATGATCCGAGCTGTGCGCTAGGTGTATGGAATCCACTTTGCTGTCGTGTTTAGGCAAACCTTTGGGCTGGTTTAGGGTTTTTGGCAAAGAGTTCGTTTTGTACCCCAAACTCTCATCCAAGCTCTTGCGACGCCCGTTAGTGTTCGCGCCGAACTCTTTATTGAACTCTTCCTCGTCTAAAGAACGTGTCTTTAATTGATACTTTAGATTCCTCGCTCTCAAGCATGGCGGGAGACTGTCCTTCTCGTAGAACTTCTTCAATCTAGGACTGTCTGCATTTGTACTTATTTCAGTTATACTCGAGTCTCTGTCTACGTCTAATTCTAATACTGTCCTCTCACTAGCAGCGCACTTTTTGCCACTCATAGGCTTTGGCGCTTTCACCTCAAACATACTAGTCAGATCTCGCACATGCACCGGCTCATCTACCAACGCCACATTATTAGTTTCTTCTACTGATGATTCAGTCTTCTCGTTACCTATTTCTACGTTTTCACACACATTTCCCGCACGTAAACTCTCAGCCTCTACGTTTTCATACACATGATTACTCTCGGGTTCCAGAGAGTCGTAGTTTTCATCTATCGGCTCGCTTTTGATATCTGCTACTTCCTTAACCTCAACAATCTCATTCTTTGCTTCTAAACTCTCAGAACTATCACCGTTTGTTTCTACATGCTTAGTCGCAATGTCCTCGTATATATTCTCACTACACTCACTGTCTTTCTGAGGCGCCTTACCAATTTCTAAATCTAAAAGCGCATTTACCTCATGTATCGATCTTCTAAAGTACTTCACTTGCTGGTATATGGCATTGTCGTCTAAAGATTCAGTCTCGTCCGACTTTCTTTTGTCGTTATTAGATCCCACTCGAACCGGGCTGGCATTATTCTCTACGGGTGCATCGACAGGGCTGAAATCTATCAAATTAACGCTCGCAGAACGATCCTGAGGCCAGCTATCCAAATTTTCCGTAGATAAACCCTCGCTGGTGTTCTTATTCTCTGTCGGGCTGACGGGCGTTAGTAAATCTTGCGAGGAGCCGTCGTAGACCGGAGTAGGGCTGACATTAGGGCTCAGGCTGTCCTTCGTGGGGCTCATCGGAAAACTAAGTGATGTATGACTAGTAGTTAGGTTGTCCGTGGAACTCTCCACTACCTCGCTCAAGCTTAAATCCGTAGGGCTTAGCTGCTCGGCGTTTTCGATGCAATGGTACGGCGCCGAACTGACACTAGGCGTGTACTGAATGTTAGAGCGAGAAGACTGATTGGAGCTCATGGTTTTTTGGTCGTTATAGCTGCTCAGGGACAGCGGCTCGCTGGTGTTGCAGATGGCACTAGAACTCAGGTTCGCTTTAATGGTTGATTCCGTGCTGGAGTTAAGGTCTTCTAAGGCGCTAAGACTCTTAGGCCTGCCATCACATTGCACATTTAGAAGATCGCCATTACTGGACATTCTTGGCTGACTAGCTTCCTGGATAGGTAGTGATGCAGTGGAAGTGGGTAGAGCCACCTTTTCCGGATTTAACACCACGTCCTCGTACAGCGAACCGATCTTTGTAAGGGGACTTTTCACCGGTGACGTTGTCAAGCTCCTCGGTGGCGATTTATAAATTATACTAATGGTTGTTAGCACATTTTCGTAATTGGGAGTAGTGGATTTCATATTTTTAAACGGTGACTTAGCCTCGTCTTTGGCATGATGAAAAGTGCTTTCCGTTGGTGAACTATCGTATACTGGCGATATACCTGGTGTGGTGTTAGCGCTGCTCTCGCCTAGCTCCTTATACCCCGGGGAGCCAGGCGTGGGCGTCGTTAAAATACTATTAGGCCCCAAGTAGGCCCGGCTTATGTCCATCTCAGTAAACGATTTTGGAATTACGGTTTTAGTGGTGGACTCCAAGTTTAACGATTGCCGCTTGTCCACGATGTTCGAATTCCGGGGCGACTTGTTCTTTGGCTGGTACGACTCAAACAGGCGCTTCTGCTGCACCACCGGGCTGTCAGGTAAAGTGTGTATGACCGCCGTGGTGCACACCACATTGTCCGGAGTGCTGCAATCGATATACTGGATATCCGAGAGCTGGTCTTCAAGCCTCGTCCTCTTACGCGATAGGGATTCTGGTGACAGAACCACACGCGGCTGCTTCTTGGGAGAAGGGTTCACGGAATTCGCCGTGCTGCTGAATTCCTCGGGACGTGCGCGTGTCAGGATCCTCCTCTGAGTCTAAAAGCATAGAAATACAATTACCATTAATCTTGTTATTCACATTTTCACGACACGCACCTCTTTATGCATTCTTGGGGAACTGACCAGACTCTCGTCTTCCGAGAATATCCTCATTTCCGACTCTTCCAGTTCAAAATTCAGCTGGATTTCGCTGAGGTCCAAGAGGGAACCTTCCGAATTGTTTTGAGAATTCTGCAGAGTGTCAAAATAGGAATCATGCGAGACAGACCTGCAAAAATGTACGTGTAGTTCATGGGATTTTCCACGCTCGAAATCGTTAGCTATCTATACCTGTTATGACCAGGGGGTTTGTTCAGGCTGTGTAAAGGACCCAGTACATCTTCTGTGCTGGCTGGTTCCGAGTGGCCCGAAGTTAGGCTCTCCGCGGATTTAACTGTGCGTAGTATGCGTCTCATATCCGTTAAGTCAGACTCAGTTATGGACTTTTCCTAAAAATAATTTTTTTACTTGGCTAATTAAAATATATTTTTTTAATGCTGCGTAAACTTACATTTATTGTTATAGGTGTAGAGATGATTCGGCCTTTGTTTAAACTACCCTGAGAACTGTTCCTCGATTTAGGGAAGAATAAGCGCCAACCTAAAGGAGATCTCTTTGTATGTCCCCTCTTTCTAGCGCCTACAAAATAAATTCTACACAATGTTCAGAGCATATTAAACACTCACGTACCGGAGGGTAATTCGATTATGGTGTGGTATTTCTTCGGCAAATTCTTAGGTCCGCCTCCGACCTCTATATAGTTATACTCATCAGTTTTATTGGGCAAATGTTTACTCCTCGCTTCTTCCAATGTTATTAGCTTAGTCGGCGTGGAAATAGCTAAACTGTTAGGTCTACACTTTTTTGTCAGTAGACTGGTTTCCGCTGACAACGCGGGATGGTCCAAATTCGGTAAATGATCGCAGAATATTAAATCGGCGTAGCAAATTAGAAATTCTGTCACCACAGCCTAGAAATATCAAAGACATTTCTACAATTGCGTCATCTAAATTCTAAAAAATTAAAATAGCATTGCAGATGGAAATTCACTATAATACAAGGTATTCCACAACGCAAAACCATTCCTTTTATTCAGTCAAATAATATTTGTTGAAAATAACGAAAAGTGAGTGTTATTAAATTCGATAATTTGGATTCAATAAAGGTTGATATTTGAATTAGAAGGCTGACATGAGATCTCACTTCTGTTTGAAAAATTTTTGAATTATAGATAGCGCGATAGAAAATATTTAGGATTTGAGATAGGGTCTTGCCATTGTTGTCAAATGTTAGTTTGATGGATGTTATGTTTTTGTGTACCAAAAGTGTTCATTTGTCATGAGTAATGTCAATCTTTGTGTCTTCGTGATAGTATGCTTCCATGGTGTTATTAATTGGAATTATCGTATATCGTGAAGCTGCTGCTGATCAGCAGAAGAAACCTGAATATAAATTAATTTTCATGGTATAAGGCTTCATTCTACAAAATTTACTTTTGTTCTGTGCTTGGTTTCAGGTGAAAAAAATAAATATTTTAAATCAAAAAAATTACAGTGTGTTTGGGACATAAAAAAGTTTTCACAAAAAATTTCTTTGTAAAAGAAATAAAAAACCAAAAAACTTGGTTTTTTGAATTTTTCACATAAATTTTGAGGTTCTGTAGAAAAAGTGTAAATACAAAAATTGTAGATCTTTTTATTACCTACCTTTGCCCTGTAACTTTTTTCCATGGGACTTGTAGTTTTGCCAGAAATCGAGATAAACCGTTTTTTACCATTAAAAACTCACCCCCTCTACTTCCCCACCTCAGATCTCCCGTAAATTATTTTTCCTCTCATTTTTGTTATATTCTCTTCCTTTTCCAATGGGTTTCATCCAACTATTATTTTTTTTTGGTTTCAAAAATTATCAACCCTGGTCTATTAAGGGCGTATATCAGCTACACTATTTACAAAAAATTATTGAATTTTTGCTCCATTTCACTTTTCGTTATTTTCAACAAATATAACAAATACGTTACCACAAAAGTTTGGTCAAATAAATAGTGGTATTAATACAAGTGTAATACTGATGATAAATTTAACCAACTTAAAAACTTGCAAAATAAAGGTATGCATACAATTTAGAAAACAAATAATCTTACTTCAATTAACTTCATGTTAAACTCTTTGCAATGGTTAACTGTTAAATAGGGAATTTTTCTTCGTACCATGATACTTGTCTATAAAATTTTAAACAATTTAGCACCACCGTATTTTGAGGAATATGTCCATCGTAGGGACACTCATCATCGTGATACTAGAAATAAGGATCATTTGTACATAGCTAGATCCAATAGAAATGGTACAATGAATTTACTTTTTTTTTTAGGGTTTTAATAAATAATATATAATATGAGTGAAACCTGTTACATATTTTGTATATTAGGCTTGCCTATTTTTGAAATAAAAGACTAAATCTAATGGTTAATATTAATATTTATACTGAAAATATAGTAAGTTTTATAACAATCTGCAGTATTAAAATAATACTTTTCCCCGAAAATATATTCTAATTTACGTTTAATACAATGCAAATATTAAACATAATCCTGAACTAACAACAGTTCTCGCAACTTTGAATTTAAATAAAAGCGAGCAAACATTAACGGAAAAAAATTACAGCAACGCAAACCAGGATGATTGCAATTGCGATTAATTCTATTTAATTATTTCAGCAGCATGCGATTATATCCCTGTTACCATTTGAACGAAGGCATAACTAACCTGCACTCCCACACCCTGAAGGGCAGCAACTCCTCCAACTTCCAGGGCCTCGCACCGGAGCAGATTCGGAGCCCACACTATAGCCACGTTCCTCGTGGTCATACCCGTGCTAGAGCCGTGCTTGGCTACTCGCGCCAGATGCCTCATCAAATATTCCAAAGTCCTTGAAGAAAAACGCTCAATTTGCGAACACCGACAAAAATTAAAGAAACTTACCGGTAGTGCGGGGGCGGGAGTTTCTGAACAGCCTCCCTCATTTTCAACAGGCGCTCGTGATCGGTCTCCGAATTTCTTATGGCCGTACTGCACCCCTGCACGGCGTTTACGAAACTCTGGTACAACTGGTAGGTACAAAGGGGGTTTGGTAATTCCCTGCAAAAATTACAAAGGTTCCACGCTTTCCAATATATACCATAATTTAACCAAATTCATACCATTAAAATGAGGATAAAAATCAAATATCAAAATTTCTGGATTAATTATCGATTGCATTAATCTGGATTAATTAAGTCATTAATATGTATTAAAATGAATAAATAATAAAACCACATGATCCGGGATTACAAGATAATGTCAAACAACTGGTATAAAGATAAGAAATAGTTCAGAAATATGCAGTGGAGTCTTTTCTTTTGACTATGTATTTATTTTGGCTGGGTTGACGTATGCCGTACTGTGACCTATCAGAAATAAGTGAGTACTTCTATTTATATAAGGAGCTATTTCCTAATGCACTTTACAAGTAGTCTAATTATACTTCTTAAATATAAAAACAGTGATAAAAACTGATATAATTGATAACATTTACACCTAATTTTGTACCCAATTTTTTCAGATATGAAGTCAATCATAGTCGCAGCGACGTTTTTAATAGGATTCAGGTGCCAAGAAGGTAAGACAATTGGAAAAAATCAGCAATACCAGTGAATATTATTAGATAATTTAAATCTCACTGAAAATGTGATACTTTCTTATAGATTTAGTCTCTGCAGTATGTCCAGAACCAAAAACATCATCCACAGTAAGAATTCCTCATGAAAATGACTGTGGCAAATATTACATATGCCAGAACGGTGAAAAAATAGAGTTTAATTGTCTGGGTTACCTAGAATTTGATGCAAAAACGCAGATCTGTGACTGGCCCGAATATGCAAATTGTTCATTAAAATCCTCAGAATCGGAAAGCAAAGACTCACAGCCTTCTACAACAGAGTATAAAATTATGCAAGGCCCAAAGTGCGAGGAAGATGAACATATACCACACGAACTCAACTGTCATCAGTACTACAGGTGTGTTTATGGACAGAAAGTTTTGAAGATATGCCCGGATAACATGCTCTTCAACAGCGAACTAGGCAACTGTGACTTTAAATATAATGTAGAGTGTGCTTCGCTAGTGACAGAAGAAACTATGCAGAAGAGGGACATAGCATATGCGAGTTTCCTAGACGATTACATCGACTCCACCGACAACCCCGAAGAAGCTGACAAAGATTACTGGGAGACCTTCTTAAAGGAAACATTAGACAATCAAGAAACAGGTGGATATGTCACATTAGAAGCAGAACGAGAATTCCAGGAAAACCAATGCCCTGAAATAACGGATGACTACGAACCAACTCTCCTACTCCACGAAACCAAGTGCAACGCTTACTACAAATGCCTCGGAGGTAAAAAATACTTGATGCACTGTCCGGGAATGCTACAATTCAACCCCAGAGTGCGATTGTGCGACTGGCCTATGAATGTAAAATGCGGGGTGCACAAAATTCCTACTACGACGGCAAAACCGACAGTGAACATCTGCCCGGAAACGCAATGCCAAAGCACCACCCTATATCTGCCCAGCTTGACTGATATCAGGCAGTTTGTAAGGTGCAGCAATGGACGGGAAGTATACGAACACTGTCCAAACGGCTTAGTTTTTGATGTTAACCTAAATGTTTGTAATCTGGCACATTTAGCAGTAACAGTACAAATAGGAAACTGATTGATATTGTCGTTATTTATTTTTTAATACATATTTTTTACATAACCAGATTTTTATTTCACTATTTCAATGACAGGCGAATTCTGTAGTTTGAAACAAAACGAATCCTTTAATCAAAATAAATAGAGAAAAATTTAAAATTTTAAAATAAGAGTCAAAACACTAAAAAAGTAATCTTGATTTACAAACATTGTGGATAAAGTTTTGAACGCACACAATATCTATCAAACGATGTATTAACAACGTATGTATAGTGGATTCAAAATATAAAAACAAAAACAGATGCACGTCTTCAACTGTAAAACACGTGACCAGTGGACAAGACTGCCGAGCCGAGAAACTATGATAACCTCACAAATTTCCAGACGATGTTACCGACTGTACTGTACATTAGGATGGAACAAGAATTGGGTTTTTATTTATTTTGGATTTTTTTTGTCATAGTTTTGAAAAGATGTGTTATGAAATCAAAAAAGAATATTCATAAGCTGGAATAAATATTTTAATATCTTCAGGTTCCTCAAGGAGGTCAAAGTTTTGAAAAAAAGAGGTATTTTTATCAAAGCGTATTTGTTTTTATATATTTTTTTATTTTTTAAATAAAACTACTGTCATAGTTACAAAGAGGTACATTTTCTAGTCATAGATCAATCACTACACAAAAACTGGAAGCGGCATTTTGAGATTATTAGGTTCCTCAAGAGGCTCAAGTAGTGTTAAAAATTAGATAATAATAGAAATTTAAATTAATATTAAAAATTATTGTTCAAAAGCTAATTTTTACTGTGTAACTTTTTTATACTTAATTTCCATACATATTTTATCTTCACTTTTTATTATAAAAAACAATTTAGGGAAATTGAACACAAAAATGTAGCAAAAAAAAAACACTTATTTTTATTCTGTTTAAACCTGAAACAGTAATTATATATATAATGCTAATATATCATTATATATATAAATGTCTCGCACCATCAGCACAAGAAGGTTGGAGTTTAACTCGAAACCAAAATGGGGCGTAGACTTTCATGATGTAATTAACCTAAAATAGACAGGGAATCCGAGGGGTATTTAGTACGATGTAGTTATGATGACTTTTAGAGCCAATGAGGAACCAGAAGACATTGAAATAATCAAAATAACCTTTTAACTTACTACTCAAATAAGAATTTCAAATGCTGCGACAAAAAATTTTGAGTCGTTTTTTACGTCACCATGAATTGTAATAGCTATTTGTGCAATAAGTTAGGAAAAGTAATTTTTCCGATTCAAAAAATATGCCACATGCGGAAAAGACACTTTTCTTAGGGGTTTTGATTTGACACATGATTTTTCTTAAGTGTTTTGTAAATAGCTGAAATAACTATATTTATTTATAATTTTTTTTGAAAATTGTGAATTTCGAAAATGTGAATCAGGAATCCCAAGGGAACGTTGATCTAGAAACAAGTTTGTTTATTAGGTTTTCGTTAATATAATTGTGTCAGTGATATAGGTTGCGTGCGTGAACATTTTTCCCGCACTAGTTGGGCAAAATCTAACTTTTCCTAACTCAAATTAGTTACTAATTGCAGAACTTTTCAAAATATTATTACAAAAAACATTATTGGTGAAATCTGAGAACTGTGAGCAACCTGAAAATATTAAAATAGGTCAACCAGCTTCAGTTCAGTTTCTTTTGTAACCGTTCGTTTTCAGTATGAATAGGTCTTCTTACGTCACTCATGAAATGCGTTAGTTTTTGTTTTGAATCCACCATCTGTACTAAGTCTAAGCCAAGTGAAATTCTTACCTGAAGTACATTTTCAACAAAGACGCCACTGAATGGATGTCCTGTAAGATATCTTCAGTATACAAGTTCGGAATACGGTCCTCATCAAAGGCATTCCTCAACTTCTGGATATTGGACGTCACCCCGGACAATCTACCCATTAACACAAGCATTAGGTAAAAAAATATCCGGGGACGTAATACGTCCGCACATACCTGTATATGCCGTCGACGATTCCGTTGGTCTCTATGAATTCGGCGCAGCACTTCAACACCATGGGGATGTCTTGGCCGGAATTCAAGAGGTGCTCGCCTAGGTCGCAACCGAACACGCGCTCCTTTAAAATACCCGATTGCTTCAGCCTTCTCCTGGACGGCCTGTTCAAAATAAAACTCCTAAAGAATGTGATCAGTTTCCCGTGCTTCCTCAACACGGGCTTTATCGGGGTTAATGCTAATGACCTACAAATGAGACGGCGTTAGTGTCAACTGCTCCGTGTTATTCGGTTTATTCGGGGATAAAGCGCATACAAAATTATCGTTATTGGCAACCGACAATAATTATTAGTTTCAATGCAAGACAGTCGCTAATAAAACTGAATAGACCGAGCGGCTTCACACTAGTTATGTCAAAACAGGCAAGATTATTAGGCCCAGTCACTTATTGACGTTTACATTTACGTTGCAATTCTCAAGAGACGAAAAGTGTTCACGCTTTCGTAGGTTAGAAAAATAACCTATAAATAGCGATTTTTTTTTGAAAAATATGTGATTGGGCCTGTATAATACGAAACCTACGTACCCAACGACAGGCGGGGGCAGGGGCATATTCCTGGGCACCTTATCCCCTATAATGTGCACGCAGTGCTGCGGGAAGAATCCCACCTGGAAACCCCGCTTCCCCCTCCACCACATCGACTCCCCGGGGCTGGCCATGTCTATGACGGAAATCATATCTCCCACTTCCAAGTTCAACTCGTCGCGAGCCTTATGTCAAAGAAAATTACATTTTTATTGCTATCATGCATCGGGAGTACCAAAGGGTACCGTTCCGGGGCCGATCTTACCTGCGAGACGTAGCGGCGCACGCTGTACGCGGCGGCGACCGCCGGCGTGTTGATGGACCGGCTCTCCTCGCTCGGCACCAGCAGTCTGTGTCCCTTGTTGTCCATCTGCAGCCAGTTCAGCACCGGGCCGCAGTTTACAGAGTTGTCCGCTATCGTGCTGAAGCGCTCCAGGTAAAGGATCAGTTTGGTCTGTAATAATAAACAACAGTCTCGGTATCTGTTTATTACATTTTAATTATAAATAGAACCCATTATGGCCAGAACTAATGACACATTTCACTAGATTTACGAACATATTTTTTGCATTACGAAAGTTTTTATTTATGGCAAAACTTGGCTACTGGAGCACATATTTCACTTCCCCCGCCTTGTTCTCTACAACAACAACTAAATATTATTTTATTATGATAAAATAGATAACGACTACGTCGTGCGGAAAGACTAATAATTCTGATTATTTAGTGTCAAACAATTAATATAAATGGCTTGGGTAACGTCCAAAACCCGATTATATAATATGTCAAGTAGAACAATAATCCCTGTCTGAGAAGTTGCAGGCCTTCAGTATGATGTCCCTACTACATAGGTCTTCATCGACGCGACGTTGACCGAATGTGGTTCCTTCGCTTAACGGCCCTAACGATTTTACCGTATTGGCGCGCTTCGAAAGTCAGCGCATTTTTCTAACGGAGAGTCTGTCCATTGTCCTCGCTGTAGTACGAAAGAGACAACAATAGCTTCGGCTTAATGAGTTTTATCAATCGCTGAACACAAAAACGGGGCCTATGCATAAAAAACGCTAGATGCTTCATGGAATAACCTTAACAGGGGTAACGCAGGCGGGTACAAAGTATCGGCTGAAAAACTACAGCCATAGTGTTTGGTATACTTCAAAACAGATCCCTGCGGTTCTTTTTACGGATTGCTGTGGATGTGGAATGGGAAAGCAGTTTGGTCCTGGACAGTAAGTATCTTGTCCAGGACCAAATTAGGGATGGCTGATCCAAAGATTCTCTGGATCAGGTCCATCATCTGCCATAAGGCGTGCCGCACCTGAATTCTGCAGGTGTATCAAAGTGGTCTGCTTCTGCTATTGAAAATTATTAGAAAATGACATGAGATGTCAGAATGGATGCATGTTTTAATATATTGAGAAACTGCATTTTTTAAGTTTATCGTAGACAACATATACCAGACGACAACACACTGTATACGGTTATGATTTGAAATAAGTTCATGAAAGTAACAGGTGACGTGGTTTCATTTCAGTTACATTCGTCATTGCTGAAAACCCGTTACAACGTTTCCAGTTTATCCTTAAACATATCCATACCTAAAATATATATGACCTACGCAAAGAAAACTGTTTCCTAATGGTACATGGCGCCACCTGTTTCGCATAAGCTAAAACTGCGAAATAGCGAGCAGATGCAAGCGGGTTTATTTTCTTACATATGCTTATACCGTTGATTGAAGGATTCAGACCTTCAATCAACGCTTATATCTAGTCCATTGAGACGCATGGAGGTAAACAGTCTACAAAACATAAATATTTCTTGGACCACCGTCTCGGTAATGAGCCAATGTTCTCAATTGAAATTTTGCGATGTGTTTTCAAAATGGTGACATATTTGGATTTTAATAAAATGCTCTTGCTGTCACACAAAATAAATATTTAGGTTTACACTTAATTACGTTTTTTCAAAAAGTTCACATATTACAAGAAAAATATGTCACGACGTAATTCATTGCTTTGCACCTATGACTAATTTTGTTTTTGTGGTGTCAACTTGTGGCATTTGTTGCGGTCTGAGATAATAGAGAACATTCCCATTTTTTTATAACATAAGAATGTTTTACCATACCGAAAAATAAGATGTGCAAAATATGACGCCTTAATTCCCAATAATAAATTTGTTACAAATTATTGAAGTCTCGCCTGCGAGCGAACGGTTTCAAGCAGGTCTAAAGTCATGACGCCACAGGCTACAATTTACATAACGACGAGGAGACCGATTCGGTCGGTTACGGGAGATCCCAGTACTGGACCGCTTGATTTCATACTTCATTCGGCCGCTTTCCGGCGCAACGTCTACCGAATATTGTAACTTGTGACGTCACAGTTAGTTTCGGGCCGCTCCAATTTTATCGCTGTTTAGATCCTTCATACTGATCGCGCGGAATTAGAAATCTTGTTTTCTTTTGAAGTACCTACACGTTTTATTACAACGTTACGCTATGTTTTCTAGTATTATTTTTATATTTAAAATTTTAGTCATGTTCCCTATTGAAAATTCGCAAGGTTAAAATATACAACTCGCCAATTCATATTGATAGGTACCAATCTAGCTAACCTCATATTTTAAAAGGATTACATGGGTAAATAGGCCAGTCATATAGTGCATCAAAATCGCAAAGTAACGGCTAGTTCTGATTTTTTAATATGTTATTTTTAATATGTATGTGTTTCGCATATAGTAAAATTTGTCTAAGCAGATATGAAATAAAGTAAAATAAAGTTGCCGTACGTGAAGAAATTAAAATAACTTGTTATTTATATGACTGCACCGTGTTTATATGTACCGTGGTTATATGTATAATCTGTATATGTTTCGCATTATAGTAAAATTTGTCTAAATATAAAATAAAGTAAATTTGCAATATGTTTTTGCAATGACATTTTTTGGATTTTTAAGCATTGTGAGGAAACTACCACCCCTACAGACGTTCCGTGCATAAATTAAAGCTAATTACATTCGCTACATCTTTCCCTATGACTTTACCCGTAAAATGTTCGTAAGGATCTTTTGCCAATCTTTGTATCTTTTGTTATATTTACTTATCTATCTTCAGACTCGAATTATTTTGCTTTGCTCTGCTCTGGTTTCCGTTACAGGCGAAGACAAACTCGCATGGTCCTCGCCAGTCCGTCTTTTTTAAGGAACACGGCACGATTTGCTCACAAAATAATGTATACAAAGCTATCCACTAATATGATGCTGAGTCTAGCTATCCCACTTCTGATGTAATTTGTGAGACCTTTAGATATAAATATACTCGGACTCAGCAAATCATATGTATATTCGCTAAATAGTATATTACCACTATGTTAACGAACAGTGAGAGGTATCGTTATAATTTAAATTACTTATTAAGTGTTTAAAAATAATTATTTATATCCTGGCTAGTGTAATATGTTTTCAAAAACTTGTTTTACGTATGGATTTTGTCTTTGGTAAAATGTATGACTCCTGGTAAACAATTTAAAGTGTTTTTGCAAAAAAAACATCCATTTTTTATAAATTAAATCTTGACAGACGTCAAGAAATTAAGTCTTGGCGTTCATGACAGACTTCAAGTATACACTGTCACAGATCGTTCTGTATTTCTTTGGAGGTGCCTTTAAATATTGAAGAATTCTTTAGGTGCTCACTTAGAGTCAGTGGCGTAGCAAGACTTTCAAGAGGAAATACAATAAAACTAAAATTTTCAGAACCTAATTTATTTTGAAAAAGAATTGAATTGATAATACACCTGAGATTGCGTTCTCGGGGGCTTACTACACTACTGTTACAAGGGGTGGGGGGATGAGGAAAGAGTGCTATCGAAGAAAATATGTAGAGAAAAGGACGAAAATTTGACCAGATATTATAATTTCAGTTTTTTGGAAAAAATGCTCGAGGGGTGTATCTTGGTAACTATTATACCTACTGGTAACTATTATTGCTGGTTCTACTATATTATTTTGTCTAAACAATGGACTGTATCGAATAACACTTTTACAAGTATAATATTGTACTCACCATTTGTTCTCTAGAAGTGGCACTATTTCACAGCTTTTATTAGAGATTATGGATAAGATCAGGAGGATAACGAAAGGAAAATTAAAGGAAATAATATTTAATATGTATGACTACTAATTTGTGAATACAATATTATAGCGGGTTTTCTATTTAAGCACTGTCTATCTAATATACTAATACTCTCATATATTACTATTTTATGTGGTTCGATCTGCCCACAGTTTTTCAAGAAAACAAAAACTTAATCTCAAATGCTTTTTATAATTAATGAACATATTCATGGCAGGGGCAGACCCATAATCGAATATTCTCAGGCGTATAGTGTGTAGCCTAACCACCTACAGAGCCGGTTCTGGTCTCAAATTGTAGCAAATTTAATCTACTTTAAAATGCGCAATAAAATGCTTTATGAACAAACGCATTGTTTAGAAGATATAATGAAAAAAACGAAAAAGTGAGAAAATTTCGCGGTTTTCGAGTGCTACGCAGTTAGCACAGATCTTTCGAAGCTGCAAACTTAGCCGTTAGCTTGCGATTTTAGAGATTTCTACTGCACTATTTGACTGGCCTAAAAGTAAATATAGAATACTAAACGAGTAAAGGAATAAATGTCTAATAATTGATTACGTGGTAATAAATAAAAAATATAAAAATCACATTACAGATCTGTTTGGAGTGTTTGGAAATCTACTATACCTTCTGGAATTCTACAGCCTTTTTGTGACCCCGCAGCAATACCGAAATAATTCGGCCAACTGAGCATTTTAAATAGAATTTGTATCCCTTCGAAACTAATTTTATCATAACAGCGCATAATATAATTCCTGCATAAAAATTCCAAGATTACTGATTCAGGCGGAACAAGGTTACACCATAATATAAATTTAACGTTTCATCGAGCCGTCGCGACGCCACAAGCATCCCGTTGTATTTTATCCGGCCCTTGAGAAATTTTCCTCCCGACACAGTGACTTATATCTTTGATTATAAAGCCTATATACGATCGCCAGTATCCCCCAGATGGTGATTCATAGACTCAATATATTAAATAAACTATCTTGTGACATATCTAGATATCTAGCTCGAGAAAACGGACAACCAAAGTTGGCATGGTTATTTTCGGGAGAGGAAAATAAGGACGTTAATAGATATTTATGGCACATGTGTGAAAAGTGAAAAGTAAACGTTAAGGCACACATATGAAAGTTTACGGGTCGAGCGAAGCGAGTTCTGGAATTCATATACGTAATATACGCTTTAAACATACTATTCACACGTGTATCATACAATAGTTTTTCTCATTCATGTATTAAAATAATTAAATACAATTTTTGACACTTTTATAATGACAGTTTCTTTTTCAGATGACGTCGCCGTCAGAATTTTTGTATTGTTAAAATTACTTTTAGCATTCCTTATTAGACACTTTTCGCACCCGTGCGTTAAAGTTTCACTTAATGCATGGATGAGAAAAAATATAAAATAGGCAGAAAGTGCTACTATTTTCTATATTTCACCAGATTGCAGTGCCGAATCATTTGTAGATTGAAATCTTAAATAGACGCTAATTTCATTGCCGTACGACGCGATCATGATCATGACAGTTGGTTTTTTGCCAGTAGGGGGACCTATTTATACCACTGAAAGCATTGCTGCACCATTGTCGCCTACTTTTATAGATAAAAAAAAATAAAATGCAAGGTGCATAAGTACAGCTGGAGGCTAGAGTGTAATTAGAGAAGATGATATGTGTCACGTCTTCGCCGATCGCGTTCGATTGTCGTCAAGACTACCAGTGCCACAGAAATCATCTGTGCGTAAATCAGTATCGCGTAAATTAATTCGTTTCGATAGGTTACTTATTGATAGAAGATGATAGTTACACTAGTTAGAGATAGATAGATAGTCATCGATAGATTCATATCGATACCACCCTTCGTGGAAAATATTTGGATGATAGGAAGTGAGGCCTTTGCAATAGGTATCAAGTACCAAGTAAATAAAAACAACTATTTTGGTATCGAGGTACAATAAGTAAAATTAAACAAATAAAAAAATAAATAAAATTAAAACCATCACACTAAGTAGAGGTAGGTATACTAAAGGTAGGTACATCGTAGGTACATAAAATAAAAAAATGCTCTTTTGGTTACGACAATAAAAAGACTAAACATAAAATAATCAGAAAGCTAGGCAAGAAAAAAATTACACTAAAACTAAAGAAATGGACCCTATCCCCTATTTAGTTAATAAACTTGCGATGTCGTGACCTCTGTTTTGTTTAAAGAGGAGAAACCGATTTTTAAATATCAAGTGGTTAGGGTATAAGCAGGCACTAGGAAAGACGTGGTGCGGGGTGGTTTAGAGAAGTCGGGATATAGGGAGACGAGGGTTTGCAGATGGGGAAGCAGGTAGTTGGACTCTGGTGTGTGTTAGTGCTTGACGTCAAATTTCCCAGGTTAGTAAATATACTTAATTTGTAATGTTTATTATTAAATTTGTTATCTCGAGAATTACCGTCATTATTTTATTAAAATTGTCTGTGTTATATTTTGTTTTTGAACTACGCATAATTATGATACGTTATGTATAAACTATACACATTTTACTTGTTTATTTAGTGTGTTCAGCGCATTTTGTTTCTAAGATTCATTTTGTTTTCTTCAGTTCGATCTAAGTAATGTTGTTGACCTTTTTTTTGTTCCATTCATGGCTACGAGTAGGTTTTCCGTACTTGTGTGTTTCACTTACAACAGTGACTTAATTGCCGCTTATCGTATGAGATGATGAATGTTTGTGCCTTGTTGAATTTATTAACACTTTTCCCCCGTGCCTGTGTGAACACGCTAGTTGCCTCCCGTATGGGACCTTCGTTTTTGCACCAAAACCTTACAACTACTAGCTGAGTTGCCTCCCGTATGAGACCTCATTACCTTCTGACGAAAGTCGGCTACCTAACAACAAACTCTTCAGTTTTGTATCTTGAGAATGATTGTAGGTTAAAACACAAGTATGGCAACCCTTGTAAGTTTTCATTTTACTTTCACCTAAATGTGCAACAGCATTACTGCGACTCTTTTGAATAGAGATCGAGGGTTTCTCTGCCGTGCTCTTTCCCCTCGTGAATTCAAGGCTGAGTACGGCATGTACTTATTTTATATTGTTCATAAATTGAATACCTGTTTAAATAAATCAGTAGGTGTATTATTTTCACCTCAAAACTCTCGCTTTTCGTCAGTAACCAGTGCATCTCGGACAGGGTTAATTTAAATTAAATACAACGTAGAGTAGGTATTTTTCCTTTTGACGATCACGTACCCCGGCCATGTGTTTCTCTAATTATTATGTTGAACCGACCCGGGTTGGTTACATTACACTAAATCATGCCTGACGTATTATGCCATTGCACAAAATGACTCCTTTGGTTATGGCAAAAAAAAACTAAAATAAAGGAATCAGAAAGCTAACAAAAAAAAATTAAGACTAAAACTCAATCGTACCAAACGTGTTTGGTCTAACAGATGGAGCGGGCGGCGGCGGTGACCACAAAGTATTACACCACCGATTTAATGGAAATGTCACTTTTGTATGCATAGTTGACTAATAATAGATACAAGAATACGTGGTGGTCCAACACCTATCCTGGTGCGAATGGCATGAGAGAGTGATTCCTTCGCTCTCTGAGACTGCACTAGGACCCATGTGGTTAATGAATAAAACCAGGCTTATTCTGTCGCATTTAAGTCGTATTACGGAATAAAATTGGTCATCCGCCTGATATTCTGATGGGTGGCGCGGGCCGACCAAAAAGTAAGTAAGTTTCGTAAAGTAAGCCTCGAGGGGTATCATCAGCTGCATACGTTCGTGAAGGTGGCCCCGAAAAATTAGGGGCGGGGAGGGGATGTGGCTAATTCGTTGGACCATCGTTAGACCACTGATTAGTTTCGTTTGACCACCTTCTATTTACGAGTTATTGACAAAACAAGCTTGTGGGGCCCAAAAACCTTTGACGTTCATTAGACCATGTAAGAGAACCAATTAGTATCGGTTTACCACCCTCAGAATTTGATTCATTAATTATATCGATAGGTTAAAGTAGTCTTCAAATCTCACCACCTTTTACACGGTCGGCGTGTGCCACCAACCAGGATATAACGCGGATGGCCATTTTTATTCCGCAGCACAACTTATAATTTAGTTATTTGCATGAAATTAATTTGGGTATTACGTAATAATATAATTACGGAATACAAGAATATTTATCGTATATTTATCAAATTATGAAATGAAAATAAATTTAACAGGGAGTCACTTTTAACATATTAAATTTATAAATTCAAAGGCATCTATCTATCTACACATCACTTCAAAAAATTTAAAGCCACAATTACATAAAGTAAAAATATGTGTTTACTTTCAACTGCTCTCACTTTACGTTAGGGTGGGGTGAAAAATATGAAAATAGTAAATGCCAATATATATATATATATATATATATATATATATATATATATATATATATATATATATATATATATATATACACCTCGATACACACCAAATCGGTCAAGTAGTTAATAATTCTCTATCAATCTCAAATGCGTCTGTAATAAGTTTTTCAGATAAAATATTTTTGAGTTACTTGAAAATAAAAAAAATGCCCCATAGCTCGTCAATTTCACCGAATTGACGTTTTTTGACATAAAATTCATATAAAATTCTAAAATAAAGAGGCGCTGTTGGATATACTGCTGATGAATATACGCTTTCATAATGATTACTATTCCGTTGCCGACCACTTGGCAACATGTTCCAGTATTCCAGTTCCAGTTTATAATATTATTATATTATTATTATTATTCCTGTCTGTTGTTCTGCTGTATACTTAGGCATGCTGAATTTAAATAAATGGATAAATCTAAATACACACAATTACCTTTACAACCTTGTCGTTTAAATGTGTCACTTATTTTCAATAAAAATTATCCAACAGTTGAAAAAACTAGGCATCTGCAATTTTTTCAAACCTTTTGTTATTTTTTATTAGCAACAAATATTTTTATTGATATGTGCAAAATACGCGTGCAAATCGATAAACACAAAATCCAAGATGGCGGACACTTTCCATAATTAATTAGTTAATGGGCAATAATATGATTTCTTCACCTACTCTGAGAGGGACATTTAACTGCGTCAAAAGTTTTAACCCGACATTTTGCTGTTAAAAAGTCCAAAATGAATGAACATTTTTTTCTCAGGAACAAATGCCTAGCAAAATCGACACACGTCACGATTTTGACGGTTTACCAATAATAATAATAATAATTACTACACACACTACGCTGTGAAGAAAATATATAAATAATCAAAATATTTGGGAAACAGCTCAACATTTTTAATCCGAAATTTATTGTAGGTATATTTGACGAATAAATTGATTTTTAAGCAGTGACTACGCGTTCCCTTTAGCATTTTAGCAAATCAGGTCGGCATATTACTTTCATTAGTCGATTGCATTAATCCATATTGCCACAGCGCATTTAATAGATTCGTTGTCATAGATTTACCACAAATATCTTAGTGCATTTGTGTCGCTTTATTGTTTTGTGAGTTGAACATTGGCAGTTCCGTGACACGGCCTGGGTCGGCAGATCTATGATCTAATTTCCTGGGGTGTTGGCCTCGTCGCTTCTTTTTAGCTAGACGCGTGAATGGCATACTAGTTTTTCAATGCGTTAAGAGTTTGTGTGATTTTCTTGGTTAAATAGCATATTATGTACGTTCCGATATAATGGAATAATACAACGCAATCAATGTTCATGTGTTCAGATTTTGGATTAATCTACACATACCACATAGTGGGATCATATGACTTTTAACATTGAGGTAAGACATTTTGTTTTCTTGAAACCGGGTGTTCAAACTTTATTTTGCCTACTTCGTGTTCTGTAGAGCCTGCGTTGCGTTGAACTCCCTAGAGTTGATTGAGAAACACAGCTCAGCTATCTTTTCGTAGCCGTTTTCCAACTACTTGGGCTTTATTGTCCTTCGGCGAGTGTAAGTCCCACCATCTTTTACACCACCTTCTCTGGAACACACCTTCTTTAGAACCATCTTTTTGAACCACCTTTAGGACCACCTTGCTGAAGTCTATCGCCCCTATACCGGCGTAGAGTTACAGGAGAGATCCACCTTACTGGAAGACTCGTTTCATATATCACAGATAAGCTTAGTTTTAAGTATAGTTTAAAAGGGGACACACCCTGTTAGATATTGCTAGTGTGTACGATTAAGAATAAAAAATTATTACGAGCCCTCAGATGTATCCACCTGGTTACTCCCGCTGTTTAATCAACACATTTAGGTGGGCATAGTACCGTTTTCTCTATAAGCTGTTTATGTATTTGATGCTTTCCAGGTATAATACCACATTTTTGGTAAATTTTTGAATTCTTGATGTTGTATCACCATTTCTAACTTTCCAATTTGTAAAATAAACCTAGTAATAAGTATACTGTGTGTCTTATTTTTCCAGCCCTCAAAAATTAAAGAAAGTGCCAGAGTAGATTCGATACCCAGGATAATTTGGGGACTATCTCACTTAGTAGCGCATGGTCAGTGGCGCCCACGGGAATATTACTTTTATTTTACCCTTAGGCAAACTTTTATTGCCCACTTTAAATCGCTGTTGAATGTACTCCAGGGGTAATACTGTTTCCTGGTCAGCTGATTTCGCTCCTGTGCGGTCAGCTAATCTATGCCTAATCCGTTCTTCACTAACATGCGAGATAGTTCCGCGGCCGGCCGGAAAAGCGGAGTTATAACAGACAAACTTACCTCTAAATCCTCGTCATTTGGAGACTGACTAGCGAGATCCGGGAGCTGGGAGATCTTCCGGTCGTAGATGCACTGGTGCAGCTGATCGTCCAGCATCTTGAAATTCTCAAAGTTCCTCTGGATCAGCCAACAAGCATCACCCGAGGTCACCTGCACCATGAACCATTCGGTGTCATCTTCTTCATTAGCTGAAAAAAGAAGCATCCTCATGTAAAGTCGCCGCCACGTACCGATATTTATTTATGCGATGCGCAGTAACAAGACCCGACCCGCTTAAAGATAGGCAATAGATAAGATGATGTAACACCTCAGATATATAAAGAAATAAAAATAAAAATACCCTTCTTATGGTCACACTCTTCTTTTTCTTCAAATGCTCGTGTGTGTATACTGTCTACTTATAAGATATGAAATCAACTAGGTACTTAATTTGACCATTTGACATTTTAGGAAAACACACTCGCCCGCGTCTCTAGTGGCACAACTCAGAAATATGTAGTAATATAGGAGAAAATTGAGTTTATAAATTTCGATAATTTTACTTCTATCAAAATTAATAGACTTGGCAACAAGTTTGGCTACAATAAATATTATATGGTTTTTAGATTAGAAGCTCATAGAATTATTAGTTTCACTTTTTTTTATAAGAAATAAATTTTTACAAATAAATTAAATCAGGACGATGGCGTAACATTAGCTTTATTTATAAAAACACAAAATCAGAAAATAAAAAAAAAATCAACTTCAATATATCAACTTTGGTATATTTAAGAGAATTTTAAGTTTTAAACAATTGCAAAATTTATTCAAATCTCAAATTTTTAAAAACGAGCGCAAAAGTTTGTTCTATACTGACACAAGCCGGAAAAAAATAAAACAAATGTGCAGTCGGTAGAGTCACAACTCAAAAAATAAATCAAAGTGCAAACCTATACTGGCATATTTCAAAATGTGTCGTCACTATTCTCGAATGATGCTTCAGTGACACATTAGCCCTCTCGTTATGATAACAAAATTTGTGCCAGTCTTGTACCAGGAAAGGGTATTAAATTTAATGTTTGATGCCAAAATTAGTACAATTTTTGTAATTTTTGAATTGTGCAACTATAAACGCCGGTGCGCGAACATCTATATTTTAATGATTTTTATGATTCTAGGACACTCTGAGCGCACTGCAGTCATTGTATAATTGTAATGTACTAGAGATTAGTTCCGTATTCCACCGCCAGGCGTCGTGTCGCTTGTCTTGAAATCCGAATAGTCCCGTAATGATTTTTTCGGAGGTGCGCGGCTAACCTCAAACCTATCAAAGGTTAGAAACAAAAAAATATTTGAGCTTACTGTGCTGGGAGTGTAGTGATTGGTCCATGTTGGTCTGAAGAGTGACACTCAACTGGGGCAGTTGCACCCTTTCGTAGTGGAAGTGGGCGCATTCCTCCAGTTTGGGGAATCGGCAGGGTTCTGCCCCCGGGGCCGGCGCCCCGCCCGCTGCCTCGCTGATCTGCATGTCGTATACCTCACTGCATAATGTCTGAAAAGAAAAAAACCAAATCAATATATGTCACATAACAATCCTAACCCTAACAAAAATTATATACTAATTGTCACAGCATTTGCTTTAATGATTAATACATATAATATATCTGTAGAAAGCCATCTTCGAAGAGTAATGGAAAAAGTCACAGCAGAAAATTGGCAGACGTGTATTAATCACGTGATGAAAGAGGAATAGATAATGCGGTTTGTGGATTTGGCGGTTGATCAAGCCATAGAACCCATTGTGATTAATATTGGAAATGGTGATGGGGACAGGGAAGAAGAAGTGGAAAGTTACTGAAATTGTGATATTAATTACACGTTTTTATGGTACCTTATAATACCTTAATACTGGTATTAAGGTGCTTTTATTCTTTATTGAGAATTTTTGCTTTATTTTGGAATATAGGTGTAATTATTTTATTTATCTTATTGTTTTTATTTCTGTTGAGAATTTTTTGCTTTATTATGGTTTTTTGATTTATTTTGGAATATATATATATAAGTATTTGTTTTATTTATTTTATTGTTTTTATTTTTCGTTGAGAATTTTCTGCTTTATTTTGGAAAATATTTATTTGACTTTTTCAGTTTCAAGTTTATTTTTCACAGCTACTTAGCTGTTTTGTACATATTTATTTTTGTTTCTTGTGGGAAATATGGCTACTGGCGAACTACCCACTAAAAATGGTAACGCGCTGAAAGCAATAGGGGTTTCATGAATGGTAATTCATGAGTGGTGTGGAAACTTGCATCCAATATCAGCTGTGATGTTTAAAGTATGCATATAAAAACCTTCAGCTTACGACCCCCTAAAAAAATTCCGTCGCCCATGGCTAGCACCAATCTTATGAGTGTAGTCGGTCATCCAACTTTTAAAACTTCTTAGATGTACTCTTTCCTTTCTTCCGTTCCTGATTTGCAATGGAGGAGCAATACTTGCAGACATTTAGATAGTAACTTTGATGAGAACAAACTTCAAGATTTATTTGAGACTAAATTAATGTAGTAAGCTATTTAGTGAGTTTGCAACAATGTGAGTTTGCTTCTATGAAAGAAGAGCTTATTGGTAAAATATCCGAAATTCCCGTTATGAGCGCAACCCCTCGATATTCTTATGCGGACAGACTTTGTCAAGGTATATCAAAACAAATAGCTGATAAGCCAAAACATCCGAATCAGGGAACTTCTCAAATCAAATGATTGACAAGAAGCTAATCTCATGGGCTTACATGTAAAAATTAAATGAAACCAAACTATCCTCAAATTATGTAATTCACATACTTAAGAGAATCCACCATTCGGTTATAATTGTTGCTATTAGTGAAAATCTGGACACCATCTTACTTCAATACCTCCGCAGAAAAAATGATAACATCTTCCGCCCATCCCTTGAATTCACATCGTACGTATCTGGCCTAACAAGAAGAAAAAAAAAACATCATCAGGCTACGCTGCAGGTAGATAATATGCTCACATATAATAAATTGCTGGATCAAGGTCACGTACTTATAGGCTTGCATAGATGTTCAAAAGCTTTTGAATTCTTGCTATATGAACCACTTTATGCTTGTGTTAAAAATAGGATTACTGAATATCAACATGGCTTCATGAGGAGAGGTGAACTTGTAGTGTATATATGGATTTCACCAAGACAGACTCGATCAAATGTGCTATTAAATAAACTTGCTCGATTTGGGCTTTCTGACAGTCTACTGATATTCTTTTCAACATACCTCAAAAATCGAGCATCATAATATGTCGAGTGCTGCGGCGTAAAGTCTAGACAGTTTATAACAAAATCTAGAGAGCCTCAGGGTTCCGTCTTGGGTCCATTATTTTTTAATACCCTTATAGATGACTTTGTGCATCATTTGAATATTCCTTCTCTGTTGTATGCAGATGACTTAAAACTCTACTCTTGGATCACTAGCGTACACGATTGCTTGGCTCTACAATCAGCAATCAGTAAAGTATCATATCATATCTCATTGATATTATTGTAACCTACTTAGTCCTACATCCAACATTATGAGTCACAACAAACTACGCAGCGCCAAAATTCTTGGACCCACCCCCCGTGTAAATTTAAATCAAAGCGGTTTCTACAGCCCGTATTTTGTGAATTTATTCGTTATGGTAGTATCTACGTTTTTATCTGAATAAAAAGGTTACAACAAAGAAGGCTACTGTCACGCTGCAGACAATGCTTGGAGTGAAATTCGGTTCTCCCCGAAAAATGCATGGGATTGCTATTTCTGCATTTGACAGAACACGAATGGTAGCGTTGTTTGATGGAGGACTATCGAAATATCAAATTGTTAATAAGCTTGAGATTTCTGAGAATCCTTTTATTCGAATAAGAATTAGTACCAATAAACTGGTAGTGTTAATCGTAATGCAAATTTGCAAAGTCATTTAAAGACATACCCATACATATCCATAACCATACCCAGGTTACATACCTATCTATAAATTACTTTGTTATGCATTTTTAAATTTAACAAAGAATTACATCAATATCCAACTCGCAAAAATGAAAATATAAACATAGATGAATTTTTAATTACATGGAAGCCACTTTTGTCAATGACTCATTTTAAAACTAACCTAAAGAATTACTAGACGCTCATATCAATCTACATAAAATTTAAGAGTTAAAGTTAAATCCCAAAATGCCGAAGCCGGGTCATCATTTTAATTAACGAAAATCAATGTAGATATGTGTCCCTGAAATTTCAACAATTTGAGTGTATAAATAGCGAACAAACAGTCGAGCCACTGCCATTTCCTAAATAATTTGGCTCGGCGTATACCTACTTCGTCAAAATAGACAACTGTTGTGGTAAACAAAAGTAAAAAAAATAATACGTTATTAGCATCTGGGATACGTCGATATGTGTGAATCGACGCGGCGTTGATTTTAAATGATTGGCGTTTTACTTTATTTGCAGATTACAAGAAAAACTAAAATTCGGAATTAGACCTCCATTGACGTATCTACTATGAGAACTATTTTGTATAGTGTACTGAAGTTTTGTGAGAATTTTTTAGTTTTTTTTAATTTTTAAATATTCAATGACAATGTAAAACATGTACCTACCTAATGTCAGCATTATTTTCGGTATAGCGACATTAACGAATTATTTATCGAAAATTGTAATAAATTTAATATACTTTGAAAATGACAACTAATGTCAAAAAACCCATAGTCTGTGAGTTAACTGCAAAAACTGAAAAAAAAATCAGTATTTCACGTATTACGCAGCTAGCACAACTTTTTTGCTTGCAAACCGCAGTTTCACACTTTCGTAACGGGTCCAAATGACATACCAAAAATTCAGCTTTAAATCGAGTTTTGTATTTTTACGGCAAGTTTACTGCATTAAAGTTTCGATTTTTTCGGGAGAAATAGATTTTTCTTCAGGAGGCGAATGCATTTCTATATCAGTAGTAGGTGTCTTTAGTTTTATCGCATGTTCCTCTGCTATAGTAATAATAATAATAAATGGTCTTTATTAAAAATTGTATACCAATACAAATTTTATAAAAAAGGCGAAGTCTAGCGCTAGGATACGCAACTCAACCTTTACATATTTAAATATAAATTTAGAAATTACGTACCTATTTAAATATAACCTAAAATCCTGAATTAATAACACACAAAAAAAATAATAATAGACAAAATAATTAGTAATTAAAAATAATAATTAATAGCATGAACTAATAGTTAATTAATGTCAGGCATATAGTCTACTGTTATTGAGGAGCATTAATACATGAACTGAGGAAAATAAAAATCAATAAAATATACACAAATCAATAATAATATTAAGAATAGTAATTTAACTTCAACTAAGATAAAGCAGATATAATGCTAAAACATACACTAGAAAATATGTACATATATATACATACATACACATATTTATAAGTATACATAGACATACATGCACACATATATATACATGGATATACGTATAATTGAAAGATAATACAAAATGTAATACAAAATAGATAATATGAAGTAATTTACTGCAATGAAAGAAAAAATGATTTCACTTTCTTACGAAATTTATTTACAGGGAGTTTTTAAGTTGATCGTCAAGATAATTGTAAAATATTATTGCATTATTTATAAAAGATCGTCGAAACATGGATGACCGATATCGAGGAAGAGCTAATTTCATAGTAAATCGCAGATTTTTTTTGTGGGTATTATGTCTAAAGATAAATTTGTCGCGAAGGTAAGGAGGAGAGGATGTATTCAAAATTTTGTGAGTAGACTGCTAGGTTATATTTGTAAAGATTTTTTCTTTTTTGAGCCAGTTTAGAGTATTAATTTTAAGAGAAACATGAACAAATTTCCTAAGTCTGAAAATAAATCTACAACAGCTATTTTGTATTTTTTGTAACCGGTTTTGAGTGTATGTATCTAGACATGAAAAATAAATAATATTGCAGTAATTTAATAAAGGCAATACGAGCAATACTACAACTTTCTCAGTTTTTATTAATTGCTTTGTCTGCAGTAGGTGATGACATTGGCTTTTCCTCATGTACCGTGGCTTCGATTTTTTCAGGAGAAATTATTTTCCTTTCCTCCTCGGGCGACTGGATTTCTTTTTCAATAGTAGGCGTCTTTTGTTTTGTTTCGTTTCCATTATTTGCTCTTCTTTCAGAGGTGATTTGATAACTTTCTCAGTTATTACTGAGTGTTCTGCAGTCACAGGTGATTTAATATATTTGTCTTTAATACTTAGGCGTCTTTGGTTTTTCTTCCACTTTTAAAGTTTCGATTTTTTCGGGAGAAATAGATTTTTCTTCAGTAGACGATGATTGCATTTCTATATCAGTAGTAAGGTGTCTTTAGTTTTATTGGATGTTTCTCTGCTGTAACTTTCTCAGTTGTTATTAATTGCTCTACTTCCATATGTGATGTGATTGATTTGTCTGCAGGCAGTAGGTGACGTTAGCTTTTCCTCATGTACCGTGGCATCGATTATGGCAAGTTTAAAAATTTTTAAAAATAGAAAAATAGTACTTATCTTTTTCAATAATAAAGAAAATTTGTTATTAATTGTCAAAATAAAATTCTTAGAGGTATTTTTCGATTTAAAGCCCCTCCCCATTTTTTTTATTGCCCCGGGCCTCAGCCCATTAGAATCCGGCCCTGTTCCCCTATGTACAGTAAAAGCCTAAAAAATACCGACGTCTTATGTTGGAAACATATTTAGCAACTTATAATCGAGGTTAAATATTAATATATTAACGAAATCCAGAACTAAGAGTAGATTAGTCGATGGAAGCGCTGTTATCACCCAAAACCTTCAATATTCGTTAATATTAGGTAATCAATTTATGACCAAACGCTACCAGATTGAACATTAAACGTTTTATGCTACATCCTGGGCATTATTGATGCTAATCAGTAAATTGAGGTCAATTAGTGAAGGGGCTATACTTTCCCTAACGAATTTACGACAACTTTTTCCCTTTCGTTAGGAAATAGTTTTCATTTTACTTTTAATTCAAATTTTATACATGATACCATTTTTTAAATTTTGGGTTTATTCCTTGGTATTCCCCCTTGTAGAAATTTTCATTCAAATTTTTTAAGATTTGAGTAGGTATATCGTTAGCAAGTGAATTTTTCACAGGAATTTTAAAAACCCTGTGGGTTACACCATATACAACAGCTTTTTTGTTTCACGTCGTTGTATGTGTTTGCAAATGCCATACAAACTTAAAGATTAAACAACTCCAGTTGAACATAAAAACTTAAGAAGTTACTACCAAGTATGTCATGGAAAAATAAATGATATACCTATATGCGTCAAAGTCACAAACGATCACATTCATTTAGTTTGCTCAAGAGTTGTAGAATTATAATTTATACACTTATTTATTATGTGAGTAATAAAATTGCATTTTATTCTTTACGTTTATGTAAGTTCATGTATATAGAATAACATTATGGTAACCAGAAACTGTCAAGACAGGATATACATATTCCAAATTCCATACAATAGCGTTTTCTCTTGCTTCCAGCATGCTTGAGATTCAATAACAACAACTCTAAACTGAACGTAGAAATACACCCAAGAATCGCAAGTCTACATTTGTATACACAACAAATACATTGTTACCAAAGAATACGACCCAGGAATATTTTGTTTTATGTACGCCGACGTTCAGTGATCCTGGCAGAACGAATCCAGAAATCCAGTTTCAGTTCAGTTCTGGATTTCCTCATTGCAGCTACATCACGGAAGATACTGTCAGATCATGAAAGACGATTTTTTTAAACTAAGTGGATTATTTTCAAGAACCAGATTTGCATGACATAGGCGAGCAAAACTTGAACATTTTCACGGTAGATGTCACTGGGAAAATAATTTGTATGGCGGTAAAATGAGAGGTCAAACGAAATATCTTCCGATCAGTCGTTAATGTAGGATCGTACACTTAGATCATTTTAATTGTCTTTAATTGTAAACAGTCATTAATTGGCATTTCATTACCATCGTCTCCGAATTGACCAAATATTTTCCAGCCATCGTCTGGTGTCCATTCTTGTTGCTGACTGTTTGCTGAAGTCTATATTAGATGGTGGCATTTCTAGGGAGGATTCAGTTGACACCATACAGAAAATTGTAGGAAAGAGAGTATCAATTCAATCCAAAAACGTCCATCCGAAAACCTCGCTCTGGAGGAAGTTTCACTCCATTATTGGACCAGCTTATAAACACTAGAAATGCAACATTGCCATAATTTCGACAGTTCATACAGACTATACATAAGGATACAATAATTATAAGGATTATCTCTCGCGCTCGCGGATAAATCAAGAACTAATGCGATTGACCAGGCTCTCGTAAAGTATTAAAGTATTAGTGACTTATACCTACAGTTTGTAATTCTTATGGAAAGGAGATACCTAATTAATACCCAACGCGGGCACTGATGATTTCCTCATTTGAATAATTTTGCAGATGGAACTACAACATACTTTATTGGCGCGGAGGTTTCCAAAATAGTTGGCAACATAAAGTATCAATTATTATAAATTTAGTGGGGTCCTAGCCGACCTATACCGACTATTTCCGTCCGTTGGTCACACTATTTTGCTACGTGCATCGAACAAGTATTTATTTTCCACCATTTTATAACCGGGCCAGGATAACAGTGGTCCTTCGGAAAACAGCTTTACGATAGGAGCTTACTAAACCAAGGCGCGATTAAATCAACAAACGCTTGCGTTATTTTCGCAATAAAGGACCGCATTTTACGGGCAGTATTTTCGAAATAAATAAACAACCGGCCAGGTCTGAGACTGCCGCCTGAGCTCTGCAGCGCACTGTTGGGCACGCATTTCGCGAAGTCTAGGCGCTATTATTAGGCTGCGGAATAGCTGGAATAGCTTCCTTATCCTCAATAAATAAGATAAAAAGATACGCGGCAGATGTTCGTGTAATGCGACGTGAGTATCAATTAAATCTACCCAAATTTATATTTAACAACATACGGTCTATTTTCGCTCGACGGCGACGAGTCACCATGGAACAATGGAATTCAGATTACATTATTTGATAAACCACAATAGAAATTTGCTATCTGAATTACTGATTTTATAACCACCACTCCAAAATCTGCTGACTAGTAATTAACAGTGGTGGCGCTACCTATGGATCGCAGGATTACCCAACCCCCGGAAAGATAACGAAAGTAGTAGAAATAACAAGGCAATGTTTAGTTAATAATATAGAGTACTCGTATTTAATTAACCTAAAAAGTATTGTCGCGTCGTGTTCATACCGCTCCATGTCGCTACCATTTGCGTAGCTACCATTTGGCATGGCTGTTTGGTTTGCCTTCGGTTAGCATTACGTTTGCGATTTGATGCCACCAAGACGTCGCGTCATACCTATCTGACCTATCAAATGCCTACAATATCAGATGTATAAACGATCCCCCCTTGCTCTCGTAAGAACATTCCGGTGCCAACCAAGCCAGTATTAAGTATTCACCCACCCAGCAGCGGCGCGCATCGTATGTATATAAATGAATTCTGTGTAAACTTTGCTGGACTAAAAGGCTTTAGTAGTCGATCTTTGATCTATTAACATGTTTATAACAAAAAGATTCCAAATTTTCCAATAAGACAATCCTTAACTAGTAATCGAAATCGAGGATATTTAATCCGGATGTTAAAAATGCGCTTTTTTATTTCAATTGTTATTTGGAGGAGAATTATCATGAATAAAAATATGCTTCATCGATATGAACCATTTTTTTAAATTATAATACCTAAATATTAATTACTTTCCCTTATATTTTTTTTAATTAGAAATTTTATTTTTATTTGTTTTATTATAAAATTACATTTGGACAAAAACAGGTTTTCTTATAAAATATGCATAGTTATAAAATATTTACCTTAGAAAAATGTTCTGAAAACAATATTTTTCTTGCGAAACTTATTTTTTTCAGAAACTATAATCGCAGTTGAACACGAAGATGCATTTTGAGCCATGTGACACAAAAAAATCAATTAATTTCGCTATCTATGATTCGCCACACCCAGTGGTGCAGCTAGGGGAGCTCCAGCCCCCCCCCCTCCTGAAATTATAAGTAACTACTATAAAAATAATTCGAATTTTTATTTCAAGTATTTCAATACTTTTTTATTAAATAAATGACCAGATTAGGACCTAACTATTTTTATCAACTGTCAGAATTTGGATTATTTAAAAATTTAATGTTAAATATAATTCTTCAATTCCTTGGTATATTAGTTCTTTAAGTTTTTTGAGGGCACAAAACTCTCAAAAATTTTTTTTTGCTACGCCACTGGCCACACCAACTCCCTTGGAAAGAGATTGAAACTAGTATCTATAATAGGTATAAGTTGCAACACCCACAATTATACGGCACGAGCCGCCACTGGTAATTAATATTATCCAGTATGTGCGGTATGGAAACCTCTACGGAATCCCACGAATTCCTCAAGGAAAAACGCAAAACCACTCAAATTATTTCCCTCAAATTAATCGCTGCTATTAATTCTGACCCCTAAACGAACAAACCTTTCATTTGGCCCATTAAAACAACGGAATTTATAAAACAGTCTTAACGATGTAGATGACAAACTGCAATTAGAGCGAAAAATAACCTCTGGGGATCCGTTGAAGACGTCCACAAATTACTTTGTTTTTATAATAAATTTAGCGTGTCATTATCGCTATTAGAGAGGAAGTATACGTTTCCAACAACATCGTGCAAAAACAACACAATTTGTTGAAAGTTTGATTAACGTTGATGTAATTGGCAATGTTTAATACAAATTAATTCCAGATTCCAAGTTGACTCTAGACTCTCGTATAGAGAACCTCGATTCCAGTCGTGAGCGGCTTTCTCAAGGCTAGACGGACAGACATCGAGAAGTTCAGCTAGCTCAGATTGGAATTAGAAATTCAAGAATTTCATGTAGTATTACAAATTTAGTGATATGAAGATGAAAATATTAAAAAAAAATCGCCAAATGCCAAAAGCTTTTGCTAAAAAGAATATTTACCAAACAACATTGACATGTCATCGACGTGTGGTCATCCCAACGAAAAACATTTTACCATTTGAATACATTCGAAAGGAAACAGCAATATTACTACATACCCAACTATGGTTAAAAAATATGTTGAATAACAAGGGTCCGCGAACACCAGAACTACACGCCACATATTTATTGATTTATACGCAATATATATTCAATATCTAATTATACTGAATCGGAACAAATTAATATGTCGAAATAGTAGATTTTAGCATGTTTACTTTTTATAGATGTCATCTATAATCAAGGCCCGTCTTGTTTGCAAGATGGTGGACATCAGCGAACAGCACATATCGAACGGACGAGACGATTAAATGTTGCTTGGGAAAGCCACAATTGCGATACAGTGGAAAAAATCATAATGGCTTGGATGTCATGTATCTATTTTCGTTTTCTGAAAGTTAAATATAAGAAGTGGAGGATCTTAGGTGATTATATCGCTTATTAAAAGGCGAGGTACGCAGTCACCGAGTGACGACGGAGTCTCTTTGTTCACGAAAATCTCTGCGCTAATGGACATAATTTTTCTTTTATAAAGGATATAACGGTATATCCGTTCTTTTTTCGGCCATCAATCACACTTGTTTATGAACTTAACTCGAAAACGCGACCGTAACAGAAGAAGAGTCAGAATATAGTCTATAGAAGTGCATACGATCTCAATTCAAACCGCATAAAAAGTAAAAAGTCGGCAAAACAAAGCGGCCGCCCATGCATAGTGTCGCATTTCTCCTTCAAAGACAAAGACGGCATATTTTATTTTACAAAGGACTTGCTTCGTTTTGCCGACTTTTTACTTTTTATGCGGTTTCAATTGAGATCGTATGCACTTTATATGTATTTCCGCGCCATCTGCAATTTCTTCGAGAGCAAACCGAATGTGATTGGCGGGATATTGAATATAAATTTCTCATCGACTCGTCTTTTTATCATCTGTGATTGCTTTGAAGCGGTTGTCCCGATATTTGGCTGAAAACAAAAGCAAAACTTGCTTGAAAAAAATGCCATATATCAAGTGCAATTTCTCAAAAATTACAACATACGGAGCTGTGTGTGGACTTAAATTGTAACATGTTTAATATACTTTAAAAATGATAATGACAAGTAATGTCAAAAAATACATACTTTGTGAGTTAAACTAGAATAACTGAAAAAATGTATAATAACTTTTTCAGTTTTTTACGTTCACGAGCACAATATTTTTTGCATGCGATACGTAGTTTCAAAGTTGTCTTATAATAAAAGTGTTAATTTCCCAATGTTTCGTTTTTTTCGTAAACCATCTTCAGGTGCCACAATATATGCTAACATTTGAAAAAACAAACGATTTAAAAAAATTGCTAGCTACCCAAATAACTTAAATTCTAATAACTAAAGTTAATAACTGACTTTTTTGTAAAAATAACTAAAAATTAAATTTACATTGCTTAAAAATCATAAAAGATAGATTGTTTTGTGGAGCAATGAGTTTTGCAGTTATGTAATGCCAAAAAACGCGGACAAGTGTGTCTCAATAGCAAATATATTTAACGGTATTGCCTACATATGAGGATGTTTTCAAATATTACTTATTCATTCATACGGTATGAAATGTTACAAAAAATGGCAAAGAACCTGTTTTAACTGAAGTTGTCAATATATTAGTAGATGTTAAAATTTTGTAGCAGTACCTGAGGTGGACTTAAGACTTAACAGTTAGTTGCGGGACAAAACCAAGAGATGGTTTCGTCACGGCGAAGTTGAAATCGTAGTCTGAAATGCCTAATTTTAATACGAAAGGGAAGTTGACAACGACAATAAATGTTAAGGAAATTCAAGGACAACTGTAAAACTGGAAACTTTTTAATAGAAGTGTGCCAGCGAATATAGGTCAGCCGATAGACTCAATACTCTCAATAGTGAAGGATACGAAAATTGTATTTTTATAACCTCATTAATTTCTAGGACAAACAAAAGAATCAGAATGTTGGAATGTTCTGTACGTATTTTCGTAAGAGAAGTGTTAACATCAAAGCGTAAATCGAAAATAAATGTGATTTGACCAATCTAAGAGATGAAACATTTTACAGGAATGTTCCCGAATTTTCTTGACTTGTTTCTGTATATATTAAAATTGTTTTTCCACGACTTAAGTGATTATCATAATATGTAGAATAAATACGTATGTAAGTCAATACCAGTGCCCGTTTGGAACATGCTCCATATTTGACTAAGCGTCTCGCCATAATGCTTTACTAATGATCGGATTTAATGAATATGCGTCACTTGAATATTCTGCTGCATGTGTGCGTTTGCGGACGGGGAACAAGAGTTGAATAAAATTATAGTGGGAATATAAATTTCAAGCCACACGCTAACTCCCTTATATATTATACCTACAGTCTTTCTAATAAGAATGTATAGTTGACTGACCGCGTATAGGAAAAACCGCTGTTGCCACATGTAATTCTCAAATTTCTCAATATTCAATTAAAATATCAAATCCCACAATACTATATAAAAGTTATATACATTATTTATGAATGTTTTGAATGTTTAAATTTATGAATGTCATAAAAGAATTATTGTGCATACAATAATATATTATAGGCCAAGATGTTAGCCATTTTTTTATTTATTTTCTACTGGATAGGGCTGGAACCTTTGATGTAATTATAACACTCGGAGTAGTTTCCACAAACACCAAAACAATTTCACTTCGCTCGACCCGCATTTCGCCAACCAAGTTGGCATCATCAGGAGACAATTAAAACTAATCTTAAACAAAAAATTTATACTATTTATGGTGATATCATTAGTCACGCTTCATGATCAGTTGCTAAGCAAGGCGTAAAGCGGGCTATACGGTATAGGTACTTTGTCGCTATTCATACTATTTTTACATTTTACAATTTCTAGCTCTCAAATGCATCCAACTGTCTAATATTGGTCACATTTCTAACTAATCTTAAATTACTAATATCTATTCTATGATTGTTGTCAAAAGCATGTTGTGCAACACTAGATTTAGATGAGCCATATGCTCTTTAAATCTGGTGTTAATTGATCGTCTCGTTTGTCCAACATATTTTCGATCACAATCATTACAACTAATTTCGTAAATCCCAGACCTTTCATTTGGAACAATTTTATCCTTGGGATTGTCTAAGAGTTGTTGTAATTTATTACTCGACGAATGAATCGCTGTTATACCCACGTTTTTGAAGACCTTCCAGAATTGTTACAAAATATCAAAAAGTGCAAAATTTTCTCTGGCGCAATTACCACCAACACGTAATGTCATCAAACAGCATGGCTTAAGAACTTATTTCCAAATCCAGCAGTCGCAAGGAAATCACTTAAACCCTCTGAACTGGGGTTGGAATAATTCTAAGATATAGATGATTATATCGATATACAGTTTGAAAATGTTATTGAACGAACATACATACATTTGTTTTAATAGTTCATGAAAACAGCTTTAATGAAATGATATTAAATGACACAATTAAATGATATTTATTTCAGTCCTCAATAGTAGGTACGTATTTTATATTGGAAGAGTTTGCAGACCATACAGGCCTTTTTAATATACTAAATAAGATGTGCAATAAGCAACATGTAAAAGACAAAATATAAAAAAGATCCACAATGATCTCCTCTTTCTTATTCACACTTATTCTGATTCACAATTCGGAAACGCGGCTTAACTAATTGAAACTGGCGCATTCGGTAGAAATTAAGAAATATTGTGAAGGTATATATCTGTAACTGTTCAGTTACGTATCAATAAAACCTTTGAGCGACATAAATGTCAAAGATACTCCACAGGCCTTTGTTTATTAAAATTGACACATCCTGTCGAATAAATATTGGCCTTTTATTTTACATGTTTCCCAGTTTCCGCACGAATTATATTTCCATTTAATACACGATAATTTTCATCGGTAATTTTGCTCGATAAACTGATATTTGACAAAATCGCGAGACCGAAGATAGAAGGTTTTATAAAATCACTAATTGGCAAAATTATTCCGTGACAAAGTGAAATTTATCCGATAAAAAAAGCTCCTCTGGTTTTACTGTTGATAAATGACAAATATTTCGCCACGGAAAACATCAATCAACTAACACGTACGTACTGCGTATTTAGATTAATACAAATGCTTTGGACGAGTCTCAATTCTAGATGGCATTCGTCGTAGTAAAATGATGAATTGTGTGAAACTGTCAAAGCTTGGATTTGTAAAGCGTATATAGTGTCGGAATGAACGAACATCGATTATATAATTTCTACAACGTATTTCCCGAGGCATTTCCACATTACATTATGGAAATAACTCAAAGTAGGCACATAAAGAAATCCTTAGAATTATCAGATCAAAATGATAATATAACTGAAACCGTTGAAAAATAAAAGAACATATTCCAAAAGAACGTCGAGCATAACATTTGCTACTTTTACGGTGAAATGGGATATATAATATATATGAACACATTCTTTATCAGAAAATCTACAGATTAGTACGATAGCAAAATTAATCTGTAGATTTTAACACTAGATCTTAAAAACATAAATAATTTTTATTGATTAAACGAAACTATGTATTAGATACTAGAGAACATAATCTCGGGATGTAATAAAAAATTTAATCATATTAATATCTGAGAAATGGTTAAATCTGACGACAAATTTACGTCACAAATTAGACCATAAAACTATATGAATTCCGATGCTCTCCGAAATCATACTGCATCTAGATAGCAACGACTTGTCTAAAACATAACTGAGTATTATATATTACTGTTAAGGAATATGTCATTATAAAGCACTTACTAATATTTAATTGCAGATTATATGCCACCACAATATTATTTAATTGATTGCTGATTGAAGAGCCAAGCAATCGTACGATTCTGATTCTAGAGTATAGAGTTTTAGGTCATATGCATACAACCGACCAGGAATATTCAAATTATACACAATGTCATTATTTATAAAGATATTAAAAAATAATGGACCCCAGACGGAACTCTGTAACATTCCAGATTTTGTTATAAACGATGATCGATTTTGGAGATACGTAGAGAAGAATACCAGTAGACTGTCAGAAAGCCCAAACCGAGCAAGTTTGTTTAAGAGTAGAAGATATGATGATCGAATCTGTCGAAGAATGCCTTGGTGATGAATCCATATATACTAGTCACAGCAATTAAAGCAATTAAAATGGTAGCAATTAAAATGGTAAATAGGAGAAATAATTTAGTTTTAAAAATTTGGGTGCAGACTCTTAACAGATATCCAAATATAGATCAAAAGAGTTCATAGATAGTCACTGTTCACATGCAAAAAATTTAAGCGTTATAAATTTTCGTCGCGAGAATGGTGTCATTTTACTATGTCTACCACCCCATTGTATGCATAAAATGCAACCCCTGGACGTTGCATATTTTAAGTCTTTCATGACCTACGACATGTACCTTACTAGGTGGTTAAAAAATCATTGTGGTCGTACTTTCGGATTGTATCAAATTGCAGCAGCTGTGCGAGAAGCTTTTGGAAAAGCATCAAACATACAGACTGCTGTAAATGAATTTCGTAAAACCGGAATCTGGCCGTTCAACAACGAAGTATTCCAAGAGTGGGAATTTGCTTCGTCAAAAACAACGGAAAGGGGGGAAAATTCTGAAAATGTGGATTCGGAAGAAGAGAGCGAAGTATCTTCAACGCTTACATTAATAATATAGCACCTACAACTCCTGCACTACAATGCACTACTGCATTACGTGAAACCTCCACCCCATCGACATCTAGTGAACAGAGTTCGGCTTCCCAAGAGATTCTTGAAATTAATGATTCCGAAGAAGATCGACCGCTATCAACCTTTGTGCCAGACGAAAAATGGTGCTAAACGTTTCTAATTGTCATTCCTTGTCAAAAGTAAGAATTGTTGATATCAGTCCCCTTCCAATGGCAAAGGAAAAACAAAAGAAGACATCTTCTAGAAGGTCATTGGAATCTACAATTTTAACGGAATGGCCCTATAAAAATGAATTGAAGGTCTTGGAGGCCTAAAAGGAATCAAGAGAGCAATAGTTGTCCAAAGTAAAAATAAACAAGAAATTCTATTGGGGTATTGGAGGAGAAATTTTAAAATTAATTTTAGCTCCTACTATGTCAATAAAAGTAAGGCTCTTGAATTATGAGGTTGATATAAGCAAAGTAACTTTGATATAAGATTCAAATCTGTAGTGCATAATCTTACGAGACACTTAAGAACAAAAATGCGAAAGATTATGTGTAGATTTCATGAATGACAATCCTACTAAAACGTATTTTCGCGTGACTCGTCACACGAGTATATCACAGTTCAACGAACCTGTTTTTTTATGTAACATTCCACGTAAAAAAACGTTACATGATAGTAGATGTTAATAAAATAATATATAAAACACGTGAGCCAAAAGTAGTATAAGAAAACAAACAAACTGATGATGCCCTACAACTATGTGTGGCAATAAAATTTTCATATGGATACTTTCTGTTCACACCATAGCAAAACGCTTCATAAAAAACCGCAGTATGCCATGGCAGAATTCATGAGAAAGTGTGACAAATACAAGACGCATTACAAGACCAACGGGAAAAAAACCAACTATGCAGTGCATATGAGACACATGGTCGCCATATTTCACCGCCTTATAAATATCGTATTGTGAGTGATAAATATGTAAGATGCATATTTTTATAAAATTACTGCATCAAAATAAACAACACATTATACGTAAAGAACCTTGTAAGTTTACCTTCCCGTTCAAATATTTACATAAAAATGCATGTTGAAAAATAAACGCAATTATGAAACAACGTATAAGAAAAGCAAATTTTGAACCAATATAACTAGAATTGTGGCATGCAGACTTGCGACTCAATTTTCTGTATGGGGTGACACAAAAGGAGTTCGGAAACCTCCGAACAAAATACGCCTGCTAGATAAGAGATAAGACACGTTTACAATTATTATTATGGGCTCATGAAAACGTAGCGCAAAGTAATCGTAAATTAAGATCCACTACTTAGACGAATCGTGTATAATACAAAGATCATTGAGGAATAATAATTATAAGGCGATACAACCTGCAACGCAACCGAATTTGCAATATAATTATGAAGTAGTGACATAATTCTTTCGGTGTACCTTAATAAATAAATAAAATATAAAATAAATAAAAATAAAAACATTAAAAACTCGTTGCAATCGAAGAATTGTGAAAAAAATAAAAAATACATAGGATTTGCAATCATTGACTCAAAGATTCAAAATGAAAACAAATGGGCAACTTATGGTAATCGACTAAACAATTAATTCGATTGCATATTCAAGTCCATTTCCGATAATGAATTGGAAAGGAAATTTTCTAGGTGACAAACAAGATACCATGAATCTTCAAAACATCCGCTAACATAAAACATATTTATATAGGTTAATGAACTTATAAATGTAATTTGTATATTTAGGATAAAAAAAAGTTAATTATTGTTTTTCAAAGTATGACAGGCGTATAGGAAGTATACGGATATCCCAAAATAGAAAACATCGTCTACTTATTATTTCATTTCTTGTCTTAGTCTTGTCTCTTATATATAATATACTGGCTGGCTGATACGTGATAAACATTTTTGATTCTTCAGTTACTGAGCCTGAATAATCGCTTATATAAAACACAAGTTGGTAGCCGCTAACGTTCCCAAATGATGACAAATCAAGTCAAAATCGGTCTATAATAAATAATATTAAAACTAGTGAAATTATATCTATAATAACTAATATTAAAACTAGTGAAATTATAAAATGTGTAACATTCTGTAGGATAAACTTGGCTGAGTTGGGTATTTAATGTAAAGAACAAAGTATGGAGCGATAATGAGATGTTTTCTTTCTCTCCGCCATATTGGAGCGCCGTCATCTTGAATATGTATTTTGACAAAAACTTTTGACTGTGAGTCGTATCGGAAAAATATCCTCCATCTTGAATATTCATTTCGACTAAGAATAATTGATATTTTACCCCAAAAACCCCGAGATACAGATTTTGAATCATTTCGGACCATTCATTGGCCGTTTTGAAAATTCATCAGTACTTGGTAGCAACGAAACTGTATATTCGAAACCCGCATCGGCATATGAAACGTCTTCAAACGTATTATAACAAAATTTAAGTGCATAATTAAAAAAATTGCAGGTAATATTCTATAAAAAATCAGAATAAATATCGGAATCATATCAGAATAAAAAGTAGTGGCCCCAGGACAGAACCCTGCGGCACTTCTGAGGTTGGTTTAATTAGACCAGACTGATGACCATAGGTACATAAAGTGTATGCAATTAAAAAGATGATATCTAAAGTTATATGGTCCATCAGGTACATGAGGGCTTCAGAAAATTCGCTAGAGAAGTTACCCACTATCGAATGGAACTTCTTGCGGATGTATCAGATGGAAATGCAACGATCATGATATTAGACATGACATTCCTCGATGGATCAATATGTTTGTACGGCAACTATACGGAAATGAAATTATTCATTTTGATTTCATTGATAAATATTTTTCCGGACCAGTTAAAAACTTTAAAAACCATTAAATTTAATTTCTTCAGTTTTGTCAATTTTTACCACCAATTGTTAAAAACTTTAAAAACAATTAAATTTAATTTTTTCAGTTTTTGTCAATTTTTACCACCAAGGACCTATGTTACGGCAAATAAGACATCCAAATAAACACAATAAATAACACAACTTTTTTCGTTGGGCACGAATTTGGCAGCAAAAGTCTAAAACGCTTGGACTATTAATAATAGGATTTGTTTATAAATGTTAACGGTTAGGAATTATTCAGTTCCTTAGATATTTTTTGTTCCTTTGTTATTTTTTATTAGTTATTTAGGTACTTTAGTTACTTAGCATAATGGCTTCGAAGATTGTTGATTTTTCTATTTTGGATGCTCCGGCAAAATAAGAAAAAACTAGTAATACGTATATATGCTATATCTCGTAACTATATTTTCATCTAAAATCACAAGTTGCATTGCGAATAAGCCCCTATAAAATAACAACACGACCAGCTTTCATAAATACCTTACAAATCCTATAAAACAACAAAAAAAAGCACCAATACTCAACAGCGAACACACTTCACAACATCAACTTATTTACTTTGGCAAAGTTGACGCAGAACATGTCATAGCATGACAGCGTCATCTGAACGGCCTCGCACAGGACGATCCTAGGATGGAGGATAACCGGGCGAATCCCTATAGTGGGGCCCTGAAACGTCACATTACCGTTAACACTAACAGCGAACGCGAAATCATCGGCACATCGAAGCTATGAGACACTGGAGAGGGGTGGGTCAGGGAGTGCACACCCCTTTTCCGCAGAGCAGGACAGAAATATCCGACAGATATAGGTTAGGATGGTATCGCCGGCCTCCGCGACGCCGACTGCATCTCCCGCGTCCGCCCGACCGACGCTGACATCGCCGCATCAGCTGAAACTGAACGCTCGGAGCCTGGAAAAGCGAAAGCCCGAATTAGCCGCGTACCGGGAGCCACCAATAATTTCAGCTGATGCCCCTACATTGTGTTAGAGATTAAACAACTCCAGTTTAATGCAAAAATTTAAGAAGAACTTTAGTGTAATTTTTGTTTAATTTGCTCAACAAGGGTTGCAGTACAGGTAGCTATTATATTGGCCGAGATTAAGCTAAGGATTAAGCTACCGTGCCATAGCCCTGAGACTGGAATTTCATACATCAACATCCCTCGTTCGTTGTTCAACGTTTTGAAGAAATCAAGAATCATAGATAGGAGACGCCATGACAAGGAAGGCATCAAGGAACAACAACAGCGCTGCAGTTTTAGATATTATAGGTTTTACATTTGCTTTCAAATTCTAAACTTAATCGTCGGGTGTTCCCCCAGGGATCCATATTGGGGCCATTGCCATATACTACATCTTACACAACCAACTTTGTGGATTCCATTATAGTGATACTCTTTTAGCTGATGATAAAATTAATCAAGAATTGACTAGTATTGTTTCGACAGTTAAGCTCATTCTCTATATACCTAGTAATATAAGAAAAATATCTGTAATGTTTTCGGAGGGAAAACTATTTTGGATATTGTCAGAAACAATATTGAAAATGAATTAATTTTAATTAAGTTTAATGTGTCATAATTTATAAACTACTTGACCGATGGCCACGATGTTTCTTTAAGATTCTCACACAGGCTCTAATATTTTTTTGGATTAAATATTTATAATTGATACAGTGAAAAATAAAAGTGTCCGTTTTATTCAGGAATTTAAAACACCCCGAATATTTATTCGATACTTAAGATACTCTAGGCGTTTAGAGAAGAATTCTTATGAAATTTTGTTTTTCTAATCACTTCTTTAACTTGTTTTGTTTAGAAAAACTCGTGTTTAAGCAAAGTAAGGTAAAATGCATATTAACTAAATTCATATTTCATTAGAAGCTCGCGCATAACCAGGACTATGTAATGTCATTAGCACCCTCTATAGGAAATTATTTTATACTGATGCATGACCTCGCACTGTTCATATCGTATAAGTGAATATATTGATGAAGTTGGCATAGAACGAATGAATTGGCCAGCAAAAAGTCCCGATAGGAATCAAATAGAAAACATTTGGGATGAATTGGGGCGGAGAATTAGGTCTCGTAAAAGGGTGCCCAACACTCTGGATACTTTATCAGAAGCGCTTATGGAGCCGTGGAATAATAATCCACAGATCACTATTTCAAATTTAATCAGAGGCATGCCAAGAAGAACAGACTCGTTTTCTTTTTAGGACACGAGGTGGTAACACACGCTAGGTACTAATACTTCTCTCGGTTCAAAAAGTTCGACCTTTCCTGTCACCGATCTTCTGATGGTAATTGTAAAATGTATTCTAATGCCAATAATATGTTTTTAAATACACCCCTCTCACGTGAACAAATGTGTATTTTCGAAACAAATTACGATAATCCGAATTCCGCCTAAAACGGCTAAGGTATTTTGAGCTTATCCCAAGAGTAGTATAAATCTACAGGTTGTTACATTATATGACAAATAATCCAGGACGGAGTTACTGGTTTAAAACATTCTTTGGGCGCGATATTTTCAAAATGGAGGCGCGGTCTAGGGTGTATTGGAGTGTTTTTTTGTTTGACTTTGAGTATATCCCTCGCAAAATCTGTATTATGTAACTATGCTCCTCGTACATTTAGAGTTCGGCCGACTTCTACGCGTACCCCAAACGTATCGATCTGAGACAAGCACGCAACAGAATTACATACACCGGGTGCAATTAAATAATGGTATAAACAAAAACCGAAGTCCTCAGTACGTGTCGTGTATTATATTGAAAAATATCGAGTACATATGAGTACATATTTGTAAACAATCACAATACTCTGAAACACTGTACAAATTTGTTGATTGATCTGAGCCCTATTGACCTATTTTGCTCATTCCAAATTCGCACAGTGAATCGAGTGGGCGTGTACTCGATCTAAAAGCTTATAATAACAAATGCATGCTACGATTGACACACTACGATATTTATAAACAGTTAAGGAGAAGTTTCAATGCCATAGACAGCGACTTGTGATGAATAGAACGAGAGTTTGAAAAACGGTAACGGTCAGTACGCTGAGTAACGGTTAACGAGTGTGGTAAAGAGCGAACGTTACACCAATTAATAAAAAAATATTTATACTATATGTAGAATATTTCATCATAATTATTAGTGTATTTTAGGAAATACAGAAAGTCCGTAAATATAAAAATTACCTGTCAAAAAACAAACACAATAAAACCGTAGAATATCCATGTTTTTTTTAATACAACACCATGTATTCATTTTAAATAAAACTACATTCAAAATTAATTACAGAAATCTCATTGTACGAAATTGAACCCTTCCTTCGCACACCTTCCAACGCATTCGCATTACCCTATGTTGACCTTACTGACTATGTAATTATTGAATAAAGAAGTAATTCATTTAAGGTATTTTATTGTTTCATATGTTCAATCGTTTCTTAAAAATGATAAATCCACAGTGCTATTAAATTTAGGCTTCAATTTTGGGAACGGTGTATTTGTCCACTTTTTAGTTTTTCAACTGTAACTCAATAATTATGCATTTTTAGTATATGCAGATAATACGATTTTTTGTAGAGAATCAAATTTTCTATCGAAACCGCAAATTAGAGAGGCAAAAAATCTTTGCTTTTTCAACAAAATAAGTCAAAAAAACTTTAAGGAAAACGAAAAATTATGCGTCTACATTTTTGTCTATAACTTCTTTCTGGGTGGATTTAGGTTCTCAAAAAATAAAGATTTCCGTCAAAATGATGATCGACAAAATCCTTTTGTTGGCTGAAAATTAGCTGTTGAATTAGCTTGTCCAAAGTTACCTATTTTTTTACCTCTTTTTACCATATTATTTCTAATTTTTACACGCATATGATCTTTAATATGAAAAGGAATAAAATAAATTTTTTTCAAGTATTCACAATAAACTAAATCAAATATTTCCATAAAAATTAGGATAGGTCAGTGACACATACATGCTTAGTAAATGTTCTCACAGGCACCTGCACCTGCATAAGAAATGACAATTCTAGCTACTGAGACAGATCGAGATGCATTTTCAAAAAAATTTCCTAATTTCAATAAAACCGAAATTCGAAAATAATCGAAAATAAGCGCGATATCAAAAAACGGCCAAATTTGTATTTTCGAAAAGGTCCATAGGCTACCCTGGTATAAAAATTTAATCTCGCTTTTGGTTTTCCTAAATTCTCGGTAAGAATGAAATTTTGATTTTTTTAGGGGTTTAGTTTAGTTCACACCCCGTATATTCCTTTTTTGAGCACGATAGAAACATGATATTCAGGTAATTCAGGCCATTTATTACCACTGAAATTTCCAAAAACGTCCTGAAAACCGTATTTTGATATTCCGTATTATTCAGAAGTTCATGTTTCTCTTACATACGGGGTGTTATTCTGATATTGGATTTTTCCAAGATTTTCATAACACCCTGCGAATAAAAGTTGCATTACTAACAAATCCCAATAAGACTCAAACTATAGCCTCATTTGTTCTTAACATTCCCTTTTTTCATTTACCTTCTTATCTCTTTGATTAAAGGAGATACACATTTTTATAATACTGCTTGTTTTTATTAACGTTTTATTGATAACACAACAAATTAACAACACTTAACATACTCAACACTTAACATTAACAACACTTAACTAATATTCAGTGTTCCCTCCTCTTGCACGATCACTGCCTCACATCGACGCCTCATACTGAAAATTAAGTTCCTAATTTCACCTTGGTCAATATTATCCCAAATTTGCTGTAGACTTTGCCCAAGCTCTAGTTGATTAATTGGATGACGAGGACAACCGTTTGCCCGTAATGTTATATGTTCTAGTGGATTAAGATCCGGGCTTCTGGCTGGCCATCGCATTGTGGGAATATTAACTACGGCAAGATATTGTTGTACAATTCTGGCACTATGCGGTCTAGCATTATCATGCATGAAAATAAAATTGTCCTCTACCAAAGGCGCAAAAGGCATTACATGAGGTTCTAAAATGTTTTCAATGTAAAAGGCTGCCGTGATATTTCCTCTTGGTATCACCACCAGCTCCGTACGAGCCTCTGCAGTGATGCCTCCCCACATTATAATAGAGCCTCCACCAAACATAACTGTTTGAACAGTGTTACATTGTGCATGACGTTCACCTGGCCGTCTATATACACGCGCCCGTCGATCACTGTTATAGAGGCAAAATCTGGACTCGTCACTGAACGTAACGTTAGCCCAATCGGCCTCTAACCAGTTAACGTGTTCTTGAGCAAATGTTAATCTGGCTCTGTGATGCCCTGCGTTTAATTGAGGGCCTGTTGCAGGTCTTCTGGGTTTTAAATTAAAACCACGCAACCGCTTCCGTATCGTAACACAACTTACACGAACACTGTGTGTCTCTTCCAGCATATTTCGTAGCCTTGGAGCTGTAACAAACCGTTCCCTTAACGTCTGCAGCAACAAAAATCGATCCTCGACATCACTTGTGGCTCGCCTTCTCCCCTGCCCTGGTCTTCTCACGTGCTCTTGAGTCTCACGATACCGCAGCAAGGTTCGGGATACGGTCGATTGATTAACACCAAGACGTTGAGCGATGTAACGCTGACTCCTACAATCTTCGGCAAGAGTTACTAAACGCACAGATTCTTCAATATTTAAGTTGCGATTCTGGCGAATATTGACATTCGCCATACATTGGAATGAAACCATGTCAACACAACACAAAAACAAGTCTGTAATGCGTTTTCTTTTTTTCAATGTGCATGAAAAGGTCAATAAAATATGCAGTGCTAGAAAAATGTGTATCTCCTTTAATCATAAAGATAAGAAGGTGAATAAAAAAAGGAATGTTAAGAACAGATGAGGCTATAGTTTGAGTCTTATTGGGATTTGCTCTTACTGGTAGTTATCCACAAGATGTTATGAAAATCTTGGAAAAATCCAATATCAGAATAACACCCCGTATGTAAGAGAGAGACATGAACTTACGTAGTAAAATACTATAGAAGAGTAATTGTACAATTACTTTTCTATAGAATGATACCAAATATGAAATCTCGAGTTAATTCCACCTAAAACTACCTGACGGGTGGATAAAATTGGATTTATTTATAATAGAGAATATTTTTTGTACCTATTACGATTGCTATGTCTATGCACTCGATACTTAACCAACTCCAAGCCATCGTGCACAAAATTGCATACAAAGAAAACTTGCAAACTTTCAAATATTCCCGTTACTGGTGATTGGTGATTCATTCGCATCTTACCCATTAGCAATCCACCCCCGCAACTGATGCGTCACGTGAGAAGGCACCCGTACAAGATACGGCGCAAAAACGTGTAGAGTGTAGAACAAACGGCAAACCAGAACAGAAGACCCACACAGAGACATTCCTGCATACATTCGTCTACGATTAGGCCCCTTAAATATTATACGCACGCCAAACCAACAGTTTATTTATTTATCATGCCTTTCCGTGTCACTGGGATGGGGCGTGTCCCGGCAATAACCGATTCTCTCCGCGTGCGGCATTTCTTGTGTCGACCACATCCTCGAGGAAGGAAGCGTTGCTTGTAGTACGGCTTCTGTTTGCGTAAAATTCTATGGAGACAAATCGGGCATAGTAATGCTGGAGATGCTAAGCATTTATTATAATACTTTTTGTAGAAAATTTTATTATCTTCAATTTGGTATAAAATATAAGGAACATTTTAATATCTTCAATTTGATATAAATTAATATTTTTTGAAAACCCGCCAGTTCTTAAATATTCCAAAACTACACTCCCCGGCACAAAATTCCGTCACCCTAAAATTTTGCCCAATTTTGATGTTTTATAACTTTTTTATTTTTCATCTGATTTTCATAAATTTTTTACCAGTCTGTAGATCAGTTCATTGTGTGTCTTTTTAATTATTGTAATAAGTCATATTTTTCGTCCAGGCAATATTATACAGGGGTAAATCAAAGTGTTGTTTTTTGTCGTAAACTCAAAACACCCTGTGGACAAATTGAGGCGAATAATTTTGTTTACAAACTGTTTGCTGCCATCTTAGACGTATTGTAAACATTTTGTTTTTTGATTCATCCCATTATCTCATTTCTTCTGCGAGCAGCAAAATTTTAAATGAAACGCTGATTTCAAGCTTATTTTTATTAACAAGAACATCCACTAGGTATATCACAAAATTAATTAACAAAGACAAATTTTAATAACGTGTATGTCCTCCTCTCGCAGCAATGACAGCTTGCATTCTTCGTGGCATCGAATTAATAAGATTACTTATTCTGTCTTGAGGAATAGCCTGATATTCTTCTGTCAGCGCCAACCGTAAGTCTTGCAAGGTTAGTGGTTGCACAGGACGGCGACGGAGTGCTCTTTTAAGAACATCCCAAAGATGTTCGATTGGGTTGAGATCCGGGCTACATGCGGGCCAGTCCAATCTTGGAAGTCCAACCTCATCCAGATATTCGCTCACTACCCGTGCAACGTGAGGTCTAGCATTATCATGCATTAATGTAAATTGGTTCCCAATGAAAGGAGCAAATGGAACAACAATTTCTTGGAGGATTTCCTCAATGTAACGGTGGGCGGTTAGTGCTCCATTTTCAACAAATACAAGGTCAGTACGTGCATCGGTAGAAATACCCGCCCAAACCATGACTGAACCACCGTAATATTGCAGTCGCTCAGATATGGTGCAGTCTGCATATCTTTCATTTCTACGTCTGTATACCCGTTCACGACCATCCGGGGACCTTAAACAAACCCTGGATTCATCTGTGAATAGTACGTTTCCCCACTGTTCTACAGTCCAGTCAGCATGCGCTCTTGCAAATCTCAGTCGGTGTTGTCGATGCCGAGGAAGCAATTTTGGACATACTGCTGGCCTTCGTGAATGCAATCCTGCTTCTAACAATCTTCTACGTATCGTTCTTTCACTTACACTTACTCGACGTACCATTTGCAAGTCATTTTTTAGATACACAGCAGTAGCTCTTCGATCTCTTAAAGAACTCATAATGACAAAGTGATCATCAGCTTGAGTGGTCATTCTCCTTCTGCCAGAGCCTTGCCGCCTAATAAAGTTTCCCGTCTGTAGATACCTATTCCAAACATCACAAACTGTAGACCGCGCAATTCCCAGAGTACGGGAGACATAACTCTTATTGCGGCCATCCTCTATTAAGGCAACAATTATACCTACGTCTGCTGTAGTTACCATGATGACAACACACTAAATTAACTGTACTGTCAAATATTCTGTCACAATAACCGCGTATTTAGCCAACGTCGATGTTTTTTAATTAAAAATGATAAAATTAACAGCGTTTCATTTAAAATTTTGCTGCTCGCAGAAGAAATGAGATAATGGGATGAATCAAAAAACAAAATGTTTACAATACGTCTAAGATGGCAGCAAACAGTTTGTAAACAAAATTATTCGCCTCAATTTTTCCACAGGGTGTTTTGAGTTTACGACAAAAAACAACACTTTGATTTACCCCTGTATAATATTGCCTAGACGAAAAATATGACTTATTACAATAATTAAAAAGACACACAATGAACTGATCTACAGACTGGTAAAAAATTTATGAAAATCAGATGAAAAATAAAAATGTTATAAAACATCAAAATTGGGCAAAATTTTAGGGTGACGGAATTTTGTGCCGGGGAGTGTATTTATGTATTTTGTTTTTTTTAACCCAGTTTTTGGCCCTCGTTGCTTGGACTATATACCCAAAAAGATTCGTGCCTTCGCGATTCTTGCATCAAAAGATACATGAGTCGAAAGTTGTTGCAAATTTTTCTTGGGTCACTTCGGTTATAATAATGCAATAAAATATATCTGTCAGTTGATCAAGCTGCTGAATAGACACCGAACGTGCGGATAACGGTGTATAATTGCGAGAAATTCATGGCGCTATCAAGAAAAAATTAATTATTGATGGACTGCAATGAGAATCGATTAGAAGAAAGCAGCCATTGGAATTATATGTCTAAATACCAATCCCACTGTCGTTAACTTTTTACGGGCCATAAAATCAGTCGCTTAATTGGAGGGGTGACACCAAAGAGGGCTTTCTCCAACTCTAACTAAACCCAAATAAGACGAGAGCTGCAGATCAGCTGATCAAATAAAGACTAATGTATACAAATGATAATATCCTAAAGCCATCATAACCGAGTGTGAATATATCGTCCCTGAAAACACGAATAGACGTATCCAACTAAAACTCAGAATACGAGACAATTACCTTCAGCATTTTTTTAAATCATCACATTATGTTACTGAGGAATGTTTGAGACATGTTAAATGATTTATATTATGTTTCATGATCCTGAATGTTTAATGCTCTTAATACAATTTTGCAATACATTATTACACATTGGAAACTGTAATTCATATTCTGAATACGAATTTATGTATGAGGCATTCAAACATGTATAAGTGTAAAGCAAACATGTATTAGTGTAAATCTCAAAAACAACAGTATAACGATATAATTATTGCCGATGGCAGTTCATGTTATTGTTTCGTGTTTTAATTTTAATTTTAATTTGTCATTTGTCATGTCATTTTTGTGCTTTCAACGTAAACTTATTGAATTCAATATGTTACTCTGACATTTTAATGCAGAATTTGTTTTTGTGGTATGGCGGCCGAGAACATCGACGTTTTGGTTCAGTGGGAAAACGGGGAACAAAATATTGTATATTCAAATGAAGTAAAGTCATGTAACGATAGTAAAAGTTATGGTGGAAGTTTAATCAAAATTAATTATAATGGGAATTGGTACAAAGGAACAGTTTTGGCTATCGAAGACTATACGACGTCAACTGATATAATATGTGAAAGTAGTTTGGATTCTGAATAATAATAATAATAATAATAATAACAATGTTTATTCATCTTTGATACAATAATGGTATAATCTATAATACAAATTATAGGAATAAACATTAGTATGTAATCACAGAAGTATCGATAGATACTTGTACGTGATAATGATACATTTCTGGTAAACAGAAATCAAATATATATATACATATATATACACACATATATATACATATATATACACATACACACACATATACACACACACACATATATATATTTTTAATTTAAATTATAATATGCATTACAGTAAATAGTTTACTATACTAATATACGTTGATTGATTATATTACTAAATAACAATCTGTCATTTTGACTTATCCATAATTTTAGTCTGTTTTTGTAGTTATTATAAGAATGTATATGTTGCATTTCTCTAGGGATAAGAATATACAATCTAGGTACCAGGTAAGTAGTACATCTTTGTCCAATTGTTTTCTCACAACGAGGGTATAATATAGTCTCAGGTCGGCGTGTATTATAAGGATGTTCATGGGGAGCTAAACTAATTTTGCCTTGTTTCAAAAAAAGCATTATTCTTAGAAAATACAGCTGCCTTAAGTCGAATATATTAGATTCCCTATATAATGAATTACTAGGATATAAAATATTTCTCTTATATATTATTCTTAAGATCCACTTTTGTACAACATGAACATCATAGAGATAACAGTCATACACACCTCCCCATCCTACGATACCATAGGTTAATAACGATTGTATTAAAGAAAAATACATAATTCTCAATTGCTGAATATTCAAAAAATCTCTTAAGTATTTAAATTTAGGTATCAAACCCCTTATCCTTCCTACAAGCTGTTTCATTTGTAACTCCCACCTCATATGTCTGTCAATATGAACACCCAGATATTTTACTGAAGAAGATTCAAAAATTTGCATATTGTGACCTACGCTTAAAGGACCCAACGCAGGGAGACCTGTGTTATAAGAAACAAAAGGTAAGTACATTGTCTTTCCATAATTTAAGGTCAGCTTGTTATACTGCAACCATTTAACAATTTCTGGAAACTCATTTTCTATTTCTCTTTTTAGGTTTAGCCAGGAAGATGACGTATATATAACAGCTGTGTCGTCAGCAAAACTAATAATCTTACCACGTGTCTTAAGGCTCAATAAACTGTCGATGTAAATAGTGAAAAGGACTGGTCCCAATACCGTCCCTTGGGGAACACCATAGGTAACCGTCTGCAAATCACTCTGAACATCATCCAGTTGGACCAGCTGTTCTCTGTTTGATAGATAGCTTTCAAATATTTTATACGATTTTCCACGTATTCCGTATTTATTTAATTTATTCAACAGTCTTTTATGACATACCGTATCAAAGGCTTTAGAAAGGTCGAGAAATATGCTGATTATAGGAGTTTTTTTATCCAATGCCTCATAGACATATGATGTTAATTGATGAATCGCATCATCAGTCGATCGTCCCTCTCTAAAACCATATTGAGAGTTCGATAATATTTTATATTTGTTTAAGAAACTACGAAGTCGTTTGTTTATTACTTTTTCTAAAACCTTTGAAATGTTTGACAAAAGAGAAATTGGGCGATAGTTCCCTATATCTAATTTACTGCCACTTTTGTATAGTGGCTTTATCACAGCACATTTTAGAATTTTTGGAAAATATCCCTCCTCCAAACAGTTATTTATTAGGTAAGTTAATGGCTGAACTATTTCATGTCGAATTTCTTTTAATGTTTTCGATTGAATGTGATCTAGTCCTGGTGTTACCTTTTCTTTTAGATTATTTATTATATCTAATATCTCTAGTTCATCAGTTGGGTACATAAACATTGTATTTTCCAAGCATTCCAAATGATCATTGAAATTATTGATATCTGGTATTTTTGCAGCTAATTTTTCTCCAATTGTACTATAATGATTATTGAAATGATTGACAATTTCTTTTTTGCAGGTGACCCTTGACCCGTCTAGTAATTCAATTTCCTGTATATTCGTTTTCTGTTTCGGATGACCGCAAATGTTTTTTACACACTCCCAAAGGGATTTTGATGTGTTTTTATTATTTTCAATTTCCTTACCAAAGTATGCTTTTTTGGCTTCATTTATAGATTTATTTAATTTATTATTGTAACATTTGTATCTCTCCTTGAAATCAATATTATCTGGATTATTTAAAGTTAACTTATAAAGTTTTTCTTTTTCTTTAATACATTTTAATATATCAGATGTTATCCATTTCTTTTTGGGAACTATTTTATGTTTTAGTATTATAGTATTTTTATTTTTATTTATATAATATTTTAACATTGATATAAAATATTCAAATGACTTATCTAATTTTTTTTCTTTATACATTTCCTCCCAATTATTATTTCTTAAATCGGATCTTAGATTGTTGTAATTTAAGTATACTTTACTTCTTTTATCATTTTTAGTTTTTGTTTGTTCATCTACATTTAAAAGCAAGCTTACGGGACTATGATCGGTAATGTAATGCCTGAAAATAAAAGACCTTATATTTAAATCACTTGGGATCACCTTATTTTTTACCCAAATATGGTCCAAACATGTTTTAGTAGGTAACCTTGTGTATTCATTAATAAAGGATACAAAACCATGATAGCTTAAAATATTTTTATATTCTTCAATATATTCATCATTCTCTAAAAGGTTAATATTGATATCTCCTATAATAATATTGACGTGACTTTTACAGAAATTCTCTAAGTAGTCTAACAATGCTAAATTAAAGACATGTGGAGATGTACTTGGTAACCGGTATATAGCTGTTATATCGATTTTTATTTTAAAAGAAACTATTTGGATGTTCAAGGCCTTAATCTCTCCAATGTCAACAATAGATGCTGTATATTTTAAACTGGATTTAATATATACTAGCACCCCATCATTTCTATTCAATTGTCCATCATTGTAAACCATGTCATATTTGTTAATTTTAAATATACTAGAATCACCCAATTGTAGTGTTTCGGTTAATATTATTATATCAAATTGTACAGCTATTCTATCTAACAAAGTATACAACTGGTCAAAATTCTTTTGAGCACTTCGTATATTCATATGGAAAATCTTAAAGTCATTATCTATTACATGGTCTTTAAAATCCCATAAATGATGTATTTTTTGTGCAGCTATAGGTTCAGTGTGATATTCTCTTATGTATTGGTCCATTTTTATGGAAAAATAGCGCAACAATCAGGAACAAGTCACCAAATCAAAAATTATTTCAATACAACTACACAACTACAACTACACTACTACAACTATTTCAAAGTGTTACTATACTATTTCAAAATGAACAATATTTACTACATCCTACTACAGTGTTAATTTTATTTTAAAAAAAAAAAAAAACTTAGTTTTAAAATAACTAAAAATTTTTGTTTTAAAATACTAAAATGTTTAATACAAATATGAAACTAATTCAATTATTAATCTAAATTAATTTTGCATCGTGAACGCACTGAGATTTTATACACTTTATACACATTTTTATACTAATCTTTTAATCACTGGTACCCCACTGTAAAATTTTATGAGTACATTTTCTCCATTTAGTTTACGCCTGTCAGCTTCTTCTTTAATAGATTTAAAATAATTTCGCTGATTAATTGTTTGATCATAAGAAATGCTTACGCCACCAAATGCTTCTCTAATTTTGCCTCTGTTTATAAACAGTTTCACCGCATCATCCTTCCTTGGCAAGTGAACTTTAATTGGCCGATGTTTGTTATTAGTGTCTCTACCAAGTCTTTCTATTTTCAGATTCTTGATATCGAAATCTTTATTAATAGTGCTAATTAATTCTGCAACTTTGACAATATCTGAAACTCCCTCTTCTTCTTCGTAATTATATAATATTATATTTGATGCACGTTTTTCACGTTCAGCAATTTCAGTAATTACTTTCTGGATAACGACAGACTCATTACCGATTGTAGACTTATTTTCTTTAAGTTGATTAACTTCATCTGTTAAATTTGCTACAGTTTGTTTTAATTCTTGAATTAATTTAACTAGACTAGGCAGTTTCTGACATTCATTACAAGAAAATTTTAAGTTACGGTCCTGTAATTTCAACACGCTAGCTTCTGCTCTAGATAAACTGGTGCACTCTGGATGATAAATTTCTTTACAATCGTCACACTTGATTTGCTTGTTACTGTGTACTTCTTTTTTGCAGGAAAAACAGTTGGAAGACATTGATAAGAGGTGTATACTTTTTGCCAATAAAAACTTATGTCTTGATAACGATTAGTCTAACTGCAGGTATAATTACGCAGTTTTACCATATATGAAATAGTAAATTTGAATATCCACTTACATATGCAATTTGTAGAACTACACTACGTAGGTATATTGTTTTATGATGGTGTATTCAATTTCGCAGATAAACCCACTTAAACTGTGGAAAAAGTATCACTTTTACCACAGTTATAATATACCTTTGAAATATAATATACCTTTGAACGTTATTCAACAGCGACTAAAAAACACTCTACCTGCACAATCTCCAGAGATAAACAACAATTTTGGAAATAGAAACTTTTCACTACATCATTCTCCATTGCCGATGCACGAAGATCCACCATTTGGAATATGTGAAGTGCGAGGGTGTAATGACGATGTTTTTGCAGCTTGCCATCTAGTGATGCCCACGAGACAAACGAGACGATACTTGTCTCGCCGATAAGATATCTACTCTCGTATCGAGTCTCGTTTCGCAGCACCCAGTCTCGTCTTGACTCGCTTCTCGTACGAGAGTCTTGCAAAAGTATCGAAGTCTCACCGTGCATAATCTTGTTCCAGGGATACTTACCTACTTGCGATGATGTAAGTGTAGCAAAAGGAAATTACAGATGTTAAAAGATAACGTCATGTATTATACGAAGTAATATTTATTTGCAAATAAAACACAAATTTTAACTAATATTCTTAAACTTTTAAATTTAGTTTTCAGAGCTTTCTCTGTCACAAATTTTTCTGTTTTTTACCCAGTCGTTTAGGCATAACAAACATCGTGCCGATTCATTATTAAGACGATTTCGATGTCTCCTTATAGTTAAAGCATATAGTTTTAGTATATTACTTTATTAGTATTAGTATATTATTATTTACTATATTAGTATATTATAGTTTTCTTATTTTGAGACACTGAATTCTCACGACCAGGAGGAACACGGAACCACATTTTTCGATTTCTCGACACACGTTTCGCCAACTAAGTTGGCATCATCTGGAGTTGATCGGAGACGAATGATGATGATGCCAAATTAGAGAAATCGAAGAAGGTGGTTCGGTGTTCGTGGTCGTGGGGATACAGCGTCTTAACAGTTTAAGTAATATAAAGTAGTAAAAGTAAGTAGTAAAATAAGTAGTAAAATTTTTGATACACTAAATTTAATACCATATTATAGAAAATAGTTTCAAATAGTAAGTATAAAGCCAGAAATTTTATATGATTCACTAAATTTAACACCATGCGTAAAAAAACGAAAATAGTATGTACGTACCCAGTTGTAGTTTATGGCTACAGCTCATGTGATTTAAAAAATAAAACTTTTACGATATAATTTCCCTATGTGGTTTATATTCCTAATCTGTTGGTAATGGATTGGGTAATGATTTATAGGTTCTCAAGTCCGCGCTCAGAACAGAAATACCGCACAATATCCGCGATTCGGCGAGTTAGTTCCGCGAGACTCTTGCACGAGACTCGTTCCGTATCGCACGAGACTAAAAATAGTCTCGTCTTGTCTTGCTCGAGTATCGTCTCGAGTCTCGTCTCGAAAACGAGACGATACTGTGCGAGACTCTCGAAAATGAGACTCTCGTGGGCATCACTATTGCCATCGTTGTGAAATTATCTTGTGTTGAACCCATTTCGATGAAGATACTATCGACTGTAACCAACATGGCAAGAGTACCGGAATAAGACGTCACGCACATAGAAAACATTAACAATAGTCGGTCATACTGACCTCATACCACATCAATATCCTGAGCAGTTTGAACGGATGAGAAAGAGAATTAGAAAATGAAGGAAAGAAAAGAAAATCTAATAAATGTAAAACAGGGAAAACAGAAATCATGGTTTGGCATACGTAAGCGCGTTTTCCAAAAAAGCTATACCGGAAAAGCAATGTAAAGAGCAGTGTGATGAAATAACGAATAGCATTGTTGAAGGGGTTTTATGGAGACCTTCATAGACTTGGAGACCTTCATAGACGGAGAGAGTTTCTAGCAAGACATTTACAGAGATCCATTCCCAAAGGAACTTTAAAAGGAATTGAGTCGCGGAGGCAGTTCACGATAACATACTCTCTAACAGTTAATAATAAATGAATTAAGGTCCGTAAAAAATTGTTTCTGAATACACTATCAGTTACAGAAAGAATGTGTAGGACCGTCATTGGTAGGACAGCAAAAATGAACGACACAAGAAATTTAAAGAAGGATAAAAGGGGAGGAAAGCAAAGGACTACTTCTGCATTACATAAGGAAACATGCATATTAAGGCAGATAGAAGAACACATTGATCGATTCCCAAGGATAAAGTCTCATTACTGCGAGGCCAAAACTTTCCGCGAATTTCTTCATCCTGATTTAACGCTAACAAAGATGTATGAACTGTTTATCCAAGAACAGGGTGCGAAAGAAAATAAAATCACTAGTTACACTATATAGGTACAGGAAAATGTTTAAATTGAAAAATTTATCCTTCCATTCCCCAAAGAAAGACCAATGTCCATTGTGTTTCTCCTACAATCAAGGAGATGAAGAAAAGAAATTGAAAAAAGGCAATTGAAAGATAAGTGCGAAAGACATGTTTCTGAAAAGAGGGCCGTCAGAGAAGAGCCTGCAAAGAGAAAGCGAAAGAGAATAGATAGTTTTTATGTGGAATATTCGATCTTCAGCAGGTTATTTACTTGCCAATAAGTCGAAACTTCTAATTTCTTAACAAGAATCGGTTGTCAACGTACAATTTGACATTTTATAATATAGGAACCAAGGAATGTTTCTGTTTTGTGTGGACAGAAGTTGCGAGTAAACGTGGAGCGTCTGAGATGGTTCATGCGTGTGTGTATCTTTAACAATAAACAGCAACGAAGGTGTATAAACTGTTTCTTTATATTCAGATGGAGGCTTTGGGCACGATAAGAATTCCATTGTAGCTGTCACTTTACTGTACGCTGTTACCAAATTAGATAATAACATAGAACATATTTCACTACGATACTTCGAAAGACATCATGGCCAAAATGAAGGCGAAACGGCTCACAGTGCATACAAGCAGCGATGAGTCGGGTCGGTGATATTACGGTACAATTACAGGTACATTCACAATTGCGTCCAGTAATGCGGTTGGCGTGACCCAAACAACCGTATAGAGTATATCCTCTAAACTATGATGATTTTAAAAATTTCAAGAAGATGGCAATGGAGATGTGTCTTTTAACAGTTAAAATCAGTAATGCTGGAAAACCAATCAAGTGGCCTTCAATAATGGAAATTTCAGTAAAAAAGACTCATCCTTTAAGCAAATTATGACAGTCTTTCTTTGAAAAGGCAAAGAACTAGAAATAATGCCAACATTGAAGTGGACCAACTAAATCAGGAAAATTAAAATAGCTAAAAGTTAATACAATGACCTAAAAAGTTTTTGTCGGGAGAAACACCCATTATGAAAGCATCGGAGCTGCAAAACTTTTTTATTGACTTGCCTCATGAATAATTTTTTAAATTTTTCTAGCAGTGTCATAATTTCTTGACAAAATATAAGAATAAATTGTTCTGTTTCAGTCTCGGTTCAGTATGAAAATATAAGTTATTCCGTTTAAATACGTTCCAATAAAAGTGTTAATATATTACATTTTTATTTAAGTACAAAAGAGTCGTCGTATATTATTGAAGCCGAATATTAATAGAATGAAATGAGTTACATACATACACATTTTTTGTATTTTTAGGGTCTAATCAAGTTTGAGGTACCATTCAAGTTACCTATAATATGCACTATTTTTCCCTATATCATCACACAACCGGATCCATAATATAGGAAAAACAGCAGAACAGATATCGAAAAAAACCGTTTTTATGTGCTACTGAAAAATGCTTAGAAATCACATACGCCTATTCGTGTTTTCAGGGACGATAATATCAATGACTTCTCAAGTCATTGAACTAATCGAATCAAAGGTTTCTCTAAAAGACAAAAGAAAGATAAGAAGAAACTGGCACAACAAACTAAAGATTTAAAAAAATTGAAACGGTCAGTTCGAGATGAAATATGTAATCTATGGATATGATTATGACTACACCAAGAAGTTTTAAAACTTCATCGACTTCATCATCAGTGCCTCCTCGCAAATTGGTGCTTAAGTTGTTTTGTCAAATTTTGTAAATTATCCGAAATTATTCCACCTCATAATATCTATTGCAAAATAACTATGAAATTTTAATCGGCAAGCTATAGAATAGTTGCCATAAAACTATTCTAATTTTACTACAGTGCAATTCCAATAAACAACTGGCAAAGTATTTCATAATAACTAAGAATGCGTGCCTCTGGCATTTCAACGTAATTATTATGGGAACATCTGTTAAATTGTTATTACGAACTTGGTGGCTTCGTATATTTTAATAGCGACCCTCATTAACGCCTGTGCATGATGATTAGAGAATATGTTTATGCATGGGTTGCATCAGTTAACGATGCTCGTGTTCGTACCTACGTGTTCAATTTTTTCTGCCTCTTTGCTTGGAGGTCCATAGGATGTTGTTAATAATAAGGTACGTATATTATTTTAAATAAGAAATTCAAAAAGTGATAAATTAACAATCATCGAGCAGAAACGGACCAGTCCGTCGCAGAGTGTTGTCAATATTCGACAATGTGACGAATTTTGATTAGTGAAGAAGAACGGAAGAATAATTTAAAATTTTGAGGAATCTTAAAGGTTTTTATACGCAGAAGACAAAAACATCGAAAATTGGTTCCGTTCTATAGCAGCCTTCAGGGAAATTACTATCTCAGTTTGGCATGTCTATTATATTTCCTATATTTGGGTGTTGTTAGTTGCATGGATGGTGTGTAGTCATTTTATTATTTAGAGTTGACAGCGCTCAAACGCCGAAGCCGAAATAATATTTTCTATTATGAACGAGATCAAAACAAAGAACACATATAGTGGGTGAAGATCCTATTAAGATTTGTATAATTCACTTTGTACCATATATTTGTTTATCACATTTATGTTTGTTTTTTAAATGTTTTTTTAAATCTCTTTGTGCAATAATAAATAATATACCGTAAAACGGGGTGATTTGGAAAAAACAGGTTCTACTTCACAATCAGACATTATTATTAGCGAACCAATATGACTGTAGATTATTGAGTACTGAGTATGGGGAAGATATTCATGTATAGAAAGGAAAAAAATATGTCCCATTTTTATAAAAAAAAATATTAAAGGGTTAGTTTCATCTCGCTCCACGATGGGACTAATTGAAAAATGTATTAAATCGGTGATTTGAAACTCAGAAAATGAAGAAAATATATTTACTGCAACTGAAATTTGAAAAATTATTATTTTTTACGCAAAAAAAAAACAAATTAAGAGAAATTAAATTAATTTCACATTTATTGTCCCCCAATAAGTATACGTATATGTGAAAAAATATGCGCAATCTCTACCTTAACTTCTAAAACGGCGCGATTGTCTGAAATGTCTTGCAAATAACCAGCAATGCATGCAATCAAAGACTAAGGACATCTAGGGAGCCTATGCTGCGAGTATTTACCTTTCTGCGCCATATTGTTTCAACTCGCCCCATATTTTCAAGTCACCCCGTGTTACGGTATGTTCTTTTAAGTTTTTATATATTTTATTTTATTATACACTGTTTTGTTGCGAATATTTCACCTACCATTGATTGTTTTTATTATATCGAATGAGAAAGTAAAAAATTAAGAGACTGAAACTTGTTTTTTGCTGTTTTCTCCTTTCTCGTGATAAATATCGAAAAAATTTATTATCAAACTTGTAGAGCATGCTAATCCATGCAATACGCTTTTGTAAGATTAAGATTATTACTTGTAGCACACCGTAAAATTGCGAGTCCGCGTGTTTCGATTCCTTAGCTCGCGCAGTTGCATAGATATTTTGTAAAGTTAATTCGAGGGCAATTGAAACCGTATAAAAACAACAGCCGTCGGCACCTCTTTATTTTACATCTGCTTTATTGTCCGGCACAAGGCGCGGTCAACAAAGAAATGATTTACGACGCAACAGACCAGTCTGTTTATTCTCTTTACACCAGCGCGCAGCCGTAGATACTTCATCGGGCTAACTTTAAGTTCCAGTAAGAGACTCGCAGGCACTGTTTCAACTACTCTTCGAATCTCAATGCCACTGCTAAATACTCGTACATAGGACGAAATTTCAAGATAAGTGCGGACGGTCTTGGGCTTCAGCACCGACTAGTTTCAATTGCAGGTATTACAATAAAGCCTATTGCAGGTATTGGCATGCTCTACCAGTTCGGCAGGAGACATTTTTTCCATATGTATCACGAGCAAGGAGAAAACTGCAAAAAACAAGTTTCAATATTAATTTTTTACTTTATCATTCGATATCTCGAGTTATCGCAAAACAATGTAGCCGTTTTTACAAGATCGCGGAGAAAGCTCATAGGAAAGCTTGGTCGACAATTGCAAGTTAAGCTTTTCTAAGCCCGCCCTACACAATATCCAAAAATCAGCGCTCTATGTTCTATAGTGTTTATTTTTTTTTTTACATAATGACCGGATACATTCGCACTTGACCTAGATTATAATAATGCCGATCAAGCTGACTGCCTAGAGGGTTGAGCCTACGCCCCTGGGAGATTGACCCTGGTACCCCCAGATTCGATGTTGCCACATCGTCGGGTGCAATATACTCCGTTTCCCTTTTCGCCAAGTTTGTGGTGGAATTAAAAGTTGCTTGATGGAAGATATTATTTATAACTTTATTAGAAAAAAATGGCCTGTTTCGGCCAACTTTCACGGAAAATGCGTTGAATTTCATCACAGAACTGCTTAAATTCGCCTATTGTCATTTTGTTACTAATAAAATAAGCCATTCAATCTGCAGAAAATATTATTTCGTGAAAACAAATAATATTCAGCTCACCACTTGTGCTGACATGTTGAGCTAAATTATTTGTTAATATATAAGTTGCTAAATATATAAATATGAGAACATAGGTAATCACAATCACGTCCTCGAGGAAATTTTACAAGAAACTAGATTTGGAAATAAGACTCGGAACCGAATATAAATGTTATTACTTTTACATTTATATTACTTATAATTATTTATATTAGCAAACTACACTTATGTTTATATCTACTATTCGATGCGGATGTTATCGTACTAAATAAAAACTGGTACATGTACATAAAAAAATAGGCTTACCAAGAGGCTTTGCTTATTTTAGGGGACAAATGATAATCATTTTAAATACAATGAGAATTTTTGTGCAACACTCTGTACATGGCGAATACAAAGAAGTCAACATTACAAAAAACGGGAGGCTCGTAAATACACCATTATGTGAGCTACAAAAGAAATACATTCAGCCCAAAAAAATTACAGAAAAGAAACTACAAAACGTAAAATCTCTGTTTTCGAATGAAAAAAAATTTTTTTACGAAACCAGTTGTTTTAGTCATCCCCTTTCCAAACACGTTTGTTAGAAAGGTATCTAATAAATTTGTTAAAAATGCTGTGAAGTTAAATTTAATACATATTAACAAATTTTATATATTTTTTAAAACTTCAAAGACCATTAACTATTTTTTTTAATCGTGGCATATCGCGTTATTACAATAAGGGCTTCAATTGGTTCTCAGCTAAAACTTACGATTAGCAGCTGAACGTATGAAAACGTATGAGCAGCTGAAAAAATATTGTAGTCCTAAAATTAACAAATGCGCATTAAAAAATGTGAAATGTTCACATGCGTGCTTTGTTTAAGGGATAGTTTGTAGGTTAGTTTTAATTGTTTGGACGTAAAAAGTGTAATTCCGCTAGGGACACCATTTCCACTTTGGCTTCCACATTGTGAGCATGCGCCAAGGTCTGCCAAGGAGGACCAGTTAGTTTCCCAAGAATATTTTTAGATTATTACGTCACAGGAATTTTGTCACAAGGTCCGATACATATTATAGCGTGAAAAACTATTCGAGATTGACAGTTTGACGCATACGCGCAATATAAGACACTTTTATATAGCCGCTTGTTAAAAAGTGCACCAAAGAAACGAAAAGAGCACAATTTTTATAAGAGCGTAATTTTTATAAGAGAGTGGAACAATTGATTTACTTAATTAAAATCGTCGATATGTTAATACACGAATAATGTTAAAAAATGCTTATTTTAATGCGCAAAAATTTAAATAAATTAAAAATTAATTAATTAAAATGTTAATGCGCAAAAAAAATATATTTTGCACAACCATTTAATATAATGCGAGTTCTTATCTTATTCATTTAAAATATATAAGTTTATTTATTGCGAGATGTGATATTTTAATGCGCAAAATAATAATTTTAATGCTTAAAGTATTTATAATAATGCGCTCTTATTCATACCCCTTAATTTAAGCCTAAGAGTTTTCAAAGACAAAATAAACAAAATGGATGAAAGTTACCTGTGCTGTACATTCACGACGAACAATAATCGTTAAGTAGAAAGCATTACTTTGTTGTCTGTCAGATGTGATGATAATGCGATATATTTATCACTGCAGCGTTACTCAACGTTGTAGAGAATTCATATATAGGCCATTTTTCCCAGCCGCTGAAGAGAATAAATAGTTATCACAATGAGTGAAGATAATATTTTTTTTTACCTGATTACTGGTTCAAAACTCATTACGGCCGCAACTGTAAAACGAGACGAGAATTTCACGGATTGTTAAATTCAGACTGCTGATCAGCGCAGATTTTCACCGTTCGGAAAGATCCACATAAACTTTAAAGAAAATGACTTTGCAATCAGCTTTCGTCGTTACACTAGTTTAATTTTTTTAAGCTCGTACTGAGTACTAAAAACCTACGAAAAATCTTAACCGCCTAAATGAATTAAACAACGCTACGCCCGCCGAGAGCCGCCAGGGTATCCTTATCAACAAATTAGTCAACGAACGACTGCTGTATTGTACATATTATCTATACTTTGTCGCATTGTGATTCAGCCGCCAACAAACATATGACATAATATAATGTCATCCTAAACGGTTTTGTTTATAGCCCAAACGTGGGAAAGTTCGATTAAGTGTTGTATAATTTAAAAGGCACAAACAAATATGAAGTTATTGACCTACAAAGTTAGACCGAAATTTAAGTAAACTCATATAGACCGAATGTAAACCTACACAAATAGCCCGGTCAAAAATTACATGTTCGGAACACCATTATAAATGAAATGTGAAAAGTCCCCATCCATATCATATCTGCAAAAAAAATAATTCAGGGTCAAAGTTCTCGAATATGGGTTTTTGCATTTTTCAGCAAACGATTTTATCATAAAAATGGTTCTAACCAGAGACATATAATACGGAGAGACAGGATTGTTTACGTTCCATCCTTGTCGTCCGTCTTTTTCTCACGAACGGCACACTTTCCAGGGGTGTTTAGTATTTTTGATGGTAACCATACATTGCTACTGTCATATAGAACATATCGTGCGAAGAGCTTCGAAAAATTAAGAACATACGGGGTGTGACAAAAGTTTCGTTACGAACAGTAAAAAAAAATCGTAGAAACCAGAAACAGGGGTATCCCGGATTTTTTATGGTAACCATACATTGCTACTGTCCTATATAATATATAGTTCGAAGAGCTTCGAAAAATTTAGAACATACGGGGTGTGACAATAGTTTCGCTTCGAAAAGTTACAAAAATCGTGTCCCAATGTTTTCACGATTTTTTTAACTTTTCGTTTCCATGTACTGTGCCTTGAGATATAAATCACAATAACGGCAACGTCTCTTGATGAATTTTACTCGAGTTTTACGTCAATACCGATGTATCAATCGAAACAGATTTGAGACGTTGCCGAAGCGCCGTTTTGTACTTGTGTTTTCTTTAGTGTATTCTACGAATCTTTGTATTTATTGCGATTTAGGTTTAAGTTTGTAATTATGGTGCATTCTTGTATAGTTTGTAAAAGGGTGGATCGTTTAAGGCCGGAAAATGTTACTTTTCATCGGTATTTTTAAGGTTACCTACAAGCTTTGACGCCTTGGCTTGACCAGGGGCGGCGTTGATACTTTTTATATAGCTGCAATTAATCAATAAATAATTATTTAATTAATTTTTATTATATAATTGATATAGTACATGTGCGATATTTATTTAAAATTATTTTTATTCTGGGGATGAAGCAAAATACCATGTTGATCTCCAATTAAATTCATATTATAATTCAAAAAATCTTATTAATAAGGTTTCGCAAAGACCCAGAAAGGATAAATCTGTGGCTAGAGGGTAGAATCCCTACCCAAATATCCAGAGCTGTGCTCCGACAATTTTTTCCCTGAGGATCTAGAAATTCGATCAAATAGGTTAAGATATGTCAAAGTAGGAGCTGACCAAACAGTTGTGAAGGGATGATATTTTTGGATCAGGTATCTACAAGGTATCAAATGTATAGGTTTATTTATTTGGATATTTCATACCCCAACAAAAAATTTTTGAGAGCCGAGTAATCATTACGGTTCATTTCTTGTAATTTACACTACAATCTCTGTTAATTAATTTCCCTATTCCATTTTACATTGAAGAAGCCATTAGCCTCGACCTTCAGCTCTGTATATACCTACCTATCTCTTATTATTTTCATATTTTGCACTAAGCAAAGTTCTATGAGATAGTTATATTGGCTCAAAAAACATTCAAATTATGGGAAATTTTGGGTATTCTGGATATATATTTTAGAACCGAAATATTCTATATTAATTTTTTTGTTCTGTTGTGATTCCTCCATTTATAGGACATCTCCGAGAGTGTTCTAGAGTACACAAATGTTGTGTTCCCCCTATACACCATGTTCACATTCCAGAAGAAGGTGAGGGACATGTCTATGTCACATATGCTACAATGCAGAAAATGATATTTCAGAGAATGAGGACAGCGACACTGAAAATGAACAACGTGAATTTGACGAAAAAAAAATTGAAAACGAGGAGGAAGAGAAGGAAGAAATAGATAGACTTTATGAGTTGTTTCAGCAAGCATGCAATGTAAATTTTTACTAAGTGGTCAGACACCTATTAAAGTGTCTTTTTCTATAGAATTTAAATTATTTACAATGTTTCCAATAACTAATATTAAAACGTCCGCTAACTAACAAATAAATCCAATAACTGTACTTTTTGCATTAAAATTATAAATAAATTTTTACAGAACACTTAGTTTAAGACAAAGTTTTATTACAGTTACTAAGTATTATTATCTTAATGTACACGGATTAGGCTATGCTTTGAATGTTTTCTATTTTCATTTGATTTATTGCAACGTTCGGATGCAGGGTATTAAGTATTTTTCTTGTGTCCAATAACTACGCAGTTTACTCATTCTCATTCATTAAAGATAAGTAGACACGCCACTGGATCGGCTCTGATCACAAGAAGCGGCGTTGCCGAATGCTCGCCGCCACAGCAGATGTCTTCCATTTTCTCTCTCGCACTCATTGCACTTTTTAGAACAATAATAGATCGGCTCTTCTAACGTTTTACGAATGAACCGTTGTGTATCATTGTATTAAAATGTCTCTGATTCTAACACTTTTTTCCCTAAAAAATTACAATATATAGGCGATATAGCGATTCAAAAAGTTGAAAAAGTTGTGTTTTCCATAATATGCACACCACCAGACCTGTGAGGTAGTGTGCCTACTTGAAGGGTTTTTCCCCCACGGTAGACGTCCACGATCTATTGTGGTTCCGTTTAATTAAATGATATTGAATTAAATAAAAAATGGTACTATTTGAAATGATGAAAGCGGTGTGAATTAGGTATGAGAAATTGGGGAAAACTATTCGCCTGATTGATAATTATCTAATTAATCTTCTCCTCTTCCTCCTCCTTCTTATTCTTCCTGCTGGCTGGTATCGTAAGAATCCTCTTCTGAAGGTGATTCAACATTGCAGCACGAACAAAATAATCCAACTTTTTTGCAGCTGCTCTTGACACCCCTTTTTTCAATTGCAAAAAATTGTAATGAAGAGTTTTTCCAGTGCAGGTAAAGGGGAGTAAAGTCTGGATTGGTTCCAGTGTATTGTCAATTAACTTCCATCCCCGGTCTTCTGGGTCCAGCTGATTACCAAACCACACTTGAACTTGATAATATACCCGAAATAGATGTTGAAGAGCAGAAGCAGAGGTTGGGGGAAGACAACGTAAGTGCACTCGTTTATTGCTACGAGTATTTTTTTACAAAAGATAAGTATCGGCAAAATTAAAGTACACAAAATTCCTTCAATTTAAAAACTGCAAAATGTTTTTGAGTTCTAATAAATAACGACTTAGAGCGGCTGAAAGGTGAACATTTTTTACAAAAAATAATAAAACCCCATTTTTGGGATTTTTTCGATTGTTTCTCGCTATTTATTTTTTAAATTTATTTTGTAAATTAAGTTTGTAAATTCAAAGTAGGTACAGTATCGTGCAATTTCAATGTTGTCAGGATGCATTTTATAATTAATGTTTGCAATAATTTACTTCGAGAAATACTTTCATCATAGTCCTCCATTCATATTACTTGTTTCAGTTATTACAAAGATTCTAATGACCATAACGAAATTTAAATTGCGCGATACTGCACTTATACTAATTTCCACACCACCTTGAGGTAGACGTCTTCATCAGAATAATCTGCGACATCAGTGTCATCATCATCATCGGTGCCGCTTATGAATTGTTCTTCTATTGACAAATGTTCGTCGTCATCTTCGTCCTCCCTGTCGATAGGAACCTCGGCACATTTTTGCATGACTGGCCACTGCAGAAGCCACACACAACAGAGCACCTCAACCCAGCTTTCCTGCAACCACATGCTCCGCCGCATCCTTTTCGACAGGTGCATGATATGAATTTCTGCTTTTTCCTATGATTTCATAGGAAAAATAGAATGTGGTTCTCAAAATCGTATAATTTGTACGTATAAGTTACATATACCACTATTTTTACTTGTATTACGGGTCCAGTGATGTATATAGGCGAAGTACTCGTGCATATTATGGAGAACACAACTTTTTCAACTTTTTGAACAACTTTCTATTTTTTGAGCTATTTTGACCGGGTTAAATGTTTACTGTAGACAAATACAAACAAGCGGTTTGGTTTCTCTATTGATTATCTGTTTGTAATAGTAAAATGACATCACTAACGATAACTTAATAATTTCCGGTAGTCTATCATTGTGATATATGACATTCTAGCTGTATAATTTATTCTACTATACAGGACAACACCGAGAAAAAATACAATTACTTTGAAATTGTTGCGAACTAGGTACTACAACGTAGTTTTCGTTGTAAGAAACCGTAAAAAATTGTTTTAAGTGATAGAGCATTACCTCAATCCTTAATCCAAGAAAATGTTGAGGGAAAAAAGTTAAATTTACTCCAATAAATCTAATTAAAAATTGAATTATTAATAAATTATTATTTAAAGTTAGACCAGAGCAAATAGGGGGAATCATTGAATAATACCTGCTAAATATAGTTGCAAATACGGCTCCTATAGATAAAACATCATGGAAATGAGCTACTACATAATAAGTATCATGAAGAATAATATCGATTGAGGAATTAACTAATTCTACTCCAGTTAATCCTCCTACTGTAAATAGAAAAACAAAACCTAAAGCTCAAAGTGTTACTCGATTAGAAATAAATTGTGTACCATGGAAGGTAGCTAATAATCTAAAAACTTTCTGTAGGAACTGCGATAATTATTGTTGCAGAAGTAAAATAAGCTCGAGTATCTACATCTATATCTACTGTGAATATATGATGAGCTCATGCAATAAATCCTAATAATCCAATGGCTAGTATGGCATAAATTATTCATGTATATAAACATTATGGCATTATGGCATAAATATAAACTTCTGGAATCGACTAAATCGTCACATTATAGAGTAGAAGAAGTCTCTTAAATCTTCTTCTTCTTCTTCGCGAAAGTTATTAGAAGAGGGAAGTCGCTCTAATTTTGAACATCGTAAGGAGAATGCTGAAAGAAATCATCTCATTGGAATGCAATAGATGAATCCACATTTGTCCTATTTGTAGTAATGATGACGACCGGGTGGCGTAAAGTGGCATTGTTTCCCATGATGCATCGAGTCCTATTTCTGTATCGCAGTAAACAATGCAAATGAAAGAGCTTCTCGCAAAACAAATTCAATATTCCAGTCAAATAGGGATTAACCACGCAAATGACATTTTTAAAATAGAAAAACTGTATGTGTGCTGTGTGGCATATGCAAAAAAGACAAACAGGTAAGTAAGTAATGGCCTCCAAATCAATGCTACAGGCTACAGCTCTGCACTCTGCTTAAACACATTATTGCCTCACGAAGTAAAGAAGTAACCGTGCGAAAATAGATTTGCTATCTAGAAAATAGCGCTAAATTAATTTAGATAAATTAATCTTTTTCTACGTCTGCACAATAACCCTGAGTCATCGCGCATTTACGAAAGATAATTGATTATATAATAGCACCACTAATGCTGCTGCTCTATCTTTATTGACCAATGCCAGCAACTGTAAATCTTTAATTAAGAAGCAGACAATTAATGACCTAATTCGTAATGGCAATGGTTTTTTTTAGTAGACTTGAAAGCGTTTGAATTTTTTGTTACTTCGCCTGTTAATTGTACCGACATTGCCATTTTGTGCCATCGCAAGTTGGCAAGCTGAACAACGAAACGAAACAAACGCGATCTCGCTCGGTCCGTCCATCGGCCATGGCGTCCGACGTCGACTGCTGAACAGAATGTTAACAGTGTCGATGGGCATCGAGTGACGTCACAGTAGTTTTCACGGTGCGATCCTGAATTTAAAACTTTAAGGAACCATAATTTTTTTATTTATGAAGACGTTATTTTTTTTAAAATTGTTTTTACAATTTTAAACATAACATAATAAAGTCTTTGTATTCAATATTCGACAGGTGCTAAGTATGTTACAGCAGATGGCGAATAAAACATGTTCTGTGGCCGTCACCGTCATCGTCAGGCCGCCTGGTAAGGCAGGCCACAGACCGAGGATTGCTATGAACAATAATTTGTCGTAATGATAAAAAAGAAACTACATTTTAGGATACCTCCGCAACCTTGCCTGCCTTTTCAAAGGACTACCATCTCTGATTTTAACTCAAAGCTACAATATTTGTATAATTTATAGATAAACCAATATCTATATAAACCTATGTCTATATAAATAAATATAATGTACACACTACAATATCCCCCTGGCCACAAATGAAACCTGTAGGCAGTTAATAGCCAAAGATATCAGCCAATTTGACGGAAATGCCCGAACGCCCATGGTCAATTTGCTATTTTTATCGCATATTTAAACAAAAACAAAAAAACAAAACCGAACCCTTAACCGTTTTGTATTTCCAAAAGTACCAAAACGAAAAGGTATTTTTATTTTTCAAAAATCTGTATAAGTTCTGAGCATATAGGGCTTTAATTTGTTTACATCAAACATGTAATAAAACTATTTATATCCATGCCATAAATTATATGCGGCTGTCGTTCATAGTTTAATTTTTCGGAGTGTTTGGATTAGAAATTTCTCAATTAAAACGTCACGCCTCGTGGAGGAATAATAGCCGCGTTAAATGGATATGAATTAAACGATTGTACTTTCCTGCATATTTACATTATTTATTTAGTACAGCAACGGATAAGCATGCAGTTAATTGTCGTCTTGAAGTCGGTCGTGGTCGTATTACCTAGGATTTATAAGTTGCATTTTAAATCGGAAACAATAATTCCATCAAGACAACGCTTTTGTACTTTTTGTTTTAGGAATGCTCTTGTGCGAAATACGTCACTGAACGACATTGTATGGCAGAATAAAATCTCGTATAAAGCTACACTATTAAGCAAATAAACCATGTTCAAAAACGCCAGGAAAAATTAGAACGATATATAATCGCGTCAATGAATAAAATATGAGAATACATGAAACAGGCATAAAACATACAAATCTTCGGAAGAACAGCTTCGATATTGTTTTTTTTTGTTGAAATTTTTTTTAATATTATTTAACTTTCTGCTGTTGAATTTTTGCTGCTTTTGGAGCGGGGAAGGAATTATTTCTTATTGTAAACAATATTTTTGTTGCACAATATTTTTGTTGCAGTTTTGCACAACTAAATTAATTTGTGCAACAAAATTAGGAAATCTTTATTAACGGTAGGAAATGTATTATTTTATATACAAAAAAAAGAATTATTAAGAAGAAAATAATTATTTTATATAAGAAAAAAAGAAGAAAAAAGAATTTAATTTTCATTTATATTTTGCGTTTCCGAGACTTCAGTGAAGTCACTTCCACTGCAAACAATGCAGGCAGGTATCCTGTTTTGCAAGAGCAAAATATGATTTTTAAAACGTTGTTAGGTGCTGGTTGCGTCATTTTGATTGGTTTTAAATAATTGTCTTTTTGCCAACCCCATTCTTCAGCAGGTATTGAAGAATAATTTTTTCAAATTTTGACACGTAAAGTGGCACTTTTCAAAACCCTTTGACGTTCGGAAACGTCTTACTTTTCACAACCAGTTACGAAAAGTAAAATATTACGCAAATGGTTTTGTAACGATCATTTCACAGTAGGTTATTTAGACCTGACAAGCTATGAAAGTGACGAGCTGTCACACCGTTACAACTTACTGGATTGTTTTTAAACATAAAATTCAGTTTTCTCCTCATAAAATATGAAATTGGTGAAAATTAGAAAACCTCTTGTATGAATACTCTCACCTTTTGCGGAATTCGCTAGCGCTCGTTCCGCAGAAATCTGCTCGTCACATAAAATAGTACTTTACCCAACTGGTTACATAAATAGCTATTCCATTGCTGGCAAGTAGACTCTCTTAATATGTTTTGCTACATCTTCTGTCGGAGGTAACGAATGAAGTTGTACGCTTTTATCTTTTGAAGCTAATGCTATTAAACGTTTATATCGCAATTCATTCAAGTTTTTGGCATTTTTAGCACTATACGTTGTGAGAATACAATTATTAATACCTTCATTAAAAAGCACCTCCTCACTTCGCTCTTCAACCATAAAAGTTTCAGCTGCTGCACGTAACTTCTGTCATCATTAAACATTTTAATAAAACTATTTTTACCTTTGTTATAGAAAGCGGATGTAGTATCACATTCAGTGAATGCATGAATAAAGAAAATATACTATTTTTTAATATTTACATATTTTATTCAACATTTCTTTATGATCAGGTGCTAAAGCCATCATTAACACTAAGACATCAATGTCCCCTGCTGCAACAACTATATATAGGCACGTAGAACAAGGAAAAAAATTATCGCTTTTGAGAGAAGTCTATATACCGGTATATTTTTGAAAAAAGTTGAAGGTTTTGGTGTCTAGAACATGTTGTCATAGACGCGGACAATTGGTAGGTGCGAGAAGATTGTCGTATATACATCAATAAATACAACAAATTAAAATTAAATTAAATTCGGTAGCCTGCAACTAACGAACAGACTATAGTATAACCGCAAGCCAACATGTGCCTATAACCAACGAACAGAGTATAGCGGAACGTCAACCAACTACGCGCATGATTGGTCAATACGTAATATCGTGATAACTAAATAATTAATCGCTACAAAAATCTGTTTCTAAACTAAAAACATTATTAAGAGTCTAGTTACGGCGTTCAAAGAAGCAACAGCCACGCTGCTGAATTTCATGAAAACTTATTATAAAATAATTGTAAATTGAAAGTAATAATTGTTAATTTATGCTAAGTAAGCAATAATACCAGTGTAAATGGTCTAGAAGCAGAAAAAACTGCATGAATAAGTGTTTTCGTCGTTTTTACAAGTAAGAAGTGATAGGCTTGGTAGCGTCCCAGCCCAGTAGAAGAAATTTGCGATCAACAAACAAGAAAAGGAAACAATTTTTCACAGTAATTAAAGTGATAGAAGATTACAAATACAGCAGCAGTAAGTTATAAATTTGAGCGTGAATAAATCCCAAAGCAGAGATTCCAGCGAAGGCCGTCAGCATTCCAGAAGCAGTACAGCGACATACCGCTAGATGACATCACCACCAGAGCCCAGTAGCATTTGTTAGTTCGTGTACCAGTGAAACCAAAAAAGTGATGTTTTATGCGTGATAAAAGGATTAACATATTTTTACAATGTAATAAATAATTAAAATTGTGTCAGAGGACTTGGTCCCATGTAATAGATTTAAGTTACGTAGGTTTTGTCGCAGGATAGAAATAAGATTTTGTTTATTTTTATTAACCATTTCTGATAAACAGAGTCATATGCAATCAACTTTCTTCTCTTTCTCTTCTTTCTCGTACTGAAGATTTCAGGAAATAATTTAATAACTAATACAATTTGAACTTCACTAAAATTTAATAAATTTAATAAAATTTTGCATACAATAAAATTCATTATTTTGAATCAGTAACTTCATCTTACAAATAATATTTTCAAGAAATTTATATAATAGACCTAATTGAACCCCCTCTAAGACTATAGAGTGCTCATGACTAAAGTGATCCTTCAATAAAAATAAAAATTAGTGTTCATAAAACTGGCGCCCATAAAACAGAGAAGAAATTAATAGGGAAGAAAATAGAGTAAGTATCCTATAATCAGATTAAATATTTCTGCATCATATTATTTCAATATAAAATATCTTTATTACAAAAGCCTAAAACATATTACATATATCACAATTATCTCATCAAGGCAGGGCTTCATAAATTCATACTTTTCAAATTGGCTTAACCAACGTAGAGCTATATATAAAATTTTCATAATTCAATTTATTTCAATATTATCATCCCAACGTGGGGCTTCATATTTCATACATCTCAATTCCCAACAACATGGGAATTTTTAAAATCTCATAAAATCAATATATATATATATATATATATATATATATATATATATATATATATATATATATATATATATATATATATATATATATATATATATATATATATATTTGGTCGTCTAAAATTCAAAATGTCCCGAAGGCGGAAAGCGGTGCATCGTATAGGAAAATGCAAGATAAAAATGTGCGTATTTAAATTCTCTACAAATTATCTCTTATAAAATTTTCCGATTTTCCTAACCGATTTTTCAAAAATCGAGAAAAATCAACCTAGTGCCTAACCTACTGTAACTAGCATAGCATTACTTTACCACTTTATATCCATTAAAGACAACTTTAACATTAGTCCAATAGCTATTACGTAAATATAAATATATTACTGTTGAAAAATATCAGATTTTTAAAAACTATTTTCTCATTTTAACTATGAAGTAACATACCACCATCAATAATGTAGAAAAAATTAGGAACATCATATTGGACTATTGTTCAAAACTCTCTTTTAAAATCTACCATTTATACTGAAATTAATATATGAAGAATGTTTTAAGAAAAAACAAACAAAACTGATTTTTTATATAAACATCATAGATATTATTTAAACAATATAAATAATTCCCCGCTACAAAAGGTTTCTGATTTTAAATAATAGAAACAAATAAAATTTTCAAAAAAGAAATCTCAGAATCGGAGCTATTATTGAAGACTTCTGAGGATGAGGAAAGGTTAATAAACTTAATTTGTCTTATTTTATTTTACAATGAACAAAGCCAAAGGCGAAAATAGATCAAAAATATTATTTTATTAACTTTCATCCACTAATATGTAAGTAATATCACTGATTTATGTCGTTAACCTCCTTTATATTACTTGTGTAGTCTTTCAATTATTGCAGTTGCCCTCGATAACTATCGCTCCGCATGTGTCGTGCTTCCAAGAAAATTAAAAAATGCCAAGAAAAATCTGCAATGTACAGTACACATGTGCTCCATTCTCAAATGCCAGGTAATTATTTTTACGCCCGACTTTCAATCAGCGAAACGACAATATTTGCTGTACAGATTGATGATGGCACTATAACAATAACCGTTAGCTGAAGAAAGCTCGTTCTCCATCGGAAAAAGTCAAATAATAGCGTCTCAAACACGGCGTTTGCGATGTGCCGAAAGCCGAAAGATGGGTTTCTTTGGTTAGACTTTGAGGGTGAGTTACTGAGCAAACACAAAGCGATCGTGAAGGGGATATATAAGAGGTCGCGGCGAAGGTCAAGATCCGGAGAGAACGTCTGTAAATGTAATCAAGTGCAAATGGACTGACTGTCTATTGAGAATCTGAATACTTTTGATATTAAGGGGTCCATCGGTGCTTTAGGGTGTTATAAATAGGGTAGTAATTAACACCCCATAATTTAATACAGTTTGCATATTAAAAAATACTAAATCGATAAAAAAAATTGCAAACAGGAAATATTTTTAAATCACAGTCCTTTAAGTTTAAGTCCCAGTCGGTATTTTAATCCAATATATTGCCCTCAATAAAAATATAAATGCTCGATAAGTCATGTTCACTATTAAATTAAATTTAATGAGCCGTATACAGGGGCGTACTGTCCATGGATGCAAAGGAACCATTGCTTCCATTAAAATAACCACGATTACATACCTACTTAAAATTAATGTATATTAAACTGCATTATTTTAAACTATATTTTTAATATTAATATAACACTGAAACCGGTTTAATTATTAGTTTCTATATAGCAAAATCCCACAGCATAATTTATTATGATACGCCCTATATGTAGGCATGTTCAAGCAACGGTTGACATAGAAGTTATGTCCGAGTAAACGCGACTAAGTGGTAGTGAGGATTGTAACTTCTAACTTCCTTCATTTGAAATATCACCCCACGCCTCTGTTCGTTTATCACATTGCAATAAACAAGAATGGCAATTTTGAGACCGATGCTCATTGGAGAAACCTTGTGATACAATTTCTGTAACGTAATAATCTAAAAATATTCTTAGGAAACCAACTGATCCTCCTCGACAGACCTTATGCCATGTACACGTATTTTAAAGTATGCGATTAAAATTAAGGACACATTGAATTTGTGTATTTCCTAATTTAGGAAGCTTGTGAATTTGGTAGAGCAATAATTTTATTTATCCAGTATCTATTATTTTTATGGAAAATTTAATTTCTTGTCATGATTTTGGATAAATTAACTGGAAAATGTAACATGCATTGGAAATAAAATATCGAGCATTTAATTTGTTCCCTTATAAATACACAAAGTGGGCAGCGAAAGCGTTACATGGATGTTTCGGGCAATAATAAGCATAAATATAAAGATACACTCGAACAGGTCGAATTTACTTTGGAGAGAGGAAACTTTGTTCCGAATTTCAACATCGTCACTTTAACCATCGAGCAGCGGGGTGAACAACCCCTAAAATTTGAATAGCGAAGGAAGGGCGAACCGTATATCGTTAGAAAGACCCCTAATTTATCTAAACATTGGTATGCAGTGTTTTAAATTTACATGTACTATTTAAAAAAAAAACAAATATTTAGATGCGAGAAAATAACTGTGAAGTACAATAATATAGCTACTTAAATTATCATTTTAGTAAATGCTCGAAATGCAAACTTCCAGTGTCCATGTAATAATATAGATTCTGGTGAAAACATTGTGAGCAATTCGGCGACATTCGTTTGTGATTCGTTGACAAATCTTCCAATGAAGCATGAGTGGAATAGGTCTAACAGAAGACAAAGAGAAAAAGTCTAGTGGAGAAAGATCTGATGATCATGTGGGCCATTCTATGGAACCCCTCCTTCCAATGTAGTGACCCGGAAAGTGTTGATCTGAAAACTGACGAAATACCAACTGATCGTCCGATTAATTTTGGCCTGATATATTAAATGGCATTGTTGAAAATAACAATGTCAGTTAACAAGAAGCTCAAATGTGTCTTCCAGAGAAGTACAAAAAATATTGTTCCTGTTAGATTGAATTTTACGACTAAAGTGCCAACCATATCTCATCACCGTAAATTCCTGCACAAACGCTTAATATTCGATAAATAATTTAATTTACGTTGATTTAATCAATTTACGTTGATTATGTCCTTCATGAAATATTCGGGTATTAGGTATCAGACCGAGAACGACGGTCTAAAAAAAGACCAGTATAAGAACAAGTGTGCCTTATAGATAGACAAACACGTTTATTAATCGAGTGAGAAACTGAAAGTGAAATTTTGATTAATTCCTTCACTTATTTTAAATAATTGTTATCATCAGTAGAGAAAGACCTAATTAAAGTTTCAAAGTACAAAAAAATCCAATGATGTGCGACTTGCCGCTCCCTCCCTATTAAAATTTTCAGTTTTCCCCACTGCAAAATAAAATCGACCTATTCGAGCGTTTCTTTATATTTGCGCTATTATTACCCAAAATCTTTTGGCTTCAAAAAGTTTTAGTTGGTCCACCTTGTATTTAGAAATCTAATTTTATCCAATAACTTCGTTATTTTTTCACATATTTTCAACTTCTTGTGCTCATTTGAAAGGTAAAGATTCCTGCTAAATGGCTATCGGAAACTGATATTATTATCATATATTTCAAGGCAATGCATTTAAACTTGGATGTTATTGAAATACCGTATTCGCAGACGGTTGATTTTATCATGACTGGTTTGTGGCGATATACTGGAAATTAGTTTTTAAAAATGGGGCAAATACTTACGCAGCTGTACCAAAAAATGTGGGAAATTATTTAGTCTCGGAGATTTTGGAATTTCCAGGTCAAAATTTTAGAAATTTACGGTTTACGCCTTTGCCCGAAAGTTTTAAACAGATAATAATTCAGCTTTTAAATGAGTCGAAAAACTAAAATTATGTTGAAAAAAGGAAAATTCCGTTTTTTTTGCCACCCGACATCTATTTTATACATTTCACAATTTTCAGAATCGGACAACTCGTTCTTAAAGAATTTGTAATTGACCATATTAGCTAGGTTAGGAAAATCCGGGCGCGAAATTTGAAATGGATTCCTAAATACACTTCAGCAAATTTGACTGCCATGTATTTCTTATGGAAGATTCAAAAGAGTGATTTTCAGACGGGAATTTCTCAGGTTTTGGGTATTTCTTAGTGTTTAAAGCTATTATACGTCAAACTTTAAACATATTTCTCTACAATTCAAGTTTCCAAATTATTTTTTTAGACCTATGAGTTAAATATACAAAAGATTTGAATATTTTCCATGGACGTACGTCGCGTATTAGTTTAACATTTCTTACGCAAGAGCGCCAGGACAGCTGAGCTTTAAAAATTAAAAAGTCAGGTTAAGGGTTATGTTATGGATATTGTCGGTGGATTGTTTATATATTTATTAGTTTATTACTATTTTGATCAATGTTTATCGATTTATTTATATTAATGATGGAACTATACTATGTACTATGATACTATGTACACTTTAATAAAAGAATAATGGAAAAAATGGCCCAAATGTGGAATTCTCCATATAAATAATAATCCGGTAAGTACCTACATAGATACCGGATTATTATTTATTTGGACATTTTTTTAACTAACTAAACAGATACCGCACAGCAAACTTGATGATACTGATGGAAAAGGCTCGGAAAAACAATGGTATTGTTCATTACACCTTTCGATCGAGCAATCAATTTTTTTCATCAATCAGAAAAAAATAGATAAGTTTGTGATGAAAACTACAAAACTTGAAATAGGTAAATCAAAATAAAATGAGATTAGAAATTAGAAGTTACCGACCTAAACTTGATGATACTGATGGAAAAGGCTCGGAAAAACAATGGTATTACACCTTTCGATCGAGCGATTTTTTTTCATCAGTCAATCAGAAAAAAATAGATAAGTTTGTGATGAAAACTACAAAACTTAAAATAGGTAAATCAAAATAAAATGAGATTAGAAATTAGAAGTTACCGACCTAACGAATATAAATACAAATTCAGCGATGTTGCCACAAATATTGCCGGTTTTTAAATTAACACAATGAATTTATAATATATTATGCAAGAAACGGTTATTAAATAAGTTTATCCAAAACCTTATCGTACCTCTCAAGTTTTAATTTTTATCTTGTTATTTTAGAGATTTTAGAGATTTGTTATGATAGAGATTTCATTCTTATTAAAATATATGTTTATCTAAATTTTACAATTCTCTATAAAAACTGTCATAACTTACTATCCGACAACATCGCAAAATTTAAGGACCCAGCCAAACCCCTTCCATTCTGAATTCTGAACCATAGAATCAAGCAAAAACAAACGTTTTTTATACAAACATTCGTAATATTTTTATTTTAATAATGTTTAATTAATTTTTGAAAAGTCTCTCAGTTAACTAAAATATCAAGAAATTTATTTATACAACTTATTTCACTAACAGACACTCCATCACGCCTGCAGATGCTCTTAAACTTGAGTCCCCATTAGACAATAACACATTGATTTTTAAAATAGGAACCCCCGCCAATTTGAGATCCTAACCTAACTAATATAGTCAATTAAATTTAAAACAAAGTAGCAGCAAATGAATTCAAAAATATGTAACTACATGGAAATAACATCAATTTCGACCTGCCATATTAGTGAAAATGCCATGTCCCCGGTGACGTTCCAATTACAGTAATTTAAAATGTAAATTTCTCATTTGCATTTGGTCGCTCACTTCGTAAAGCGGAAATGTATAGTTGTTTGAACTTTTCGAATGGGTGATTCGCAACGACAATGTTGCGAAACGTCCAATGCCCCATATTTGGCCATCGTGCGTTTTCCCCCACAGCACACAAACAAGATAATCGACGCGACGTCCAAAACGATGCAATTCCATCACTAACGGCCAATATACCCAATATACAGGGTGTCGCACGGTGACCACCCATTGGAATATTTCAGAGACTATTTCAATTAGAATTTTGAAAATTCGAGAAAAAAATAATGGGTGGACGCCATTATTTTATTCAACACTTCTTGTATAACACTTCCGGTTATACAAGAAGTCGAAATTAGAACCACTTACGTCTGCGAATATCTGCGCGGTCGTCCGTCGAAACGTCGCTCCCTAGCAACCACGATAATTGACAACGACACGTGCCGCATCGCAGACAGCGCATCGCTGACAGCGCCCGTGACTTGTTCTAAGAGCGGTCGGGCTCTACACCAGACAATAGAAAAACATACAGGGTCTTCGATTTGGAAAATCAACTTATGACGGTTTGAAATTAACTAAAGTCGGCACTAAATTTCGACCACCCTGTACAAAATTAAGCCAGTTAAAATTATGGGTGGGAAGCTTAGGGGTTTACCTCTACCTGCTATGAATATTGTAGCTCTATATTGCTTACTGTAGAATACACGCATTTATAAACTATATATGTATATTATACATAGTTATCTAATTTTTTTGAAAAAAATGTCGACAATGGTTAATTTTGGGAATAGAGAAATTTGATGAAAGTCCACCTAAAATTGTACGTAGAATCCAAAATTGCAGTAACTGGTGTTCCATTTAAAATAAACAAGTTGATGGCAAATTCCGGTATAATCGGAAGTGTTACGTGGACGCCATTATTTTATTAGAGCAGGATATGCCCGATAACCCAATTTCCCAAATTTTCAAAATTCAGATTGAATTAGGTACCGTGAAATATTATAATGGATGATCACTGTGAGACACCCTGTATATTGCCAGTTTTTGCCACTGGAGAGTCATGATTGCTAACGAAATACAAGTGAAGAAAGGCCCCATTATTTTAATATTTCCAATGACAATTCGAAACACGACCGATCGTATACGTAAATCAGACCCGGTGTGAAATAAATAAACAAGTCATAGTTGGCGGTCACGGCCACCTTATTGCATGATTTATAATGTTTAATTAAGCATCATTTTGTACTGCTACTCCATTTGAATACTAAGTTGCCCTCTTTTATTAAATACATCGAATAAATGACACTATAAACATGGGTTCTGATTAAAGGAAGTGAACGACATTAGTATACAAATAATTATTATTGGGCGTTGCGAAAAAAGACACTAAAGTGGCATTCAATTACCTACGCAAAAGGTCTAATAAATTATTGTTTGCTTAAATATTTTGGCGATTTTCAGTAACGTTTTCAGTATTTTCATGTATGAATTTTATGAAAAATATTTTGTTCTGAAAAAAGTCTTATTTTATTTTCCACCTTAGACTTTTACCCACATTTTAGACTTTTAATATCCGTTCACGTTTTTTTTTGCTCTGACACGACTTTTGCTGACCCTCGTAGGTACATGATTTTTTTTGCTCTGTAAAAGTCTTTATTTTCCACCCTGTATATTTTAGGAGATTTCTAATATCCGTCTTCACGATTTTTTTTTTGCTGACACGAGTTTTACTGTCCCTCGTTCACGAATTTTTTTGCTCTGCAAAAAGTCTTGTTTTATTTTCCACCCTGTATATTTTAAGATTTTTAATATCCGTTTTCACGATTCTTTTTTTGCTCTGACGAGTTTTGCTCTGACCCTAGTACACGGTTTTTTTCCTCTGAAAAGGTCTGGTTTCATTTTCCATTCTGTATATTTTAGGAGATTTTTAAACTCCGCTTTCACGATATTTTTTGTTGTGACCCTCGTACACGATTTTTTTTTGCTCTAAAAAAGTCTTGTTTTATTTTCCACCCTGTATATTTCAGATTTTTGCTATCTGTTTGCAGAAAATAAAAATTCATCAAAAATATTTATTTTCCACCCTGTATATTTTAGATTGTTACTATCTAGAATATAAAAATTCATCAAAAATAGTGTCCAAACTCATTCAAAAAGTAGGTAAATGAGTTAAATCGGCGCAAAGGGGGTGTATATTATAAGACGTACCCTGTACAATACATTGTTTTTGACCGTCCGGTTACATTATCCCTGTTAGAATACGAAACATCGCTGCTCCGCCTAAGTAATTGAATTTTAATTATTTTTATGGCTGACTAACACCGATCACAATATAGCCGTTTCCCTTTTTCAACGAGACTTTCCAGTATAAATTAACGAAGTGCAGCTTGTGTTAATTTTATTAGGTAACAAGAAAAACATCGGCAGCTTTCTACATCTACACTTGCTCTAACAATCCCCAGTCAGGCTTTCTACAAAAACGTCGAGGGTTTGGTAACGGCATATTAATTTGGCGCACGAGGTTTCTTCATACACAAGGGTTTTTTGAGTTTCGTAGAGTTAATTGAAATTTGCTAACGCTGTGAAAACGTTCACTTTCTATAAATATTTAGTGTGTATCTGCTCAGGAACTCCGGATTCCAACAATAATGTTGCCAGTGGCGTAGCCCCAGGATTCTTCCAACTTAACACTAACAGGTACGGGGCTTTCATTTAATCCCGAAACCCACGTAATCAGTTTATTTCTGTTTCCTAGTGAATGAAATTCTATAAGTTGGTATTTAAGAAGTTACCATCTAAATAACTAAATAAAAAAGTCTATTTGAAATGTCAATTCATGGATTTCATGGTGAATTCACAGGCGCGTGAGGTTTTTCAATGTAATTATGTTAGATTGGTGATATGTAGATTGGTTTTAAAAAAATAATTACGTATATAAGCCAGGCAACTTCAACGCGTCATCTGGTCCTGGAAAAAGCTTCCCTGGACTCGTCTAGTATTGATTGTTTCATGCTGCTCCGCTGGCGCCTTGATGTAAGTAAGCAATTTCCGTTTCCGACTAAATTTATGGGTTACACAACCGGCAAATTTTATAATAATTGTAGTGCGGCGCGGCCGCAGCGTCTGCGTGAAATCTAAATCGCGTGACTCAAGTGCATGTGAAAAGGTTGCACTTTCTGGCATGCGTTTGTTCGATAGCTCAAGTTATACCTATAGTAAGACATTATGACATTATGCCGTAAAAGCCCTCGTACACGAATTGTAACGAATTTGGTAACAACCTAAAAATTTGTAAATATATTTGTTCACAAGTCACAGCATCGTTTATATTTGGTATTCAATTCAGTCACATATACAGGGTATCCCATAAGTCAACGTCGTCCCATAAGTCACAGCATCGTTTATATTTGATATTCAATTCAGTCACATATACAGGGTATCCTATAAGTCAACGTCGTCCCTTACAGAGCTAGGGCAGTTACTTCATGGGTGACCAGAATATCAAAATATGACCTTAGTAAAAAATGTTAGATTTGAAATATTGGCAAACACAGTATGAGAACAGACAGAAGTGTGGAGCTCATGTTAAACGGAGTGACTACCCATCTCGGTCTTACTCATACTAAATGGCGTCACTATCTCTCTTAGGCTAAAGGTCGGTAAAGATTGTATTGTTTTGGAGCAAGATATGAAAAAAATTAGGTGAAAAGGCAGCGGTTTTGTGATTAGAAATTAGTAAAATGTTCTTATTTCGCGATGACCTATTAACATTAAAATTACTTAACCGAACTATCTATTTTGTTGTATAAATAACTAGAGGTAAATATAGTAAGGGATCTAGTATGGAACCCTGTGGAACACCGAACTTAATTGGCAGTGGGTTAACAGGCAGTAACAGTAATTTAGTAACCCCATTTAATATGAGTAAGATGAGATGGGTAGTCACGCCGTTGAACATGGGCTGCATACCTCTGTCTGTTACCAAGTTTGGCAATATGTTACCCTATCTCCTAAAGTGTCGCCTATAAAATCGATTTTCACGAAATTAAAAAAGTGCCAATATCTCAAAAACATTTTTTATTAAGGTCATATTTTGATATTCTCGTTAGTCGTGAGCTGGCCTTGAAGGGATCGGCCCTTCAAGGGATGGCGTTGATGTAATTATGGTACACCCTGTATACCTATTTAGCAGGACCCAAAAAGAATTACATTAAAATATATAAGTACTTACCGCATTATTTCCACACAAGGATTGTATAAAATGACGCATTTAAATCTTCAAAATCACATTAACAGTTTAACAGTTTTTCCACGTATGCAAATTTAATATTTAGATAACCGAGTTAATTCCCGAAAAGCGATTTAGGTACCTACATTAGTTTTATCTCTGACCAAGTTGATAGCGACATTAATTTAAACAAAGATAAGAAACATACCTAGTGATTCCAAGAACATTTAAATATGTAAAATAGTTATTTTCGCCACGTACTTGTTGGGAATTGGGAATCAAACTACGTTTCTTCAAATATACTGAAACGGGACAAAGGGAGGGATATGAGAAATTTAAATTATAACTGAAACCTACTTTAAATAAATAAAAAAAAGGTCGACACAAATTAACTTGACCTGTGAGTGTTTTTTTTATTCTACTTATACAGGGTGATCATTTTCAACCTACCCCTTAGGCGCATCTCCGGACTGAATTGTCCATTTACTTCGAGACATTTAAAATTCTTCTCTCGACGGACAAAATAGCTTCAAGGATTTGTGCAGGACGAATCTCTCCTATTGCTGTAGATATTCGTTCCTGTAAATCATCAATGCTACTCTGCAGTGCTTTTATAAACACGGGATTTTAAAGAATTTTAAAATGTAAGTTAATGGACATGTTTTGTAATATTTTTTTTTTTATTGTTTGATTTTTGTTTCTTGTGTTAAATTAATTAAATAAAAGCATAATATATGTAAAATAAAAAATCAATGTTTTACATCAGTTTTTTCAATTTTCTCAGTAGATATTAATTTTAGAAGCATAGTACATTATACTTTTTTACTAAGAACTGAACGATAAATGTAAAGATATAAAAAAAATATGGTGTGCCTTTTAAAAAAAATAAGTTTTTTTTGTTTTTAAATCTGTGATATTGAAGAGATGCTTTTGACTTAATTTTAATTTTTTTTCAGAAACTCTTCTGGCTGACTGGTAACCCTTTAAAATGTTAAGAAGATGTCAAAAAATCATTCATTTATATCGATTAGTTTTGAAGATAACCACAATAAAAGGAGACGCTGCAAATGCAAGAAATTTAAAAAAATCATAATAACTCAAAAACAGTTGAGAATCAAGAGGAGTTGTATTATCAAACTGACCTTTAATATTTATGAATATTCCAAAAACGTAAAAAATGGGGTGGTTTCATTTAAATTAACAAACATGAAAAAAATAGCAAAAACATAAATGTTACTGATGTTACTTAAGTTTGTGCATTTTTTTTAATTAATCATTTTTCTTTTCGATGCTAGAAGTTATTGTATTATTTGCAACACGGAATATGAAAACACTCTTATTTTCATATCAAGCATTAGGAGCATTTTGAGCACTTTCAGCATTACGAGAATTTTCAGAAAGAATCACGAAAAGTAAGTTTCTAAATACTTCACTACACCCAAGTATAAACTGTGGGGTTTTTTCGTTTATTCTCGTTCATGCTCGTTCGTGTTCGGGGAACATTCTCCAAAAATACGTACTCGAGAATTTTACTGATTTTACATCACTATGTACCTCAGGAGATACTGGAGTGTGCGAAATCTAAAGAAAGGAGATCTAAAGAAACTTCAGATCTCGCAATGAAATCTTGAGAAATTTATGAATGTTATTTAAAAAATAAAACTTAACACTTTTAATCTAATGATTAAAAATATCAACTTTAGCTCAAGTGACTACTTTTGTTGCTAAGATACCTATATTTTTTTTCAATAAGGAAAATGTCAACCTTAGACCGTCCTGACAGTAAAAAAATGTCATACTTTTGTGACGGTTGGAGAAAAATATATATTTCCACGTTTCCAAGGTCAATATCAAGGCGGACTTCCTCTTGATATTGACCTGCCCCGCACAATTGTACCTATCCCGAGGGGTAAACCGCAACCCAAAAATGTGTACACCTCATTGGCCATTTGCTATTAATTGTCACATTGGACCTTACAATTGGCCAATTGGTCCCTTGAATTGTCACTATTTCCGAAATGCTTCTTGGCGGATTGGCGCTCAAATGCGCGTAGTGCTTGTAACATCGAAATATGAGACATAAAAAAATTTCAGAGGATACCCACAATTGCCGCAATGGGAGATCGGGGCAGTATAACTTTTCTTACAGCAAGCTAAAATCATCACTATAAAGGCGCTTTCATTCAACAAGTTGTTATGTTTTGATAGAATACTAACAACAAAAATGCGAACAACACCAACGAGAGCAAGGGAGATAAGGGAGAGCAAGGGGGCTTTCACTACCATGACTCGCCTTAATTAGTTGTAATTGGACCTTAATTGGCCACATTGGCCCTACAGAATTGAATAATTTTCCCTATTGGTTTTTAATTTGCTCTCAAATAATTGCCATTGTCTCTTCATTGGCACTATTGTATTATGTATTATGTCATTAACTTTTATTGTAAACAACAAAAAGTGTCATTATTTATCAAAAATGCAATAATTGACGTCATTAATAGTTCCCGTTGACATGGGCGTTGGAAGAGGGCCCGTGCACATGCAACCCCCCCCCCCCTGCTATGAAATAAAATACACAGAAAAACCCTGATTATTTCCACTACTGGGATATAAAAGTTGTAGTCTAGAGAAAGTAACGAGAGTAACGAGTTGATTTGACAGAATTATTAGCCTATAAAATTTAAAAATATCGGAAAAAATCACCTCCCTATGTTTTTATTAACAGTGTTTTATTAAAAAAATACTATTTCTTTCGGCAACTTCGATTTTTTAAGATCCCCAAAACCTTGAAGAACTGAGAAGAAAGACTAGATGCCTTATCAAATCACATGTCGACAAAGTCAGGTTAGGGATTTAAAACGGGTCAACGAACAAAACTTTCCTAAATAATTGTGTAAATCATTTTGTATCAGGTACATAATAATAATAATAGAACAAAAATACATAGATAGAAACTAACGACTTTGACGACTTTTGCGATTTTTAGAGTCTGCCTGCCAAAAACCCTTTTGCAAAAATTCAACTCCCTGGTGCAGATTTCAGGTGCCTTTTTCAGTTATCGTGCGATTCATCAATTGACGCGTTACGTTTGGGTTTTTTTTCGACAATTTCTAGGAACATCCGCACGCGACGTATGTCGTAGATAGAGGTTATTTTTCGTTCCTGAGAGCTGTACTATATTATAAGGAGGTAGGTAGGTACCTAATTATCTTTATTCTTTATTCTAGTGAAAACCCTCGTAGAAACCACACAAAATTAACTTAAAACACCAGCAAACACTAAATATAGGTACAATAAAATAAATTAAACAATGCTATTAAGCTACTAGGATCTCAAATAAAGTTGCCATTTACTTTACAATTTATATTAACATGTTGTCAATGCCAATTTTAATGGAAGTAATAAGTTCAGTGACTTTTATCAAGATCACGCACAGTACCGTTCTAAAATGTTTTTTAACTCTCTCTTTTCTTAATATGACATATGCATATTGAGATACATTTGCAACCAAGTAACAATATTGATTTAATATTATCGGATAGAAAATCACACCAATAATACAATACGAAATAACACAAATAAGATAGATAGGTAGGTATATGTTTTAAGGAAAATATTTATGAAAATCCCTAGTGACAAGGATCATTAGGTAGATATACCTATATCGAATTATGTCAAGTCACAATACCTTTGCCCCCAAGGTCGTAATTGAACACTAAATACTAACCGATTTTTTAACAAAGAAAAACTTGTTTAGTTATACCTATGTGGAGCTCGGATAATACGCACAAGGGTGCATATTTTAAACTGCATTAATCAAACGCATAGCGAGAAAATAACCGCTGACCTAAAACCAAAATACCTACCCTACCAGAATAACTTGAAAATAAAACAAACTAAATAGAAACATGAAAAACACATTTAGAGGCACAGCGAGTGAAATGCATGGAAACAGGAAGAGGTAATTAATCTGACATGTAGATAACTAAATAAAATATACCTAGATGGGTTATTGAATCGGTGGTAGAAACTAGGTTTAATAATTGCAATAAATGAATAAATCGAACTTGTACTTAGTTTAGTAGCGACTTAAGTTGCAGAACGGACTAGCCGTCTGGCTGGAAAAAGGGACATACAAAGGAAGTGCAAGCACAAAAAGAAGAAAATAATGCAATTAAAAACAACATGTGTGTACTGAATACGAAATAAGTGTTGCTTGTAATTTTATACAGTAATATCTTCTGCAGAGCGTTAAATTCGCTGCGGCACCGTTAAATTTTAATTATCTAAATCCCTTAGCCTAGACCAAATATTTATGGAAAATAGCCACCCGAATTATTTCCACAAAATTTGAAAGTGGGTAAACATTATCTACATTAAAAAATTAAAGGGATCGTCGCGTTTTCAAAATTTGGAGTGTAAAACTAAAAATTACCATCACTTACCGACTTAGAAGTTTCTATAAATCAATCCTACAAAGTTCCAGGCACATTTTCACACACGAAACTGCAAAAGTTTGTTAAAATTTAGCACAGACGCAACACAAACCGACTCCTGTTTAGACTGCCATTTTATGTTTTTTGACTTTTGACAATAATTGTTGATCGCCTGGTGGCGCTCCCCACAATCAACCGAGACGGGCCTTTCATTTCCGTACAGAACTTCCCCGCTCGCGGGCAACCCACAGTACAGCTGAATATAGGGAGTTGCATTTCATAAATAGTATAAATTCATTTATTTGTTAATTATTAACCTAAACATTTGCGTTTTCTAGAATAGCCATTATTAGTAAGGTATTTAGGTTACCTCTTATGAGTCTCCGGAGTCTGCTTCATCATTTGCTGCTGTTGTATCCTCAGCTCAGATTGTGGCGCTATAAATGTAAGGTACCCACATTAGACGGGTCTTTTATTTCCCGACAGAAGTTCCCCATTCGCAGGCAACCCACAGTACAGCTGCTGGATATAGGGAGTTGCATTTCATAAATAGTATAAAATCGATTTATTTGTTAATTATTAACATAAATATTAGCGTTTTCTACAATAGATATTATTAGTAAGGTATTTAGATTATGACTTAGGAGTCTCCGGCGTCTGCTTCATCATTTGCTGCTGTTGTATCCTCAGCTGCAGACGCCGTAGTTGTATCATCAGCTGCGGCTGCGGTTGGACTGGTTGTAGTTGGTGCAGCAGTTTGCGTTACAGCTGCAGCCATTGTGGTAGCTTCGGCAATTGGTGGTCCAGTGGACATGATAGGTTGCATAGTAGTAGTTGTCACTAAAATTAAAACAAAATTAGGTAGGTAATAATTTTATAAAAAACGTAGATGCAACCCTTTCTTTGAATTTTCATAGGAACCGGTCTCTGTGCTGATCATCCTGTTTCTGTACATTTTTAGGATGTCTAATGTCAACCTGTCAATGATATATACCACAAGAATAAATATTCGTATATTTATTCTTGTAATATACTCGTATAGCTATGATGTGAATAGGTCTGCTAATGTTCGACAGTGGCGCGTCTATAGGGCAGTTTTCTGGGGCGAGGCAAGAAAGTGACCATATTTAAAATGAGCTATATCGGGGCGGCGACTAGGGGCGCATCTAGTGCTAAGGACTGCCGCGGCAACAAGCTGAATATTTAGACGTTCAAGGTAATCGTAATTGTGTTTTGAAGCATTTAATTTGAGGGTTTATTCAATTCGCGAAAAAAACATAGATACTTACATGATTAAATACGATTAGGCTCCGCCCCCGTTATATACCACTGATCCGCAAATAATAAAATTAAATATACCTTTGTAACAGTGTGACATTGAATTTATGTGAATATAATATAATTATATATATAGGTAGGTATACATATATACTAGTTTTGTCCAGGAAATTATTAACAATTATTCGGGAAAATAAGTACCTAATCATATTCAGCTCCGTTGATTTTTATTAGGATTTTAGAAGTGTTTTGTCTGCTATAGGTCTCGAAAAGAAGGGAGCGACAAAGAGCGTTTCAACCAAAAACGCGCGGCATATATTTGAAAATAAAATCGTATCATCTTATCACAAGAGTATGAATAGAGCGCCGCAGCGTTAAATTATTATTTATTAATTTTGCCCCGATTGAAATTATTGTCTACTACCTCAGTTGCGGCTCGTGGACTTAATGATAGGTGAGGCACGTGGATATTAAATCGGCGAATTCGCCATTTAAAACAACTAAAACAATTCCCTCAGGGCGTCTTCGTTTGTACTGAGGTGTTTTTCTTAATTCTGCGAACCAGGGGCGTGCAGTCCATGGAAGCAAGGGAAGCAGAGCCAAAACCATACTACAGGACGGGAAAAACCAGCTATGAAAAATTTAATCACAAAAATGAAAAACTGTATTAGACATTTTTATGCGGAAAAACATTACGAACAATTTAAAGAGGTAACAGGGTGCGATGTAGTAGCGCCATCTATTAAATCTTTATATTTCTTTGTAAGTATGTGAAAATTTTGTTTTCATTTTAATTTTAGCTTGTGACTAAAATATATAGAAAAAACAAAAAACTGAAATGAATAAAGTAGAAAATGGAAAATGGATAAGCATGGGTATAAGAGTGGAGCAGAAAAGCGTAAATTGAAATAGAAAAATCTTGAAAAAGCTAAAAAAATCGATAAATATTTCTACTATATCTTTGGGGACGACTATAATTACCTGTTTTTCAATGTTATATATTTTTTTACTAGTTTACTTAAATATTAAACATTCCAGAACATTTGTGCTGTCATTTTTGAAATATTAGGCAGTGTTGAAGGCAGAAGGGCCCACAAGCACTTCTTGCACCGAGGCCCATCACTGTTGCTTAGATCCGCTACTGTGTTAAATCTCTCTTTATTCCACAAGCACCCCCGATTTTACACCCACAATAGGGAACATGATAAAAATTTTAAATATAAAAGTAATACTAAAACACATAGCGTAACGTTGTAATAAAACGTGTACCTCGAAAAAAAACAAGATTTCTAATTCCGCGCGATCAGTATTAAGGATATAAACAGCGATAAAATTGACGCGGCCCGAAACTAGCTGTGACGTTACTGCCTACAATATTCGGTAGGCGTTGCGCCGGAAGCGGTCGAATGAATTATGAAAACAAGCGGTCGAGTGCTGGGATCTCCCGTAGCCGACCGAATCGGTCTTCTAGTCGTTTGTAAATTGTAGTATGTGGCGTCACGACTTTGAACCGGTTTGCTCGCGCTCAAGACTTTAATAATTTATAACAAATTTATAACTGGGAATTAAGGCGTCATATTTTGCATATCTTGTTTTTCAGTATGGTAGAACATTTTTATGCATCAAAAAAAATTGGGTATGTTCCCTATGAAAGACGGCATACAGAAGAGTCTTTTTTAAATAAACACTTCCACACAACCTCTAAATATCACTCTCTTTTGTCCTCAATTTTCAATTTGGAAATGGAATGTCTAATAAAATGACATTAGTTTTTTTTAGGGGTTTCTCATAGACGCCCATATATATCGTATATGCCGTATATACCGTATATACCTGTATAAATACTTACTTTCATTATTTCGGGGAGGAGGTCTTTTAAATACAACAAGCCATAGACATGGAACTACTTGGCCTTCTTCATGTCGGTTTATTGTAAAAGTTGCTTCCTAAAATAATATACTGGAGAGTCAGATATACACAAAGGTTCAAAGGCCGAGCAGATAAATCTGCGCATACCTATCGGCCATTTTAGTTTCTTCGGTTGACGTCAGCTGTCATAGACAATTTTCAAAAAAACCAGTGCTAATTGAACTAATTTTACTATGCCCCGTCGTTAATGCTTGTGTACTTACAAAATATAATACCTATTTTATGACCTATTACCACATAAAAACAACTAACAAAATTTAAAAAATAGCTTAATTTGCGATATTTGTATAGGCTCTTTGCATATACAAAAAATATTCTGTCGGCTCAATGTCAACAGAATTGACATTATTGATAATTAACGTGTCAAACTGACAAAAGCATTAAAATGGCGGATATGTAAAGTTGACGTACATTATTACAATAACGTATAAGTTGACGAGGCATTATTCCCAGATAGCACATAGCATCCTTGGAATAATATGTCAATCTTCTAAAAGAATTATTCCTTTTAAAATATTTATACAATACTCCAGCTCCAGTAATATTTATATGTCTGCGAATATTCTAAATTTATTTTGTTTTTACATACATGGAAATGTTCCTGTAAATATTGATATTTTGTTGTATAATATTCCTTTCTTTGATAATCATGGAATATTCCTTTTTGCATGCTGCATGTACCTTTTTGCAATGCATTGCACACAGAACAGGGGGAGCATTTTGATAAGTTGCTGTTGTTAATTTACTCGAGTGAGTGATTTAGTGAGTATTTAAATTTTTCAATATTCATATCAAGCGTAGCAGTAGAGATGGGCAAAACCAAAACGACTCTATTAAATGAGTTAACTTATAGACTCTAACTCTTACTAGCGCGTTGACTCAAAAGCGTGGTGTGTTGACGCTTATTATATTATTATACATTATTCCCTTATTAATTAATTATAAATTATACGCTACGGTTATTGAATTATACTTACACATTAAATTATACCAACTATTCATATCACCAAAACCACCTGTACATATTGTTATAGAAAATATTTGTGAAATACCTAATATCTTTCTTTGGTTATTCAAGAATATTCGATTGATAATATCTGGGATTAATCCAGGAACGTTTATAGGATATATGTTTTTAATATCCTCTGAATATTCTTTGATTATTCTAGAATATTGCAGAATATTCCTCGGGAATATTCTAGGAGTGTACTTTTTTAATTCTAGTAATATTCCAGTAATAACCAATGCATTTCTAGATTATTCTGGGAATAATTTAATATTCCAAATGTTTATTAAGGGAATATTACAAGGATAATTTTGTGCTATCTGGGTTCCTACGTATTCTGTTATTTTACTTACAGTTAGACAAAGTCCAACGATCACCAAAAGCACTATATTCCTCATTTCACCAGTAAGTTCCAGCAACCTATCACTGGAGCACACAAATGAAACAAAAGAGGACAGTGTTTCATTGTACCGACATAAGCAAACTTCGATACTATCTCGTACCCAGTTATTTCCTGAACCAACGTAATATTTTTTTCATTATAAAATCTCATTATTCCTAAATTAGGGCACTGGTAATATTATCGTTAACAATAGATCTATAACTATAAAAATAATGTATCCTCTGTGCAATATTCAGCGAATCGTTTTAATGAAGCTTCATTAGATTGAACCGTTGCATAGTTTCGAAATTATCTTGATTACGTAATATATATTAACTGATATTGAAATTACTAATGACATGTACAGTAGTGGTAAGGTATAACAGTAAGAACAAGAAAATCAGTTATATGGAATATATTAATAGAACGCGCCTTCGGTTCCTATCTAAGGATATTATGAAAGGCTCTGCACGACTCTTTCAGATATTGTTCGCCCATGCTGTTAAAGCATCTTGTAAAATATAATAACATATAATTATTAATATCTGTATTATCTGTTATGTTCTTGTAGATATTATATCATATTATACAGAGCTCTTAAACAAATTTCTTTCGTATGTTGAAATTGTGGCAACTTTAATTCAATTCTGGCAATTCCCACTTCCTAAATATAATTAGGTTTTCCATTGGCGTATTAATTTAAGGAGTTTATGGTAGATCGGTATGACTCAATTTTAGGTAATGATGTAGAATGATGTAGTAGGTAGTAGACCTTGTTGGTATTACACCAGAGTACTATAAACTAGTACAAACTAACGAGTAGCGACAGAAAGCGTCGCGTCGGCACCTTTGAGTTATCCAATTTCGTCTAAAGACGTTGATGGCTAGACATCGTTTTACACTGCTTAAACTGTGATGTGGCTTCAAATGAAGCATCTACAATGAAATAAAATATTGTCTACCTGACCCTTAACTAAAATCTAGCTGGTTGTTATGTATTTCTTTGACAGCTGGTAATCGAATTTCGGGCATGCGCTTTAAAAATTGATACCTCAGCTGTCGCTACTCGTGGATTTGTAGTACCTAGTCTGATTATACTCCGGGAAATAGAGATTTTACCTGAAAAAATTGGAGGATTTAGTTTTATAAGCTCACCTTATTTTTTTTGGGTCACTGGTTCCGAATTTTTCACATCCTAGCAAAATTCTATAGAGGAAATACTGCTATTTTTGAAAAAATTGCGTAAAAACGAGTATTTTTACAAATACTTTGTTATTTAAAAAAAACAAATTATGATTACTATATAAATTGTTTAGAAGAAGGCAGAAAAAGCTAAAAACACTTTTTTTTAGGGTAAAGTTTAGGGTAAAGCACAAACATTTTAGGGTAAAGTTTGATACCGCTTGAAAACTGGGAAGATAATGATGAACATATTTCAAATTGAAAATTGCAAGGTTTATTTTCACTAACATTCATCAAACTAGGTAGGGTAAAAAACACATTGGAAATCCGTTCGAATTGAGCCGAAATGACAGCAGGGAAGAAACGAGCACCGAATGACAACACGAGAGAATCTACGGAGTTGCTGATGTTCGTGTCGCGCCTATAAAATTTGGAATTAAGCTCATCTTACCCTTAACTGCTCATCTTACCCTAATATTGTAGACTGTGACGTCACAGCTCGTTTCGGGCTGCGTCAATTTTATCGCTGTTTAGATCCTTCATACGTTCCTTCAACGTTACGCTGTTTTTTAGTATTATTTATGTATTTAAAATTTTAGTCATGTTCCCTATTGCCTGGTGTATTTAACTATAATGTATTATTGTATATCGAGTAAATTTGGAAGTAAGAACTTATACATTGGGAGTAAGAACTTATAACGTACTAAAATTCACTTGAGTCGCAGATGTAGGACGATGTTATCTAATTCTAACCACATAAGGTAATATGTACAATATTGTACAATGTACAATAATAGTCGAGGATATAAAGCACTAAACCTGCTGAACAGTCTCAACTTTATGTTACGAATTCCCATCATAAAGCTCTAGGAGACACCGTTCATACTGTCCACCCTGGACACCAGATGCCTCGGAGACCGTTGCCGTCGTGATATTCATGTTTAGCGCCCCAAAAACCCCCGAGTAGAAAAACTGGACTCATTTCCATAAATATTTACGGAAATGTAAGTTTTTTATTTATTGTCTCTTCGGACTAAAAATCCCCTAAAATAGAAGCTGTGCTTCGTCCGCCATATTAAAAAATGGCGATTCATTTTCAGATTTTTCAATTAAATCCTTCACGGTCGTAGATAGAAAAAACGATTGAAATAAAAAATGTAGGCAATAATAAAACGGGATAGGGCTGGAACCTTTGATGTAATGATAACACTCGAAGTAGTTTCCGTTTCCACAAACACTAAAACACTTTTACTTTGCTGGACGCGCGTTTCGCGAACCAAGTTGGCATCATCCGGAGACGATTAAAACTAATCTTAGACTAAAAAATCTACCCTTTTGGTTGTTCTACCCATTTCATGGTGACGTCATTAGTCACGCTTCAATGATCAGTTGCTAAGAAACGCGTAAAGCGGGCTATACGATATATGTCTCTTGTCGCTATTCATACTATTGTTACATTTCATAATTTCTATGCTCTCAAATGCATCCAACTGTCTATTATTGGTCACATTTATAACTAATCTTAAATTACTAATATCTATTCTATGATCATTGTCAATAGCATGTTGTGCAACACTAGACTTATCTGTTCTTCCATATTTTAGATGAGCCATATGCTCCTTAAACCTGGTGTTAATTGATCGTCTCGTTTGTCCATCATATTTTCGATGACAGTCATTACAACTAATTTCGTAAACCCCAGACCTTTCATTTGGAACAATTTTATCCATTGGATTGTCTAGGAGTTATTGTAATTTATTACTCGACGATTGAATTGCTGTTATACCCACGTTTTTGAAGACCTTACTCAAACCATGAGTAAACCGGGGTTCGTACGGGATGGATATATATTTTGAAGTACATATAGATAGGTACTTTTGAAAAGTCGTAGAATTACGAAACGTGTCCTTAAATGTTCGCGTCCTAATTAGTTTTTCAACTATATGTCTAGGATAACCATTACTCACAGCTATATCCTTAAAACTTGGTAAACGATGGACAAGAAAATTAAAGCTCGCCATTTTGTGTTGATAGCAGCGGTGAGAGTCATTAGGGATATATCGATATATCTGACAGTACTGGTATCTTTCTATATATATATATATATATATATATATATATATATATATATATATATATATATATATATATATATATATATATATATATATATATATATATATATATATATATCAAATTCTAACCTATTGTCACTATTTTTAATTACTAATACATCTAAAAATGGAAGTTGTCCATTATTTTCTATCATATGTAAACTTACAGAAGTGAAACGACTCTTTAATTTGGAAATGAAGTTTTCTACATCCGTAAAACCGTTGGCGAAACGCGCGTCTAGCAAAGTAAAAGTGTTTTGCTGTTTGTGGAAACTACTTCGAGTATTAATAATAAAACAAACGATGGCATTTTTTTTGCTTTTCCCTTACAGTTTTTGACTTACGAGCTGTAAAATGTTACTGCATTTTTAAAAATCCTAAAATTGTACAAAATACACTGAAATGTTTAAAAATATTTTTAGGTATATAATGTATATATTACCGTTACAGAACAAACATTTAATATAAGTATGTACTGTAATAATAATCACAGTATTATATTTTTGGGCTTATTTTATGACATCTATCTCTTATTGTTACTGTCCACTTAGTAGGTGCAGGTACTTAGTAAGTACCTTGGTACTTGGTATGGTGTTTTTCATTAAAATTATTACTGAACCGGAGCCTGGGGATTTATAACAGATTAACAACCATGACGTAAACAAATCAAATGCTTGCATCCCACAACAAATTAATTCAAAAATATGTGGAAAGTTACTTCTTCGTACAATAGAATAGCTATGATTTATTTATCAGATTATTATTAAATGAGAGAGGATTTCAGCTACGCATATCTCTAATAATAACTCTTCTGCCAATTGTCCAAGACTCGTATAAAATTCGGCACAATTTTACTAATGGCATAGTTATCGAATCGACACCAAAAATGAAGTCCACTTTACCCACTTTTGTCGTTTTTTTAACACTATTCGTAAGTATCATAATTGTCGGACATTTTACAATTAAGTTATTTGGATATTTTTTTCTATTAGATACTATTCTTTTGTTTTCTAGGTTGCTGTGCTGTGTCGCTCAAGAGGCGCTCAAAGCAGTAGCAGTTGCCAGGCAGCCAGTCAAACAAGTGGTCAGAGTCAGAGCGCCCAGAGCGGTACGTCAGGGCAGGCCAGCAGCTCGTTCGGCTTTGGGATGGGCGTCTCGGGACAATCGTCGGGGCAAGGAAGTGGACAAAGCCGCGGGCAGAGCAACGGACAGAGCACTGGACAGACAGCTAGCCAGGGCAGTGGAACGGGTTGAGGAGTTTTGGGATTGAGAGAAGAGTAGAAGTAGTATTGCATTATCGGTTTTAAATATTATAATAGATACATTAAATATACGTGATTTATAAATATTTGTTTTTATTACCTAATTCATTATTATAGCTTATTTAGGTATTGTAAGTCTTGGGTCTTATGACGATACTATGAAGACTTTTATTGGAGCATTTATTTTATTTCCTCTGAGAATGGGAAGACATTAGGTACATAGTTAAGTCTTTTTGTGTTTTTTTCGCTCTCAAAAATATTTAACATCGACGCAAAAAAAAACATTGATTCCGTTAAACTGTTGTAAATGTAGATGTTGGCCCACGAACTCGGCCTAAGTTAATCTTTTTGGGACTGTTATATTTTATTCCCTAAGTAAAGGAATGAAAATTGGAAGCTGTTAGTCGAATCTCTTGCGACGAGGTTTCACTTTTTGTCGGTATGCTTAGCTGGAAAAGCTATCTCACATAGAAAATATTGTATTGTCCCTAAATGTAAACATAACTATAATTAGCCCTGACATTTTTTTTCCATGCCGAGAGATATGAAATTAAAGAAAAAGTGGTGTAGCGTCATGAAGAAAGATAACAATGTACATTTTTCTGGTAAAACATCGCCGTATTGCTGTGGAGATTTCCGGTGTATTCTGCTTAGTCTCCTATATTTTAAGTTAATTTTTCTAGTTCCACATACCTGGTTTTTGTGGGGGTTTATATTTAAATCTCGCATATAATAACGCAATACTCTGAGAATATTTTATTGGCATTCTTTTTTAAGAGTTCTAGTTTGCGGGCTCAATATTCAATGGTAAAAGTCTGTGTTTAGTTTGAGGTTTGAAGCATAATGTGAACATCGGAAAATACAACAATTTCCTTGTATTTTTGAAAAAAGCAAGGAGAAGGTTATAAGCCAGCCAAATGAGCGTCTTGTTAAGGGAACAGTTCCCTACATTTTTTTCTGATTCTTCAGATGAAAAGTATTTAGCGATAAATGTATTAACATTACATTTTGTTTGTTTCATATTGTGTTAATCGATTCAAATGCAATGTTGATATTTGGTATATCTGGGGCATGTCGTTGCGACGAACTAGTGAGGATGAAGATATGAAAATGATGATATTGAAGAGATGGGATATTTGCTGCTAATTAACATTCTTAACAACAAAAGTATTTTAAAATCATAAACATTTTAAAATCAGTTTTTGAAAGATAACTATTAGAAATATTATATTAACTATTTTTTTTATACAACTAGAAGATGCTGCCCTTACCGTCATTTTGTGATATTGGAAGCTTCCTAATTGTCATATGTTAAATCCATTAACAAAACTTAACCTCCTGTTTTGGTTTTTTTTAAACAAATTAGAACAGCACGATCTCTTCTTCCTCTTCCATCCCCAATACAAGCATCGCTAACTAACATATCGTCATCTATATCTGAGATTTTGACCGAATCATCAACGAATGCGAACAGTGTTCCTAACCTTTCAGAGTAACAATTCCCTTGATGGTATCCTTGATGGTATCCCAGCAGTTGACCCTTGTCGGTCGTTACAACATTTGTTCGAGCACCACTAAACTAACGCTAACTCTTTAAAATTGGTATAGCGGCCATCTTATATTCCGCCATTTTGATGTTTTCCTCTCGAACCATTTCATTTGATATCCATATCTTAGGTGGGTGCATAGTCCATTATATTTGGGAGTCCGCCATTTTGGATTTAGAGTGACGTCATTTTATTTTCGTATTCTCCTCAGCAAACCCTTTCATGTGATACCCATATCATAAACTTCTCTACAAATAAGGTCTTAGCAACTTTTTCACTAGGATCAATACTTAAGGAGATATGGAGGGGGGGAAATGGAAAAGTTTTTAAAAAAATGCTGTTTATTGTTAAAAACGAAATAATTCACTAATTATAAATAAAATAAAAGTGTTGTTTAGCGTTTAAGATTAAAGCGTTTACGAAAAACAGATACAGCAACATCGTCTTCTAATAGGTTCCACTGCTGCAGTCTTGATCCCAACAATTCTGCTTTACTTTTTAAAAGTTCTCACAAGATCATTTAATTCTGTTTGGGTTATTTTATGTGGTTGACGATAGGATGTACTAGATGTGAAATCAGGATCTTTTTCGGGATCTTTTGATTCCAACATCATAAACACCCTTAGAAGTGACGCCTCATAAACTCCAGCTAAAAAACAGAAAACAGAAGATCCTGCAGCCACTTCTCGAGCTTCTCACTATCCAGCTGGACCCATCAACAACATTAATGATTTATCTACACCCAACGTCATCAATGAGTCAACAAGGATTTCAAACAATACCCCTACTGTGTACCAAAATTGCAATTTATATTTTAATTTTACTATAAATAATTAAGTTTGTAGTATTTTGTGATTAAATAAATTACATGGTTTTCAGTTTTCAAATTAATACCTGTACATATTTATTATGTATGCATGTTTAATAGGTAGTATGTTTTGTAAGCTATGTGTATGCAGAATAATCTGATGTTACTCATAAAATAGTCTTGTCAAATACCATTCGGGCATCTAATTTTTCTTGGGAAAAAAATCGAAAAAACACGTTGCTAGGTAATATTTTAACAAGAAGCATGAGTGCTGGTGGCAAAAAAAATCCGAGTAGAGGACGAGGATTTTTGCACTTGCACGAATGCATTTTTCCAGAATAATTAGATGCCCTTATGATATTACTTACGAATATACCCTAAAAATTCATGGACGCTTGATGCGCAATTTATTAAAAATGGGTAAAAGTGAGCAATATTCTGAACTACACACTACGCATATGATCTATACAAATTTGAATTTTTGTTACCATTTAACAGATTGTAAACTGTTAAACTCAATTATAAATAAATATTTATTTGTTAACACGCATTATGAAATAAGTATTTCAAAAATGCGGATATGCTAAATACATATTAAGCACAATTATGGTTAATATTTCGTATAGGTATATAAAAAAAATTAGAACTACAAATCTCAGTCAGCCACGCATTAAAAATACTATCATGAGGGTCATTTTAGTAGCAGTTGTCGTACTTGGTGTGGTTTTCGTGAGTATACCTATACCTAGATATTCGTTATCTATTTACTAATATTAAAGCTATTTTGTAGCGAAAGGCAAATAGATGGATTTATTTTGGTTAACTATAAATAATTAAAAAGCTACCTACTTAAAATCTGATAACCAAATTAGTTTCAAGCACTAGAGATAATTATAATGATGATTATAATATGTTTTTTGTCCCAAAATTTCTTAAAATACTATGCTGTGGTTTTGCAATGAAAATATGCATTTTTATTCTTAATATCCCATTATTTTTATTGTAAAACTATAACTATAATAATAGCTACGAGGATTTAATTATGGCCATTATTCACGCAGCGTCACGTTTGCGTCACGAGCCGTAGGCGAGTGGGGCAAGTCACCAGAGTGAATAACAGCTGTTAATTGCGAATACTATACTTTGTCCGCGACCATTATACATTTATAAATTGACCGAGACCGAGCTGTTTTTTAATTCTTAATATTTTTTATCCAGCTAGACTATACCACTTTGTTTAAATATTATAAGTTTTGTTGAAATTAATAGGAAAACATTTATGCTAATGAAATTAATAAGTATTAGTTTCTCTAATATCTTTATGTGCTAGTTTGTTACAAGTTTTGTTTAGGCTAGAATCGACTACAGTAATTTTTGGCGACCGTTGATCACGCCAGCTATTAATGACTAAGTTGCTTATGTAAGGTTTTCCTCACTTCTGGTAATATATTCTAAGTTTAAAGAATCCTCACAATTCCTCCCCTATTCCCACTAAAAAACTCAACAGGTTATGGGCCTAGGACTGTAACAAGGGATGTAGTTTGTGATCGAGGAACGGTGTAGTCAGTGGATGTGACTAGTTTCTTTTGTGGTGCATTCAAAGATTTATAGAAGTGTAAAAAATGGAAATTGACAAGCCAAAAGTCGAGAAACTTAGGGATGCCGGAAATTGGCCACAATGGCAGTTCGTTATTAGTACGTTGCTGAACAGTGAAGATGTTCTGGAGGTCTGTGACGATGGGTTTGTGAAACCAGAAAGTGCAGACGAGAACTATGACCAACAGCTTTGTAAGTGGACCAAGGCTGATCGTCTTGCGAAGAAGATCATTGTGACCACGGTGGAATCAAAACCGTTACAGTTGTTGTGGAACTGTGAAAATGCTCGAGAGATGTGGAAAAAGTTACACAGTGTATATGACCTGAAGTCCGATGAAAGTCTAGGGTTAATTCAGCAACAATTTTTTGAATTTAATTGGGACTCTTCATTGAATGCAGCAGCGCATATTTCCAAGTTGGAACAGATGGCAAGTAAAATGAAAAAGCTTGGCGGGGCAATACCGCCTGAAACTAATTTGAAGATCAGATCTTAAATCTTATGTAGCGTTTCAACTATTTATGAGTAGTAAACAAAATAAATACATGTATTTGCCTCTACAAAATCCCAACCTTATTATATATTCTATATTGGCTGGTTCGGGATTTATATATAGACCCATGCTATACACTTTTATTTTTTGTTTATAAGGATATGACGTCGGCCCAAATGATGAGCAATCAGGGTGGAATGGGCGGCCCATACCGCCCCGAAAATGGACAGGGTAATGGGCAAACTAACGCTCAAGGTAATAATCAGGGATGTTCATGCGGTAAGGGCAGCCAATCAGGAATGGGGAGTACGGGATCCACAGATTCCTCAGGGAGCTCCTCGGGAGGAACGAGTGGGCAAAGTAGTGGGCAAGGTAGTGCTCAAGGTAATCAGGCAGGCATGATGCCCTATCCACCACCACCACCACCACCTCCACCAAGGCCAACTTCTTCCTCTTAAGAGGTGGCATGAAAATGGAACCGTGCTATTTTAATGTGAGACTACTGAGCATTAAACACATCTCTATATTTTCCGTATAATAAAAAAAATTATAGTAAAAAAAATATAGTTAAAATAAACCTTTAACAAAGAAGCACTTCTCTTTCTTTCTTTAGGCTGCATTGGGTTCAGGCGCCGTCACCTACCGAGATTTAATTTTACGATGCGCAGTAACAATACCCGACCCACTTAAGGAGGGGTAAAATAATATGCTGATGTAAGTAAGACTCCTTTGATCACTTGCTCACTTTCTAATCCCATTCTATACCCGAACTCCAAACCGACTGTCTTCGTCTTGCGAAGTTAAAACAAATCCGCTATCTTCGTCATGGCCATAGTATAATTCCAAGTCTAGTATTAGACATAAGTAAGTATTACCAAGTCTAGTATTATCTAGACATAAGAGCGAGTTTTGGGACTCATTTTACAGATAATTACAAACACTATAAGTAGTATAAGTTACCTAGGTAATATTTCATTTTTGACCCACGATAACTTAGAGTCTACTTAATCGACTTATAATTTTTTATAGAGATAATTTCTTCTAACTTCGTAGATACTTTAATCCTCTACAACATTCCTGTAGGTTATTTTCATCTAGAAAAATAAAACCCTCACACATATTTTTCAAGATAGCGGCTGTGTCAGAGGTTGCATGACAACCCCAACAACTTGGATTTATATTCAGACGTGCCCAAATACATATAATTAATGTATTTTAAAAAAAATGCAATTTCTTGATCTTTTTCCATCTAATAATTATTACAAATTATAGTCAATGCTTATTTAAAAGCAGTAGAGATGTATAACAAGATAGTTATTTGTAAAATAAAATTTAAAAAAATGACATCTTCCATTTATCTATAGAAAAGGTATTTTTATTAAAATACATATTTTTTTAACGATTTACGAGTCTTTTAGGCAATAATAAAAAGTGATAATTAAAAATGTTAGAAAGTCAGCCTCTGTAACAGACCATAAATTTGATGATAAATTATTGTTTTCAAACGACATTACATGTGTTATGTGTTAATGTATAATATCCTAAAAATATAATTAAACATAAATCACGGGTGGAATAGATATTGTACTGCATATATTCATTATAATATTTAATTCGATACGGAAATTTATTCAAAATATAAACATAGTTACCTACTTCCTCTAATTATCCTCCACCCATATTGTTATTATTATTATTTATATATTTACAAGTTTAAAATCACGCCATCATTTTAGTTGCTGTGAATATTTTGTACACATAAGTCAAACAGGTATCTATAAAATCTAGGTCAATGATTGTGAAGTTGATAACTCTAACTACTACTTTATTAGTTTTACTAGTAAGTTACTTGCAATAATAATAATAAAATACTAAACCTCTTCATAGCGGCCGTTATGGAGGGGTGGTCGTTCTTGAGGGGGTGACATAATATATACATGTAGTTTTTAAAGAAAGAATAGACTATCATCAAGTTATTTAAAATAGAAAACAATTCAAATAAGCGAAAGTTCGTGGGCGTGAAAAATATTTTTGAATTTCGTCAATATTGATTTTCTCGAAAACTATGGTATACACAAAAAAATAAAAGAAAAGTTTTTTTAGGAAAATAGTCAAACTTTATTTTTTTAATAGGAAATATTTTTATATCCTCAACGGTGAACGAGTTATTAGCGAAATAATGGTTTTCTCATCAAAGGGGTGGTTTTTTGGGTGGGTTCCGCTACCCCCAGAGCTTTTTGTGGTTTTATGATGTATAAGCCCTCCACTAACAGTTACAAATATCTCATATTACATTTAGTGCGATGGAAATATTTATAATTACTGGACTATTATTAGGTGTAAATAAAAAAACATGTATATCTCGTAATTTATCACAATCTTGTCATATTGTCTGCCATATTTGAGAGCCTTTGGATTTTCCTCGAGATTTTCCAGATTGTAAATATCCCTTGGAGAATAATCTTGCAAAATTAACTTTGACCTCGTTTTCCAAGTTTCGACATCTGCTAGATCCATATAGCAGCTGCTTCTTTACAAATTGATTTGAATGTAATATTATGCCGTTGGTAAAATCTCTGCAACCATCTATTAGATGCTTTGAAGTTCTCAAATTTTCAGCTGCTTTCAGGGCCTTTCAGGTTTTATTAAAGGTCCAGATATCAGTATGTTTTTATCTTTGTAACCAATTGTACACAACTTGGTCTATTTTCAATCCTTCTAACGTGCGAAATTTTCGTTCTTGCTCTAAAGGCCAAACTTTAACACGCACAATGGTAAATCACAACCCATTTTTATATGGGAATTAATACCTACTATATATGCTATCAATAACTTGACATTGCAGATGTCATCAGCTTACTAAAACCCAAAACATTTTGGAAGAACAAATACTTAACTTGAATAGTATGATTTTCCACTAAAACCATCATCCGCTATCTTTGGCATAACGAAATGGAGAGTTTTGTTAATTATTAAAATCCAGTTTATATACAGGGGTCCCATTAATATCGGCGAGGTACGGTATTAGGCAAAGTATAGCTTCGGGAATTTTTTTTTAATAAATCGTCTAAGAGAAATAAATCACTGGCAAAACACAGAGATGGATTTTTCTCAGAAATATTTCCTATTCAGATATGTTAAATAGCACAAATATGGATAAAAGTTTTCTCCAACTTTTTACGGTATCACTAATTTGTGTTCTTCCCACTTTTCGGCTAACTTTCTCGCACTTATCCCATATTTTTCACTTTTCGCAATAATATCGATTTAATCTGTTAAGGGCAAAAGCTTTCTTTTGGACATAACTGCGACGATCTTTACGTTCAAACTGAACGATAAATTTTAGCTAAATGCTGTTGAATAAGTAATACATACCTATTTATAATATGGACTACCCTGTTTTCAATTCAATTAAATCCAAAAGATTTATTTTTAAATTAATGCAACAATAAACACATATTGATGATCCTAAGCCAAACATCCACGCGCAGCAAGCGCCGCGGCAACTGTTTAAAGAAAAATTAGAAAAATTGTTAACAGCTCCGTACGGCAAGGGACGTATCATCTGTCGTTGTTTAATGACATTATCCAATGGTCATCGAAGTAAATAAAAGTAGCAGTGTGAATAGTCTTACGTATTTGTGCCTCTTTTTGAGACGTTGTGGTTTGTTTGAAAAAATAGCGAAAGAAAAAACCCCCGTAAATGCAGGTCCGACTAAATAAAAAGTGGCCGTTTATTAAGGTCACCGATTTAGGAAGGTGAAGGCGTTAATAGAGGTTTTACATAATAATAATAATAATAATAATAATAATAACGTGCATTCAATTTCAATTCAATATAAATATTTATAATGATATATTTAGCACATTAGAATAAACGTAAATAGTCCACAGAAATATTAATCGATATTTGTGCTTGGGGAGGTTCTAATCTAGCTCAGTTAATAATAATTACAATTATATCACATTAAAACACATACATTCCTATAGAGGAAAGTGTAAAATTATCATATATGTGACGGGATATAAAAATACGTAAATAAAATACAGTAGTCGAAGTCTGCGATAAGGTAAAACTAAATATATAAAATTCACATGCACCGTAAGATATTACAGTTACTAGAATAATTATTTTTAGAATAGTTAATTACTCTTAAATTATACATATTTTACTCTTTAAATCAAGAAAAATTAAGTAAAATTAGCCTTGACAGTAGATAATATACATAGAAATGAGGATATTGTTGTAATTAGAAGTTTTTTAAGTCAATTTGTACTGTATTTTTACAAAATGTTTCAGTTAGAACTGACACTCTGGGTGATAGCTTTGATCCGTTTTTATTTGATTGCTGACATTTTAATGCTAATGCTAGTATATAATAAGAAGTAGTAAATTAATTGCTTACATCACCAATACAATGATTGAATACCTACTATCATTATTTATAAGCAAAAGTCAAATTATGTTTTAGTTGAATCAACCAAGTCTGAATTCATATTTAATTACATACGGTAAAACTGGCAGGTACTTATTTATAGCCTCCTCTAGTGTATTCATCTGTTTTTTTTCAGGGTAGTTGCCATGCACAATATGGCCCACCACCGCCACCACCCGGTGGTTTCGGATATAATCCGATGATGAGCCAGCAGGGACCGAACGACCAGGATCAGTTCTGGCAACGGGGATTTGATCCAAACGGGATATTTGCTCAGCTGGGTCAAATGGGCCAGTCCTGGGGACAGGGATGGTGGAACGGGCAAGGGCCGCAATGCCAGGTGGTATGTCAGGATATTGGGACAGGTACAACTAGCCAAGCGCCCCAAGGAGTTGCCGATTCTTCGAGAAAATCTGGGTCAGAGCCTACACCACCAGCTCAATCGGAGGTTCTAGAGCCAGATTCTACACCACCTCCGCCGCCACCGTCAGAGTGATATTAACCCAAGGGTACCTTTTCTGTAATCTGTAATAAATTGTTATCTGAACCACTCAATTAGTATTTTTCTATAGGTACCGGCCAATATGACATAATATCTGTAAATAGTTCAACTAAATGGCCTGAACGACTGGTTAAGTAGTACTCCGCCCTAACAGTTAATAGCTAAAGGGGTACGGACAGTATTAACCCATGCCTCGAGTTTACAAAAGTTCCGTAAAATGGGATACAAATAACTAGTCTTGAGGCACAGGGAAAACACGCTACGACTAGTAGACTACTTGGTGCAGTAAAATTAGACAAAAACCCAAACATCTAAAAAATTGTCATAGATTTTAATGTTAATTAATGTTTAATGTTAATTTAAGTTAATTTCATTATCAGTCAGCATCAAATAGTTCAGTCAGTTTGGTGGGAGGAAACAAATCCTTTTGTTCTTCGTCCTGTTGTAGATCATTATTCACATCGTCGTCGATGATTACGATATCTCTATTGAGACATGCAAATCCTGAGCAATTGCTGCACTTGAGCAATTGAGTCCACTCCTTAGGGACTCGCAGTTTTAGATGCATTCATCTTTGCAGAAGCATACGATGAGGGAGGGTAATTTTTCGGGATCAGCGAGATGAGTAGACATAATAGGACGAAGATGATATCCAATCTTTTTCCAACCCTACATCGAAGGCTCTTTCTGCTCATTAAGCCATTGCTGCATTTGATGGTAAGTTCTATAAGATTATTACTTAGTAGTGACTGGGATGAGACTCTGATTGTCGATCTTCCACCTGAACTTGGTGGTAAGTTCTATACAAGCTCGCTATACCTTCAGTTGGGGTCAAACGAGCAAGGTTTCCCTTTGTGTTTTTTGCCAACTAAAAATCTGGTAGCCGAATCTATTCAAACTGTCCTTCTTTACTTTCTTCCAACTTTTCACTATGATCTCATGACTGGAATCTGACTGCAGGAAAATTGCAGCCAGTTCGATTAGGTGGGGATTTTTCTACAAAATGCAGACGAACTTTGTTTTGCCCTGCCAGAAAAGGGCAGAGGTGGTGTCTGAGCTCAAACCATTGAGGAGGACCAGGAGGTCAACGACTTCTCCAATAACAATGGCACGGTAAAATAATAATATTGCCCCGATTAAAGAAGATTCATTAAAGAAGTTGTAATGACATATATTTGAATAAATAAATACTTTATCGTTCTGTAAAAACGAACCAATATTGCCAAATATTTAACCTCGAAATAAACATTATGTAATTACCAGCGAATCATTATGAGCGAGTAGAGTTTTATACATGCAAAATTTACTTATAATTGGTTTTATAGTAGGTACCTATTAATGTTTGAAACTATTTACATTTTTATAAATTTATTTACAAATTTTTGGTATTTTGGACTTTCCTCGTGGAATGAGGAATTTTTCCAATATTTGTCAAGATACATGACCAAAACAAAAATTTTTCTTTTTTAAAAAAAATATAATTTTTGGAAAGCTGTATCGCTGAAAGTTCTGGACATACGAAGCTCGGTTCGAGCTTAAATTGTTGTAAATTTAATTTTCTCCAAGATAAAAGAACTTTTTCCATGGGGCGCATACCTTAGGAGATATTGAGCAAGAACCGAAACAAGTGCAAACATTTCGCAATTTTTGGGCATTGCGTAGCTCGCACAGGTCTTTCGAAGCTGCAAATTTGGGCTGTTAGTACTGGCATAGGTCCTAACAACATATTAAAAAATTAGAACTAGATGATCTTTTACAAGCGACTCGTTTTTTTTATGCCTGGTCTATACTTATTTAATATGCTGTATCAGCAGGTCATATTATTGTTTTCGCTGTGGATATGGCAGTATTTTTCAAAGCTGACTCTTGGGAGGACCTATTGCATACAACAGCAGGCGTGCAGTCTATGGAAGCAAGGGAAGCAGAGCTTCCCCTAACCGCACCGCCTAACCCATACCAAATGCGGCTTTGTGTCCGATCGAGTCACAGTTGTAGAAAGCCAGCCGCTTGCTTTGATACGAGCGCGGAAGCAAGCTATCGTTGGAGTAGGTTTCTTGTTTGCGTCGAGGTCAAGAGGATATTGAACTTTCCTTTCCACCTGCTGCATGCATCGGCGCGCGCTGGCTGGTCAGTCGCGTGTTTTAAGCTCCGCGGAAGCTATGGTTAGAGTAGCTTCTTTTTTTTTAAGTTTTAACGTGTGTGATATGTGAGTCGCGGACTGTGTCCTGTCTCATGCGAGGCAGCGAAGTGAAAGACAGTAATATGGATATGGACATGCAGATACCGTCAACGATAACGTTGAAAATGTTGGACAATTAAGTAGGAAGCAGTAAGAAGAGTGTGTATGAATGAGTGGTGTCTGTTTAATAATAAAGGGGTTTTCATCATTAAACTTCGCAGATAAGCTTCAATTAATTATTAAAGGAAGAGCAAAACCAATGAAAAATTTAACCATAAAAATGAAAAACTGTATTAAGCATTTTTATCCGGAAAAACATTATGAACAATTTAAATGGTTAACAGGGTGTGAAAATATTAGTAAATTATTTTGTTGGACATGTTTACTTTTTGTTGCGCTTAAATCTCTTCTTCTTCTTCTTCATTGTGGTCAGTTCTTCGACCGAGTATTACTGCGATTTGAACTAAAAGTGAATTACGGAACTGATGACGTTAGTGCAAAAAATAACGCTAGAGAACTAATGCAATTTTTTAAAGTGTTTCAGTTTTTTACTATACTTAAGTGTCGAAATTATGTGAATTAGTATTGACAATACCTGACACAAGTTCATCAGTAGAATGCAATTTTTCAACACTTAGGTGATACTTTCGTAAATATCGCTGCGATCCATTGAAAATAAACTTCTCCTGAACATGTTGTTGGGGCATTGACGTTTTTATGCTGACGTCATTGACGAATTTGCGCAAAGTGATGAAGAGTCGAATTACATTACAAATAGGTAAGTTTTTAAAAATTGCTTCCCTTACTTAAAATTTCAGCGCACGCCCCTGGCATAGAATGAGGCATCAGAAATTTAAAATTGGGTTGACACTGAACTTTTAACAATCAATGTTGATAGAGTACCTACCATTTATCTGTTGTTTCTCTAATTTCCACATTTAATGAAATTAAAATTGAAATTCATAGCAAAGAAATCATATTTGGCATAATTGTGCATATTCATTTTTCGTTTGCGACCAATGTCAATTTCTGTTCTACGGCGCGCCAATGTTGGGGGTTGATTTGCAATTTCCTACAAAATCAGATTTTCATCGCGGCTTGCGACGAAGATCGACTCACTAAATCATTCTCCAATAGTTTTTTTCTGAAAGACCAATGTTTCCTGAGTCTGCAGATGCTCGATTTGCTATATAGGCTGTGCAGCATATTACAAATTACAAATATATAATTCTTAGAAACCCGCCGCTACTTTATTACTTTAATTCCTCAATACTCTGGACAAAACCCAACCCTTAAAAGATGCAGGTATTTGAGGACCCCAATGCAGAGTTAAGTCGTTGCCGCTGGAGAACTGTTTAAGTTGATCCAGTATTTGTCTAAATTGTAACTTTCCGTAAATTAACTTTAATCTTATATCATGTCTATTATTTTATAATAATTTTGTACTAATACACTTAATTTGAAACGGAAGTTCCCCAAAAAATAAACAAACCTGCATCCTCTAATTATCTTCCAAACATAATGATATGATTAGGTTTAGGTATAAGTTTAAATTAGTACCATAATGTTTTAGTTGTTGTTAATACTTGGCTAGAAAAAGTCGAAAATTTAAAAACCGCGCTATGGGTCCGAAACTAATAACAGCAGACTTGTTACTCATATTAGTAAGTTACTTGGTATAAATAATATTTAGTTGATAAGTAACTACACTTTTTACTGTAAAGATGTTCATTTGGGCTTACTATTGAATATATAAAAAGTTCGAAAACAAATCAAGGTGATCCATCTTAGACAGAAAGCAATTGTTTATAGTTTTTTGCAAATATCTTATATAAATATCTGAAATATCAACTTTATCAAAAAAATTAAAAAGCTTTTAAATTTCAATAAAACAAAATATTTTTAACATAGTTATAATAGTTTCCACGATTTTTCTTTAGTTCTTTAACATGCGAAAATAACAAGAACAAGTCAATTGTATGCTGTCAAAGTAACTGAATGACCGTGGGATTGCATTTCTACAAAGCACTGACGAACTTTTTTCATATGAAATTATAGTTACTATTGCTGAAGAAGATGGGGACCTTCTTATGTATCTGTGTCTGTCCTATATCCTATATCCACAGGACCATCCTGGGTTTCATTCCCCAGGTTTCCCCTACGGTTCTGCGACACTGCTCATATGAGATGTAGGCCTTATTTATTCTTCTTTCGAGGTGTAGATTCCAGTTTAGTTTGGCATCGAAAGTTACCCCCAAGTACCTGTGGTGCAAAATTTAATGCTGTGTTTAGGAGAACTGGTGCTGTGGTTTTCTTTTACTTGTGAAGAGTACCATTTCCGTCTTCCTGGGATTGACGGATAGTGTGCTCCCCACACTAATTTTCGATTATTCTTAGGGCCATCTCCTTCGAATTTTCCATTAAGCAGTATCGTTAGGTTATGTGCGTATGCAATTGTGTAGAATCATTCCATGTTGAGGTGGTGTAAGAGGCTGTCAAGAACCAGATTCCATAGCAGTGGTGATAAAACACCTCCCTGCGGACAGCCTTTCGCAACCAGTTCTCTTATAACAGTGTCTCCTGCACTGATTTTTACTGCTCTTTTGGAGAGCATGTTGGATATCCAGCTGCCCATAATATGAGGAACGTTCCTATGTGATAGGGCCGCTGTAATTTTAGGAAAGGTGGTTTTGTCAAACGCACCTTATATATCTATGAAGACACCCAGGGTGGATTCCTTATGATCCAGGGATTTCTCAATCTGACTTGCTACCACATGGAGGGCAGTGTCGGTGGGTTTTCCTGGTGTGTATGCATGTTGGTTGGGGTACACAGGATTGTTAATCAATGCTACATCCCTCAGATATGGCTCACATAGCTTCTCCATCGTGTTCAGTGGAAATGAAGTTATGCGAATACGACGGTATGCTTTGGGGGTGGAATAGTTTATCCTCCCTGCTTTTGGTATGAACAATACATTTACTTCTCTCCATGTCTTTGGGATGTAGAGGTGTGCTAAGCACATCCTAAACATCCCAACCAGATGCGACAGTAGTTTATCCAGGCCCCACTGGAGTAGAGCAGGATATATGCCGTCAATGCCCGACGATTTGAATGGGGAGGAGCTCTGTATTGCCCACTTGATTCTGTCTTCACTTACTCTTTGGTTGTCAATTTTTTGGTTGGGTGTCGACTTTATTTGGCCATTCCCTTCGATCTGTTGTGACAGATTCAGAGAAGTGAGTTTGCATGAGCAGCCCTAGGCTTTCGCAAAGGTTGTTGGTCTTGGTGCCATCATCCCTTTCCAGTATACTTATTTCATGGTTTTTGTCTTTTGCGAGAATTTTACATAGCCTGGCAGCCTGTGAGTATTTAACCGCCTTTCAACAAAGGGAAAGCCCAGTGTGAAACTATTTTAAAAATGGAAAGAGTTGCATGACATCGCAGAATTTTCAACTCTTCGTCAGACGCAATCGCTCGAGCTAGGGAACGTTTTTTCCTTGCCACTTATGGTGCTCGCCTCACAGATCATTATTTAAACAAAAATCTATTTCATTGTTCCACAAAATGCGTTACAAACATTAAACCAGATATTTAGTCAATATATCACCAACAGAAGGACCCCCAAACAAAATTATTTTCGTGTGTACCAGCTAGTTCAAAAATGACAAGGGAATGAATTATCGCGTAATGATTGTTCACTCTTTGTGATAATTGCTATGGAAGTTGTTTGAATGATCCAACCAGAGCTGGCGATAAGAATCAAGGAGACTATGAAGATGGATATGATCCGAGGACATTAACGACGAGGAGTCAACTTCTCGTACAGAAAATGTCGATCCTGAAATATTGATCAGGACCCAACCACATTGAAAAGAGTATGCGTCCATAATGTTAATAATCAAGTATATATAATATTTTTAAAATACATTTTCATCTGAATAGGTACATACCTACTTTGTTAATAGTATTTTTCTTACAGAACTCTAAAAGTTATCAGTAAAAAAATAATAAATATTTTGAGGCAGAAGTTCGAATTACATAATACCACTGTCATTTTCAAGGAACGTACTCTAACAACCAAATTATATCATAAGCTTCTGTGAGAAGTTAAATTCTGTTCAATTTTTGTAAGTACAGTTTTTTAGATAACGTTGATATTTCAGCAAATATTTGCCAAAAACTAACAGAACTGTAGCATCTTTCCAAGATGGCGGCACCGGCGCACCCTCAATTTTCCCGAACTTTTTATATATTTAATAGTAAGCCCAAGTAAACATACTCACGATATTTCAAAACTCTCCGATTTTTTCTACTTGGGCTTCGTTGACGTCGTTGCGTACAGAATATAATGGACTATGGACAGACAATTTCAAAATGGTCGATTTTTTAAAGTTCAAAATGGCAGCCGCGTTTGAAAATAGCGCTCTCTTTGGGTTACTTCTTTTTGTAGCAAAAATAGTATAGCGAAGCTATACCTAATCATAGTAAGCGTCTTTTTGTCATTTTTAAGCTATAGTACATAAATCGCACTTTGTTCTATGGCCAATAACTCTTTTATTTATTCCCTTTCCTTACTTTTTCATATTTTTTTGTCATTCCCTCATATATTTATCATTTCTTAGGGTACCTACCAGGCGCAATTTGGTCCAGTACCTGCACCATCACGGGGGATTTATTTCAACACAAATGCAGTGGGGCAACCCCCTTACACTCAGAATCAGTACTGGTCCGGTGGATTTATTCCAGCAGGTCAGCAGATACAAACGATTCCTTCCAATGGCCAGGCACAATGGAACGTGCAAGGAACACGATGCCAGATGGTTTGTAAGGACAACGGAAATATACCATTATCTCTACAAAATGCTGTTACCACCGGGCAGTTGCAAGTCACTAACCAGGAGCCGAAATATAATAATATGTACACATTCCATTCCAATTCGAAATATCACGCCAACGGGTGATAATAAGCAAGCCACAGGTTGGTTTTGTAAGCCCAGTTTGTCGTATAAATATTCCAACACATTTATAATAAAAAAATAAATTTATTTTCTGAAACTATTATTTAAAGTGTTATATTACTTTATGCGAATAGTTGTTTTAGGTACGTACTGTAAAAATAAATCATACTATTAACTTTCATGTACATTTTTATTTTAGATTACTATACTAAACAACAGTCTCCTAGTATGTAATTACATATATGCAAAGTGGTACTATAACACAGTGTTTTATTGCCTAAGTACCTATTAAGTATATACAAATTGCTTTCCTTAAGCTACGTTTTCGTAGACTTGCCAATTGCTGCACCTTTTGCACCTGCAGCAACAGGATCTTTCTCAGGAGTACCTTCTGCAACAGCTGCGGCTGCTGGTGTGACGCTTACACCTACTTCACCTCCTCCAGCTACCTTCGCTCCTTCGGCAGCAGCTGTTGCTTCGGCACCTTCAACTCGTTTTCCCCCTTCTAAAACTTGCTCCTCTAGGTCTCCTTTCCCCTCACTCCGGTGGTCAGCAGTGTGGTTGTGACCTACGTGCAGTCCATTTTGCTCCCCACTTTGAGTTTTCTCGCCACCCTGTACTACGCTTGGTACTCCAGTTGGTACCCCAGCTTCTGCGTTTACAGTGACTCCCGCTTCTGACCGCACCCCCCGTCCTCCCTGTCTTCCTAAACCTCGTCTACCTTCTGGGACGCTACGTCCTCCTTGGCCAACAGCTTGTCCTTCCTTACCTTGGACGCCACCCAATTCTTCAGGTCCTATTTCGCGAATTCCGGGTATTCCTACTCCTATAACCGTACCTCGTACGACCTGCGGCTGTTGGGCGTTGGTGTAGATGGACGGGTCATCCTGAAAATAACGAAGAAAAACTAAATTAGCTTTTTGAATAATATAACGTATCTATAAATTAGGCTTCATCGCATTTAAAATAATTGTTATATAGTTTTCTAAACAGTAATTTTCATATATAACTGGAAATGCAGATCAAACACCACCACCACTATTCAAAAAGTATATTCTAAATCTTCTTTTTGAAAGCTTTGAAAAATCACATGGATGCATTCACCGGATGTGACGTGGAGGGTCCGTATATATTTATACAGAGCTACTATTCTTGATTAAACAGTGATCAGAGGGTCTGGAAAAAGAATACCAGATACTGCAAGAAATATTAACTCTACGCAGCTGGAGAATCAAAAGCTCGCCTTAAACAATTAGAAATAGGCTATCCTATATTGTCGTTGTAAAAGATCTACCTGCTACACTAAGCCAACAATTCAGTATAGAAAAGAACATTTTGGCTTTGCTGCTCATCATTGAAATTGGGATGCAGAAAACTGGGCGCTATTTCCGGACAACTACTAGATTTTCTTACATATAGACATTAATAGGATTCATGTTTGGGGACGGAGGGGAAAAAGTTGTCAGGATCAGGATAGTCAGGTTCTCTAACTATCTGGGGTAGAGTTAATAATTTTCATTAACCAAACGATAACTGGCGCCCAACATATGGCAATCCTGGAATATATTTATGGAACGAATATATTTATGGTAATGACAACACTCGACCACATCGATGCGTAGCAGTAAACAGTTTCATTTTAATAATGAGATTACGTAAGTGATGTCTGCTTGGTCCCCCCATCGTAATTCTATTAAACATATATGGGAGCAGTAAAGTGAAGATTACTCAACCAAATTCCCAGCCAGCCCATATGTTTCGAGGCTGCATGTCATAATGACAAGAGCAGAACATCCTACACGAAGAAGAACACCGCAGGTACAGGGTGTTGTGAGAGAAAGACCAGACACTTGTAAGCAACCACAGATAACTACATATTTGACTAGGGTATTAGGACCATTATAGTCCTTTTTAAATTATTATTCTGAACGAACATTTGGGTTTTTTTTATTGATTTATCTTAAAAATAATGAAACATGTTTGCTGGAAATGTAAACAGTATCATGTTTACAGGTTGCGTTGTGTAGTTGTCAGTGTCAGATTACAGGAGTCATATTATATGATCAACACTCCATGACGAAAAGAAACCTGATTTTATTATCGACTCATATTTCAATGCGCACATTTAGGTAAGTGGACAAAATAGATAACTGTATTGCTGTGCACCATGTTTAATGGCGTTTGCTTTATTCGCTTCTATGTTTGCGGCCCGATTTCACACCATTTTCTGCCTCTTCTTTGGTGGGTCTCCAGATGACGAACGCTCACATGTCAACCTGCTTTTAATACCTCTTTTAACTCCCGGCCGAGGGTTGAGGTTGCTTGGACTCGTATGCTGGCTTTTCATGAATGTGCTTAAGAAACTTTCCCATGCTGTGCTAGTTCTGACATTTCAAGGCGTTTCTTGAAATTTCGGATGCTTTTTGAACTTGTACCGAATTCTTTGTCTTTTGCTATGAAAAAAACAACCGACTGAAACGAGGCCTCCATACGAATTTCCCGACTGTTGTCGCTATCTTTTTGTTTATTTCGCTATATTTTTGTCCCTGTATTCCACAAAATTCTAATTTTCTTATTGAAAAAATATGAGTAACACAGTCAAAAGCTGTCAAAAATCATATAGCAATAAAAGTAAAATTTCAAGTTTACTCCATTTTCTAAAAAAAAATACGCTAATCTGGGGACTTAAATTAGAACAGTTATGTCTGCCTATATATCCTCAATCGATTAAGAAAAACCTAATGTTCATAAGTTAATTAGTTTCGAAGTTATCGCGTGGTATATGTAAAAAACATAAATACAACATTTTGAAAAATTATTGACATTTTCCGGGATAAAAAATATCCGACGGCCCAAAAGATGTCGTAATTAGTCATTTCACATGCACAAGGACCTAACCAATGATCCTGTTACATTTGGTTATAACTCAAAAAAAAATTTCGAGAACGAAGCGACTTATTTTTTGTTTTTACTCTACTATATTGGAAAAAGTTTAACGGACGTATGATGTATGATGTATGAATAATATACAGGCGATTTTTCAACTTTTACGGGAAAACTATTGACAATTTTTCGTAGAAACAATTTGGTAGGAAACTTAATTTTGAACAACTTTTATTTGTAACTTTTATTCGAAAAAATGTATCTTCTTTGAGATATTGACAGCTTTTGCACAAAAAACGCGAAATATCAAGATGTTAATACATTGCGAAAACCTGTTAAACAAGTTTAGCCCGGTAAAAATTGATAACGGTACGCAATACCGTAAAAAGTTATTTTCCGGACTCCAATCAAGTATGTAAAAGTATGTTTTACGATACAGTATGTAATAAAATATATTTTCTCTCATACAAGTAGAATAAAATTAGTGATGATAATGACGTCCTCGTTTAACCAAACAAAGTTAAAAACGTAACCCTACATATAACATACCATTATGAGCACTAATCCACACACTAGAACCAAAGCGAACTTCATTTTTTTATATCTGTGGAACTTGAATCAGGACTGTATCGGGTATCGGACTTGTACTGTCCAAAAACAAATAGTTCCCAGCTATATAAGCATCTAATCGATAATCGAAAATTTTACAGTGCAGCGTGGTTAATCAGCTATTGTCTATATCTATTGTGATACATGTGCGTTCAATTTTGCCGACTCATATTTCGGTTTAATTGAAAAATCGCGTACAATTTATACATAGATCTTCTCACGTAAAGGTTTCCGCATAATATCCGTGAACATAGAGGCCACAAACAATGTTATTGCATTTAAAAATATTGTATAGTATTTGGATATTGTTATTGACGGATAATTTGTGCTGATTAGCATGACAACTGCATCGAATGCTAGATCATCAAGGATGGGTACGATGTTTCACGAGTTAGAGGATAAGTAGTTATACCAAACCGGATAAATTATTACCGGTGCATCCGTCTAAAAGCTTTTGTGAAACGGATATTAGCATCTACAAATAACTTTTCTTCTACATCATTATTTATAGGGTAACTTTTGTATTTTAGTAAAAACTATTGCACTTGTAGTTATTCCTAGAAACTCAAAAAACGATGTTTTTGCATTTTTTACATTTGGCTGTTTCATCTATATATGGTTTGATCTATGTATTATTTTTTAAAACCCTGCACAGGTCCTTATCTGTTATTTTTGTATTGTCCTAAAGAACCTCTAAAAACATTTAGAATTGTTTAATATCTTGTAAAATATGTTAATCCTTTTATGAACTTTCACAAAACTTATTACTTTCGACATCACTTATACCCAAACTACATTGCTGCTGGGCTCTGGTGGTGGTGTCATCTAGCGGGATATCGCTGCACTGCCTCTGGAATGGTGACTGCCTTTTTGGTATCTCGTCTAGGGATTTATTTACCCTCAAATTTATATTACTTGCTGCTGGGCTGTAGTTTACTCTGCTCTCACTTTAATCACTGTGATAGTTTGTTTCCTGTTCTTGTTTGATATACAGACTGCAAATTTTATTCTATTGGGTTGGAACGCTACCGAGCTTTTCCCTTCTTTACTCGTAATAACGACGATATCACTTATTCACGCAGTTTTCCTGCTTCTAGACCATATACACTGGTATTATTGCTTACAAGCACAAATTAACACTTATTATTTAAATTTTCAATTGCTGTTTTCTAATAAAAAATTTAAAATTCAGTAGTGTGGCTGTTGCTTACTTGAACGCCGTAACTAGACTCTTTCTAATTGTTGGTAGTTGCTACGGATGTACAGTTGGAAAACAGATGCAACTTCCTGGTTACCTACTTCTTTCTTGTTCTGTTATTTTGATCTGACCAATCAGATTATTTCATAATATTTGATTTATTTAATTTCACTTTAAACTATTACACTTTATCACGTAATATAATTTTGAATTCTGAATACTTTCATACAATTAATTTCAATTTCTGTCGTGTAACCTCACTTTCTGTGCGGCGCGTTCCCTCTACATTTTACATTTTTCTTCCTAGCTAAACTCTCGAACCCTTTGTTTACACTTATGCTTTTGCATTAATCCTTTAATTTAGACACAGTTTATTAGTGATTGATACGTGATAATTATTAGTATAACTTGTCTATTGTAATTTCACTTGAAACAGATTTGTTTGGCGATTAATTATTTAGTTATAACGATATTATGTTTGGACCAATCATGCGCGTAGCTGGTGCATTGCCTGGGCACCATTTGGCCGCTCTAGATGACCCTAATTGCAGTAAAACTGAGGAAGAAACGTATAAGAGTAAACCTCTTATACGTCTCTTTTATCGTGTAAGAGGCATCCACGTACCAAGGAGGATCCAATCATCAAGGTTGTTATTCTATAGTATAATTTCATATCATCAGCATACAGAAGAGATGGACAAAACAGATCATTTACGATGTCATTTATAAATAATGTAAATAACAAAGGCCCCAATACTGAGCCCTGAGGTACGCCCAATAGAGTTGTAAACATATTGGATCTAACTCCTAGGTATTGTACAAATTGACTTGTATCACGCAATTTCATTTTTTTTAGAATAGCTTTATTCAACATAATGAGACAACCACCACCCCTAGTTAAGCATACTTACGCTTTTAACTTTTCTGTCACAACGAAATATATTGTAGTTACAATAAATTTCTCCATCCAAAACATTTGAATCTAACCAAGTTTCAGTTAGGCATAACATCATAATCATAGTGTGTACTAGAGTTAAGTAAATCAGCTGTATTATTAAGAATATTAATAAAAAATGTAATATTAATATTAATGATAATTATATAATATAAGAAAATATTAATATTAATAATGTCATATTAATGAAAATATAACAGTAGGCATGCATTACGGACCTAGGGTTGAACCAACATTTTACAAACACGTGGACAATGGTGATCCAATTAGCATTGGATTTCAGCAGCAAATTAACGTACGAGACCATTTGTTAGATAGAATACAAATAGCTACAACTAAAATAAAAAATCTGCCAGAAATTTTAGTAGTGTAATAGTTCCAATATTAATGCCCGAGTGCACCGATTGTACTTTAAGTTGGTCTTAGTTAAGTCGACTTAAAATATTAAGTCAGGATTATTTTTAATTCAAATGCACCGTTAAAAATTCAAGACTTAACTAAGTCCAGTTAAAATGTGGCAACGTTGCCTTTTAAGTGCCATAATCGCATTACGAATTTTTGAGAATACCGTTTGGCCTAGCAAACAGTATCACAGTACATCAAATGTTCATTAGTACTTAAAGGTCACCGCCCTTATAAATAGCATTTCTGGAACATGAATAATTGTTATTGCATACCGACTACAACACGTGCTGTCAAGAAAAGTTCCAGAAAATACACAAATTCTGACATTGTAACTTCATAACAACCAAAAAAGCTCATTATATTAAATAAATACGTTAAATCAACCTTATAAATAACAACAAAAACGTGCTACTTCTATAAACAATGTATGTTTAAAATCCGTGACGATCAATCCCAACAATGGATCCATTTTTGCTAAAACCATGGAAACAATGAACAAGCTGATGCTATTATAAAATTACGGAAGCCGTAGTACTGATTCGATACATACAAATACCTATTTATATTATGAAAATATTTTCAATAAAATAAACAAACATGACTAATATAAATCAATAATAACAATAATAGTAATAATAATATTAATAATATTTGTTCGTCGAAAAGATTATTAAAGGTTTTCAGATCATTAAAAATTCCCCTTATTTATACTTCGCGTTCTTTTCAGTGACTGACATACATTTCTATAAGTAGGTGGGGGAGGGGAGAAGGATGGTTATGGTGCAACTATCCCTAGGGATAGGTTGGGTTTCCTTTTTTTTTATTCATGAAATTAACAGTGAGTTTCGGGAGGTTATAAAAACTCAAAGTTAACATATTATTCGTTTATTTAGTCTTGTAACCAGTGGGTTATACATTTTCATTACCTTCTTCCGCCCCAACCACCACCGTTTCCTCCACCACCAGCTTCACCACGAGCACCAAATCCAAAACCAATTCCAGCGCTCATTCCAGCTCCAGCACCAGCTCCACCACCAGCTCCACCACCGGCCTGTCCACCACCACCACCGCCACCACCATTTTGCCCACCTTGCGCGAAAGCACCATGTTGGCCCTGCAAAAAATATAAATTTTATATTATTTTGCGTACCTAGACGTAGATATGTATATCTATATATTCAAGCTAGAGCTAAATTGTCACTTAAATTCTGTATTCTTACATTTATTAATGTTAGGCTAAGTATTTTTTTCGGCGTTCCAAACCAAACTATAATCCTTTCTGGTTGACATTTAATGGATAAATGATATAATATTTATATCATCTCAAATTTAATATGTTACATAGTCATTCATCTGTCAAATCATTAATACAAAATGCAATTAATAAAGGGTCCACGTGGGACCCCGGTGGTAACCCTATGAAATGGTATACATATGTTTAATTCTTTTCAATATTATGCCGCTTAAAAAAATGTGCGTTTGGGTAAAAATTAGAAACGGGGAAAAGCTGTTTTACTTACAGTAACAAAAACGAGAGCAACGAGGACTACAAAAACAGCTTCCATGGTGTATTAGAGGTAGGTACCCATATACAGACTGATTTAACATACAGCAACGCAATACTTAAATAACCATTCCACTCGTATAAAAAATTATCTGAAAGTGCATTTTAGATCTTCATTTCCGCAATTTTCCGCAATTAGAACATGTTAGAATTGACTTAATTATAGTAATAAACAGAAAAGTTATTCCAGAAGGTCGTAAGTGAAATAATTATGTCAATAATCATAATATTCAGACCGACGTGAATAGTATTGTATTTACAACTATGCACAGCAAGAACGCTGCTCTGATATTTTTCAGTTATACGTTACTATAATTTCTTATAAATTATGACACGCGGACTAGTTTCCACAAACACCAAAACACTTTCACTTCGCTCGACGCGCGTTTCGCCAACCAAGTTGACATCATCCGGAGACGATTAAAACTAATCTTAAACTACAAAATCTACCATATTTATACCATTTCCATGGTGACGTCACTAATGATATCACCGTGAAATTTACGCGTGACTAATCACGCTTCAATGATCGGTTGCTAAGCAACGCGTAAAGCGGGCTATACGGTATAGGTCCCTTGTCGCTATTCATACTACTTTTACATTTTACAATTTCTATGTTCTCAAATGCATCCAACTAATCCAACTAATCTTAAATTACTAATATCTATTCTGATTGTTGTCAAAAGCATGTTGTGCAACACTAGACTTATCTGTTCTTCCATATTTTAGATGAGCCATATGCTCTTTAAATCTGCTGTTAATTGATCTTCTCGTTTGTCCAACATATTTTCGATCACAATCATTACAACTAATTTCGTAAATCCCAGACCTTTCATTTGGAATAATTTTATCCTTTGGATTGTCTAAAAGTTGTTGTAATTTATTACTCGACGAATGAATTACTGTTATACCCACTATACCCACGTTTTTGAGGACCTTACTCAAAGGTGGTCCTTAAATTTACGCTTCCTAATTAGTTTTTCAACTATATCTCTAGGATAACCATTACTCACAGCTATATCTTTAATTAATACTTTTTCTTTTTCAAACCTCTCATTACTGAGAGGTAAACTTAGTAAACGATGGACAAGAAAAAAAACTTGCCATTTTATGTTGATAGCAGTGGTCATTAGGGATATATCTGATCGTACTGGTATCTTTTCTATATATATCAAATTCTAACCTACTGTCACTATTTTTAATTACTAATACATCTAAAAATGGAAGTTTTCCTAGTTCATATGTAAACTTTACAGAAGTGAAACGACTATTTAATTTGGAAATGAAGTTTTCTACATCCGCAATCTTAGTGTCAAACACGGCAAAAATGTCATCCACATACCTCAGCCAAATCCTAGGAAAATACTCGAATTCTTCTTTTGCTTCAGTTTCAAATCGACTCATGAAGACATTAGCAATGAAAGGCGATAAACAGTTACCCATTGCGGTTCCTTCATGTTGTTCATAGAACTTGTCATTGAAACGGAAGTAATTTTGTTTCATACAAAGTTTTGTAAGGTTTATATATTCTTCTATTATTTCTTTTCTATAGTTGTTTAATTCGAGTAAATCCTCAAGATAGTCCAAAGTCTGTGGAATTGGTACACTAGGAAATAATGAACAAACATCGAAGGAAATCAAAATTTCTCCCTCTTGCAATTGAATATTCTTGACCATATCAATGAAATCATTCGAATTTTTAACTGAAAAACTAGGCTGTGCAATGGGCAAACTTTCAAAATCCTTAGTCAACCATTTTGTAAACCAAGTGGTAAGTCGGAGATCCAATAGACGATACTATTAGACGTACCGACTTCCATGTCATGAATTTTTGGTAGACAATACAATCTAGGTACAGTAGGGTTAGATACACGTAACCTATTCTTAACAGGTGGAGTAAATTTCACGGTGATATCATTAGTGACGTCACCATGAAAATAGTATAAATATGGTAAATTTTGTAGTTTAAGATTAGTTTTAATCGTCTCCGGATGATATCAACTTGGTTGGCGAAACGCGCGTCGAGCGAAGTGAAAGTGTTTTGATGTTTGTGGAAACTAGGAGTGTTTTAGTTACATCAAAGGTTCCAGCCCTATCCAGTAGTATAAATTATGAGCAAAAGATTTTAACACCACAAAATTTTAACATATCTAATAGGTATAACATAACATATTTTAATCATATAAGCAGGCTGTGTTCAGTTTTCCTTTTAAAAACGGAAAAATATTGGTCGTTGGTAAATTACTTACCGACGTGTTAGGCTTAACAGCCAGTATGTAACAAAAAATATTTTTAACAAAAAAACAAAACCGACTTCAAAAAACCCTATTCTAAAAATATGCACTAAAATGTAAAAAATAATTACGTTATGCATTCTTGCTTAGAATACAATCAATTTATTATGCCAATAATATACAATGATTGTTATTTTTGGAGTCTGTGCCAGCCAAGGTTAACTAAGGTGTTCACTTACATTTGAATACAACTGCCTAAAGCGACACCACAATTACAAATAAACCTAAATTGAAACTTTTAGTCAAATACAACAAGGAACATATCCATTTTTTATTTAAAAAAAAATGTTCTACCATACTGATATAGAATAAGATATACAAAATATGACGCCTTAATTCCCAATAATAAATTTGTTACAAATTATTAGTGTCTCGCGCGCTAGCGAACGACGAGAAGACCGATTCGGTCGGCTACAGGAGATCCCAGCACTCGACCGCTTGTTTTGCTTGTTTTCGTAGGTCATTCGGCCGCTTTCTCTTCTGTCCGTGTGTTGTCATTGAACTCCACCTAGACGGCTGGACTGATTTTTAAGATGATTAAGTTGATTCGAGAATGGTTTTCAGCTGCACAATTTGATCCGATAGAAAGTATTGTTTTAATTCATTTAAATAGGTATAAATTAGGGTCGTGACCGGCGCATTCGCCATTTCAGCTGGTATATCTGGTAGTTTCCACGATATATCCACGGTCCAATGCTAATAAAACTAAAATGGGATCCATCTGAAAATAGGGGTCCAATACTCCAACAAAAAAAATAATCTTCATAATCAATTTATAATTGTCGGAATAATCGCGGGATCAAACATCCACATACACATGCAGTCGAATTGAGAATATCTTCCATTTTTGAAGTCGGTTAATAAGAGCATTAAACATGATAATAATTAAGGTTGCGTTTTTACTAAAATCGCACTTCTTATCAGAGAAACCTAATATCCTACAGGTTTCGATATTAGCTCTTATAAGTAAATTAAAATTTATAATTTAATGTAAATTTAATATCGACCACTAATAAATGTTTTGAAAATTATTCAAAAAAATAATGGTCCAGGATTTTACTCTAGCGGTACACCTGACAACCTTAGAGTCTGCAGACCAGTCAAGGACATATGGCATACACAATAATTTTAACATATCATTCAAAAATCGAAATCCATATGTTCTCCAAAAATCGAAACCCATATAGGTTCTTTCACCTTTCCTAACGATCTTCAGAGCGATGTACGATTTGTTTTATTGATCATTTATACTAGAATTTAAAATATGTTAGAGCTTATCTTGATATAGCAGCGATAAATTAAACAAGAATACCATTCGTGCCTTGAATATATACTAAACCGGTCATTTAGAAGTTATTTTAGAAAAACATTATTTTTGACACGCAAGACTCGCATAGGATAACAATGCATAGGATAAAAACTACCTACTTTACACGTATACTTGTTCTATTTGAAGATAGTGATATAAGATTATCAATATGTTCACATAGAACAAGTATAAAGTATTAAGTAATTAAAAATTTAAAATCGGTATTAGCGCTTATCTTTCCCATTTTTTATTAAATTATTATATTCAGTTAAATTATTCTGTGAGACTATTTCTTAAACGTTGATATATTACAGTATCATTTAAATAATTATTAATTTTTCCTTTTATTCACTTGTTTTCATGATTACAGTTTTATTTGAATTACATATGGTTTGAGAATAGTAATTTGTTTATTTTTAAAAATTGTTGAGTATTTTTTATCTATTTTTTCAATTGTTAGGTCGACTCATTTATTTTGATTGATTTATTTTTTAAATTATTTAAATAAAATATATAAAATTTAATTTCAATCACATTTTCAATGTTTGTTTCAATTATATTTAGAATCGGCAAGATATGTTTGCTTGTATTGAAATGCAAAGTTTTAACGTAACCTTAATATTTCTTTAACGTTATTTGGGATCATTGTGTCTGAGATATTTTCAACATACGTTTCAATATTATTTCTTTAAGATCTTCGCTAATTAGAGAACTTAAAAAAATATAAATAAAAAAATAGTTTCTTCTTCTTCTAATCAATGAGAATTTCATATTTTCAAATATGAGCTTGAAGTAGATAAAGCGCACATCCATCTAAAGAGCTTAAGAAAGCGAAAAACCTTTTAAATGAATAATTTCAGTTTAGGCCCATAATACATACCAGATTAATTTTGGAAATTATTATACAGGTCAATTATTATACAATATACTTTCAGTCACGATGGGTACCTATGCTTTAAAAAGTGAGTAAAACACAAAGTTAAAACATCAAAATTTGTATTATGTCTAAGTATAACAGGTAAAATATAATTTTCCTTTATTTTCCTCCTTGTGCCGCACCCGCGCCTTTACCACCAGCATCCGCTCCAGCACCAACGCCAGCACTAGCTCCGGCACCCACACCGCCACTGGCTTTGGCGCCAGCATCACCAGCAGCCTGCCCACCAGCATCGCCAGCACCACCCTGAGCGCAAACTCCATATTGCCCCTGAAAAAGATCAAGTGATTATAATAATACAAGAATAGGTAATAATGTTTATGTCATATTAGTTCATTATTGTGTTTTTATTGCTTAGTTTCCAACTACATAATAGTGCACCTTAGGCCCACGCGGGCCTCTTAGACACAGAAAACATTTATTTAAATTTTTATTAATTTAGTCTTATTTTTTTTACCCTTGCAACATCAAATTGATTTTTCTTCACTAACTACTGATATGCCGATAATTACTTTTTTATATTTTTCTTTGATTTTTATATTTTTCTGTTTTATTTTGAAATTTTTTTTATTTTTTTTAATTGGAATTTTGGAAAGAGAGTTGCGTCTACGCGTCTTCGCACAATGGCAAAAAAGACCACGGATCTAAGTGTTAATATAATATGAGGATAAACACTGGGAGTTCCAACTAATATAATCTACATACCTGGCATTACTAATATCTAATATTAAAAAACAAAAAACAAAAAAATTAAAACAAATTAAATTTTGTAGATTTCTTAGTTACTATGTATTGACATATGGAATATGAGGTAATATCATGCTTAGTTCCTAATATTTTAGGTTATTGTTGTTACACTTACCACAACTAACACCAAAGCAACGAGTACTACAAAAGCGACTTTCATGGTGTGTTATTTAGGTATGGTAGCTATGTAGATATCAGACTGGTTTAACACATAATAGCATCGAGATATTTATATAACATCAACAGGCACAAAAATAATTAAAAACTGCACTACAGGACTGCGCTTCCTCAATTTTTCGCAATTAAAACATGTTAAAATCGAAATAATTATTATAATTAAGAGGAAATGTATCCGAGAAGGCCGTGCAGTGACAATAATTTTATCACCTAATTGTGCATTTATTTATAAATAAAAGTAACATTCTTGCTGCATGATAACTTCCTAAAATTGGGTGCCTATTTATATTTTATTTTCAATGCGCATCGTAATACATACTTCAGTTTGTTTGATTTACAAGTTTGCTTAAGGAAAACTGTCAAATTAATGTCTTATCAACTGTCTTTTCTACCCATATACAATCTTGTTGATCGATGCAATCTTTATCGGGAGCAGTGACGACGATCGAGCGATCTAGCAAGATTGCTAATCAGTTCGATCACCTAGTAGTGGTGAGTTCATGCTTTGTTGGCCTCGAAATACATTTTCTTTTTGATATTGCAAGATCTAACTAATGAAGTCTTCCATCACCCCTGCACCGAATGTTGGTTAATATGCCGCCAGAAAACTATTAACTCTCGCATGAGTCGGTGATTTTTGTGCAACCACTGATTTGAGTGAGGGTAGATATATTATTATTATTAATTCGGATTTAAAATGCTTATGATGCCAATCAAGAATTAATACACCTCCTCATCCAGTATGAATTAATTCGGTTGTTCGGTTCCTTTCGGATGGAAATTTAATTCAATGTCGGTTCATTCGATTCGGATGTCAAAATCTGAGCTTTTTTTGTTAAAAAGATCATCTGTTTTAGACAATCTTGTAAATGAGTATTTCTTATATTTATAGAATAACTATCTGTCATTAAAACAAATGATACTTATAGAAAATTAGTGTCACGTTTTCAAATTCAGATAGAAGAACGATTTATTCGTTCTCGAAGACTTTCCTCTATGAAGATACCTCCACAGAAAAATATCATGTAATAATGTTATAATTATTAGTCAAGTACTAAGAAAACTCATTATACTAAGGCATTTTTTTGAAAATGTAACAGTTAATAATGTAACAACGGAATGTTTACAATGTAAAGTTAACAATAATGTAATCCATAGTTTATTATCGATATAATTATTAAACCACGAATGAAATAAGACAGAATCATTTAAAATGTACGGTAGTGTCTCAAGATGACTTCAAAGGCTATTATAGTACTGCAGCTGAAAATATTTTTTCTTCGATGCCACAGATAAGTAACACATCTTTTATTGACATAACAAAAAATATACCTCGTGTCGTCGCATTGCTTTTTTGCCTGCCAGTTAAAACATATGCAGTTCTAGACGCTGTCAAGTAATTCAAAAACTCCACATGTTTTGATTTGTATTCTTTAAATAGCCAAAGAATTAAAGATACAATTGATATTGTACCCTCTGACCTGATTAAAAAATATATCAAAATAACGTTCAAAATAACTAAAATTACTCCCCTTCATAAAAAGGGTAATGTAGACATTGTTGACAACTATCCACCTATCTCAATTATACATATTTTTAGTAAAGTGATAGAAATCATTTTGAGACGGACGCTAACATATTATTTTGAATCCAACTCTTTAATAGTGGAGTGTTAGTTTGGTTTTAGACCGAAGCACTCTACAACAGAAGCTGTGCAACAAATGGTGAACAGCACAGTTCAGGGTTTTGAGGAATAAATGCACTCAGTTATTGCTTTATGTTACCCCACCAAAAAATTTGAATGCCTTCCCCATCTACTTTTATTGAATGATCTACTTTTATTGAAGTTATCTTGTTATGGCATAGGATCAGCCTTGGGGCCACTGTTATTTATGATATTTATAAATGATTTAACAATTTTATTTATCCACATAAATCTATACTTTTCGCAGACGATACAACTTTAATAACTTCAAATTCAAACTATTTTGTTTTTTTAAGTATCTATGAAATTATAAAAAAACGCAGATATGTCGCGAGTGAACTTGAACTCAGTGAGCATAAATCACAGGAATTAGTTATAACTTCAAACTACAGCATCACGAGCGAGAGTAGCGTTGATTTACCTGGGATGATAGTTTTGTCCAGTCGTATTAACTGCTTGGGGAAGTCGCTTACAAGTGTAATTTTTCTATTAAGCAACATGAGGGTACTGAACGTTTCCACTTTACTCTTATCGTACTTTTCATTATTTCATTGTCGGTGTGGAGCAGATTTGCATCTATAGCCATAAACTATTTTAATTTAAATTTTAAACTATGTTGTATAAAAATATTTAATGTTTATATATTATTTATTATATTGTATTTATTAGGATTTTTTATGTTCTATCTTGAAAATGGTAGATAGGTAGGATCAATTTTTTCTAAGACAGTTATAGTAAATTCTACGTAATTAGTACATACTCACAATGTTGTAACTTTTTTTGTCTTGCTACAAATGTAAACATAATGTGGTTAAATAAATATATCTCTATCTATCTATTTAAAACCTTGTCCAGTGATTTACTAGTGATATTATATTTCCTTGATAATAATTAAAAAATATATTTAGGTTAAAACAACTATGGCATTTCCTGTTTTCCTACATGAACTAAAAATAATATAAATAAAAACGCATTTCCTATTGCGTTTTACTGTTCATTAAAGTGTCAATATAACAAGATATTGTGGTTTATGTTGCTGGTCATTGATATACTGACACGGGTAAGTGCATAATATATAAGAGGCCATATATTCATTGTCCCACAAATACTTAAACAAACTCACTATTCACAATAGCTTCCGAGTCACGATAATCTACTCGTCGTTCGATACATCTTTCACACATTCAAGTTCCACAAGAAACCATTCTTGGGCCTATACTCTCTACTTTCGCCTATCAATATTATTTTAGCAGTATTGTTTTGGTTTTTACAGGGTGTTTACGGCCACGACGACCAAGCCAATCAAGGCCAGGGATCATTTGGATATGGGGGATATGAGGGCGGTCTTGGAGCTATGGTGGGTGGTGGCTTTGCGACCCAAAGACACCACCGCGGGTTTCGGCGGTGAACGGGGGTTTCGGCCTCAGTGGGATGTTCGGCGGAGGAGGCGACGAAAATGCAGAATAAAAACTAGTGTGATCCGTTGATTCATATTTTTTTCATACCTACTCGATTTTATTATAATTTAATGGTAAATTATTTTATAGAAAATCAATGCTAGCTGTGACTTTCACTTGTTTAATAATACTCAGATAACTTTTTAAAATATTTTATTATCAGTTATAGCCAATCTTAAGGCAGGTAGGAACCTACGACGATTCGGGTGTATTTCATTCATTTAGACGAGGCTGTTGTGGTTGGTGGTGGTGCTGAAAAAATGACATTTAAATGTAGATATGTATGTATGCTGATGCGTAGACGTTCAGAACTAATACCATAGTGTTACAGTGAGAACAGTTCCACTACTTACGTGGTGGTCCCTGTCCTGGGCCTCTTTGCGGCCCACCATGTCCGCCAGCGCAGGAGGCGCTATGTTGGTGGACTACCTCAGCAATTTGGGAGTGCACTAGAGCCTTGCCATGCCCCCCTTCGGCTCCGGAGGTGCTACCATGGACTCCTTGAGGATAAGCACTACCTAACCACTGAAAATTTAAAATAAATGGCCGTCAAAACATGCTCCTAAAATCAACTAGAATCTTAAATTAAATTACAGAAATTTAACCCACCACCATAAACTTGTCGCAGATTGTATGCTACTTTTTCATGTGTAAACATCTATTACGGCGATATGAGGATAAATTTCGGGAAATGGGACGGAAATGTGAGAGAGGATGTGACATCATAACCCATCAATTATCATGCACAGTACCTACCTACTAAATTAATTCAGCTACTACCTGATAGATGGCGTTTACAGCGCCAACCTCCATGGTGTGTAGGTGTGTGTTGTGTTGTCTACCTTATTACAAAAGTCCTGATGTGAGTATCGAACCATAAATCTCTGGTTATGAAAGTTGAACCGCTGCACCATCATATGATTTTTTAAATCTCGTAGACTTGGTGCTTTGTTAGGGCGGCGGTTAGCGTACACATCATGCTTACCAATTACTTAACTAAATATAGTTATCTACATACATACGTAATATATATAATACAAAATAGAAAACAAAATTTTTAATTATATTTATGAATAAACCGCATACCGTTACCACATACGAGATGTTTACACATCAGTCTCCAGTACTAGCAGACTGGCTCATTTTTTTTTAATCAATGCCCATGGTCCTATTTAAATATGGACTTTTATTTCGTTTTTGACCAAAGGTTAAACTTGTCGATTAGTTTTGATCACTAAATAAATATAATGCAAAATAACTTATAAATTTCCCCTTATATCTTGCAGAATGATTTACACGTTTTTAAATCGTACATTTTATTCAATTGCATATTTTGGTAATGTCACTTTCTAATCCAAGCATGGGGGGTTTCTAATCGCAAGAGGTGGGAAAGAAACGAAATTTGGTAGGACGGTAGACATAGCTCCCCTGACAGTACACCTAAGCGGGCGACCTAGGGGGATTTCCGCTCCAGAGGTGGGGATGAAAACTCTGCGTCGCGACACTTTTCTGGAAATAGCGCCATTGTGCTAAGTGCTATGTCTAAGTCTGATTTTGTATTATTAGGGGACCTATGTCACCATCACACCAAAGTTCATTTCTTTCCGACTTTAGAACCCCATTTTTGCACCCATTGCTTGGCCTATTCTATCTGCGGTGTGAATTTCTTTTTGACTTACCAAAATAGCTGCCAATACAGACACTACCAAAAATCCGTAGCACCTCATTTTTCTTTATAATAAACCGTACTGCAATCTGGACTGACGACTTTCTGGATGTGGCTTAATTTATACCATTAATAACAATTGACAAAATATATCTGCTGAATTACAATAATTATTTATTTAAAACATAATTGATTGTCATTTATATAGGTGCTACTTCCTGAATATATGCTAAGAGCTGAATTAAATAGATAACAATGATATAAGTGTTATTATAAAACCGACCAACCAGATACAAATGAATTTAAAGTTTTGGCGGCGGCGCCAGGTACCCAGTACGTTTTACTGATTAATATCTCTTTATCGGGTCTATTCTCATTAGCAATGTTAAAAATAAACGGACCAGAAAATCCGTTAAAAAAATTAACGGAAATTTTTAACAGAAACGCTATTCTCGTTGTCCCAAATTAAATTGTATTATGTTAAAATTAACCAAAAACCCGTTTATTTTAAAAGGGTGGTTAGATGGACCGTTTAATAATGTAACAGGCCGTTTGTTCAGTTTGTTGACATTTGAAATGAAAGTGTGGTTATGTGCAGTTGTGAAATAAAACTTTACTGTGTGAACAAGAACAAGATTGGTTAGGTACCCATTATATGGTTTATTATTTGAATAATAGTTTTTACCTTATTAAAAAAAATATGGCAATACCAGCACTTCTATTTAAAGAATTACAGCGGTTGTTGGGTATATACCTACCTACATATTTATTAATAATATAAATATGTAAGTATTATAGTAGGTAGGTATCGGTATATTGGTTTCTTAATAATAATAAAATTAAAAGTTATTTTGTAGTTACTTCAAGTTTACAAAAAAAACTACGTGACATGTAACTATATAAAATATCCATTCCGAAGGAATAATGTTCGACAACGCCAACGACATCTTAGGGGCACATCAAATCCATTCGAAGTGGCTAATTGGAATTTTAGGCAACAATTCCATTTAAGTAAATTTGCAGTGAGACAATTTATTGAAGAAATAAGTCTGTTTATGGATGAAGGAGCTAATGTAACAAAATTCCCAGTGCTTTTACAGGTAAGTCCTTTTCACCTAATCAATAGTAATTTATTTAATGCACTTTATGTCAGGTATTGGCAGCGTTCAACTTTTTGGAAAGGGTTCATACTAGCTAGGGGTTGGACAATCATTTAATCTTAGTACGAGTCAACAATAAGTAAGCTGGGATATCAGAAGCAATACAACAGGCAATACAACATATTTCAAATCATTGGAACAAGTTTCTAATGACTGCAGGAATATATAATCAAAGGGAAGTAACTATATATAATATATATATATATATATATATATATATATATATATATATATATATATATATATATATATATATATATATATATATATATATATATATATATATATATATATATATATATATATACACTGAGCTCGTAAAGTTTGGAATAAATTCAATTAATCGTTATTGAAGGATTTTCACAGGAAATCCTCGGACACGTCAACTTTATTTTATAAAATGTCACTTTTTTCAGCCATCGATTTTTTTTTGTTTTGTTCGTTTTTGAGCTATGACGTCATCGACAATTTTTTTAAATGACAACCCATATTTTTTTTCACGGATTTCGATAGAGCACATTTTTCTGAGTGCGAATATGTCAAAAACATAGTACCTTTAACATTAAAGTGTTCGAGATATTCGGTTGCAAAGTTTTAAGAATGAATTATACAAGCGATGACCAAATGCTAATCATTTATCAAGAAAGCGCAGGAAAAACAACAGTTTTGACAGTTGTCACAATTTTGAAGTTTTTCCTCGCAAGTTTGTGTTTTAATCAGTTGAATAATATCATTAAGTAAGTTGATCATTATTCCATCATAATTCATTTTATTTAAAAATGGTCCGTCGTTTGAGTGAAAGGGAAAGAATCGAAATTTTGATGATGATCGGTTACGGGGACAGAGCTCGCACACAAGTAGAAGTTTGCCGTTTATTTAACAACAAATATCCAAACAGAGAACCAATTACACAGTCCACCGTTAGCAAAATAGAACAAAAGTTTTTAGAAGTGGGTCATACGAGAGATCGCCCTAGAACGGGTCGTCCACCAGTGCAACAAGATGTTAAATTGAATGTTCTACTAGAGCTTCAAGAAAATCCCCATTTACCCACCCGCCAAGTGGCGGCAAACAACGGAATAGTTCAAAGCTCCGTCTTGAAATATTTGCAATTGAACAAATGGCATCCGTATAAAGTGGTTTTGGTCCAAGAGTTAAACGAAGATGATCCTGACCGTAGGTTACAGTTTTGCCAAACCATGTTGCGACGCCTGATTGATGACGACGGATTTTTACGCAATATTGTTTTTTCTGATGAGGCTACCTTTTATCTCGACGGCACAGTTAACCGGCAAAACTGTAGATATTGGTCTCCTGAAAATCCACACTGGAAAATGGAAACTCGTAGTAAAAAGTTAACGTTTGGGCTGGTATTGTAGGTAATCGTATTTTGGGCCCATTTTTCTTTGAAGGCGTATTAACAGGTGAAATATATTTAGAATTTTTAAGAGACGACTTAGTCCCTGCACTTGCGGTACTTTACCCAAATGACGTAGATCCAGATCTGCCCCATCACACGATATGGTACCAACAAGACGGTGCACCACCCCATTTTGCAGTGATCGTTCGCGATTATTTAAACCATGTATTTCCTAACCATTGGATTGGTCGCAGGGGAACTATCGAATGGCCCCCTAGATCTCCAGATCTCACTCCCCTAGACTACTTTTTATGGGGCTATTTAAAGAGCAAAGTCTATTTCAATAGACCAAATACCATCGAAGAATTAAAGGACAGAATTCGCAATGAAATTCGAACCATTCAACCCGATACTGTTGGTAAGGTTCTGCAGGAGTTTCAGTGGCGGATGGGATATTGCCAGGAAGTGAATGGAGGTCACTTTGAAAATGTACTCTGATTTTATTTTTTACTTTAATTATTTATCATTTATTTGTTAAAATATTTTTTTATTTATTATTAGCTACCAAAATAAATAATATTACTCCTTAATCTTTTAAAATGTAATAAGCTATAAGCTATTAGAATCAATAAGCTATTAAAATCTTGACCCGCCCGATAGCTTATGCATGGTGCCATGGTACATTTTATAAACTTTGCATCCGAATATCTCGAAAACTTTAATGTTAAAGGTACTATGTTTTTGACATATTCGCACTCAGAAAAATGTGCTCTATCGAAATCCGTGAAAAAAAATATGGGTTGTCATTTAAAAAAATTGTCGATGACGTCATAGCTCAAAAACGAACAAAACAAAAAAAAAATCGATGGCTGAAAAAAGTGACATTTTATAAAATAAGGTTGACGTGTCCGAGGATTTCCTGTGAAAATCCTTCAAGTTTATCTGTATCCATCATGTTTATCTGTATGCTGGCATGTTCGTAAATTATTTTAAGAAATATATTATATATTAGTATGTCATATTTTTTTTAGTTACAAAACTACAACATATTTAACAGGGTTAAGAACCCTTAAACATTACACATTAAATTTCCTAGCTAGAGTATTTTCCTGTAGTTTCATAGATTTTCCTGAACAGTGAATTTACTTTTGCTTGGCTCCTAAGTCTCCTGACTTAAACTCGTTGGATTTTTCTCTGTGGGCTCATTTCAAGCAACTGTCATTTCTCTAGTTAGGTACGTTTTTAAATATTTATTATTGAATTAAATATGTAGTTCGGGGTCTAAAACATTAGTCTTATATTTTTTTGTATGTTCAATCGGTGCCTGGACATTTTTTACACTTATTATAATTCTCCTCTTTAAAGTTTACCTAAATACCTGAACTGGTTTGAGAAATTATAGAAATAATCCTTTTTTAAAAGTGATTATTTCTGTATTTGATTATTAAATATTTGTGTACTTTATCATTGTATTTTATATATAAAATAAAATATAATTTGACAAAACATGTACTTTATTCCTTAAATAGTACCTATCACCATTAATTATCATTATCATCACAAGTAAGTATTTTATTCTACAAAACAAAATCACATTATTTCTAAAAGAAATTAAAATCAAATATATTATGGGTCCGCCAATAGGGACGCTCGATCTTTGACAGCTCATGGCGGCCATATTGTTTGTGGTAGAGTTGGCAAACGTAGTTGTTATTATTCAGTGTATCTTCACAAATCACCATGAACCAATTCAGCCGCGAGCAACATGTGCAAATTGTTAAAACTTATTACGAAAATCATTCATCGGTTCGAGCAACGTTCCGCGCGCTCCGCCAATTTTACGGTGCAATTGATCGTCCTGCTGAGTCGACTATCCGTCGTCTGATTAATAAATTCGAGGTAACCGGTTCGGTGAACAATCAGCCAACACTGACGCGTCGTCGAAACGTCCGATCTGCCCAGAATGTCGCCGCTGTGCGCGATAGTGTGCGTGAAAATCCGCGACAGTCAATTTCACGTCGCGCACAGGAACTCCGCCTTTCGGAAACATCACTTCGCCGAATCTTGCATCTGGATTTGGGCATGCATCCGTACAAGATCCAGCTGACACAAGAGCTCAAAATAAACGACCATAGACAGCGCCGTATCTTCGCTGATTGGGCTTTAGAGCAGTTGGAAGTCGACCCCGATTTTGGTCGCAAAATCATCTTCAGCGATGAGGCACATTTTTGGTTAAATGGGAATGTCAACAAGCAGAATTGCCGTTATTGGGCCGAGAACAATCCACAGGAGGTCCACCAGGTCGCAATGCACCCAGCAAAGGTAACTGTTTGGTGTGGATTTTGGGCCGGAGGCATCATCGGGCCGAATTTCTTCGAGAACGACGATGGTGTGTCCATCACGGTAAACGGCGAACGATACAGATCCATGATAACGAACTTTTTCTGGCATGAAATCGACAATATGGATGTCGAGGATATGTGGTTTCAGCAGGACGGCGCTACGAGCCACACAGCGCGCGCCACAATGGATCTTCTGCACGAGCGCTTCGGAGGAATGGTTATCTCGCGCGGAGGCGACATCAACTGGCCACCGAGATCGTGCGATTTAACCCCACTAGACTATTTCTTGTGGGGTTTTCTTAAATCACAGGTCTACGTAAACCAACCACAAAACACTGATGCCCTCAAAGTCAACATACGCCACGCCATCGATGAAATACAGCCCGATTTGTGCGCCAGAGTCATTGAAAATTGGACTTTTCGTATGCGCGCCACCCAGCGAAGCCGAGGTGGACATTTGACCGATATTATTTTCCATACATAATGCCTTCGAATACTCTTTCAAACAAAAAATAAATTTCATTTATACCTCTCACACAACTTGCTTTATTTCATTTTAAAGATCGAGCGCGCTTATTGGCGGACCCTTTATAAAGATGTAATGAAAGGTACCTACCTACTAATAGTTAATAACATAGATTAATGGTTAATAGTCAGAAAAAGTAGTAAATTATCTAAGTAAAGGGCGCGCCACCACAAATTCACCCCTATTTAACTTTGTTATCTACCTATGAACGGATTTGAAAGGCAAAAAACGTTCACTCAAAACAATCCGAACTTTTCATTGGCCGCTCTTCTGTAGATAAAAGATGCCGCTCTTCATAGACATAGACTAGACATTGAACTTATGCGTAAAATCACAGATAACTTGTAGAATTAACTACATCGAATTTCCATTGTACCGAATTTCAATAGTCTATTGCTATATTCTCTAACATGAATATACAGATCCGTTATTTATGAGGAATTTTAACAGATCCGTTAAAGTGTCCTTTCTGAATACCACTTTCTATATTTTAACATAACGGGGTGTTAAAAATTTTAACAGATGTGAATGGGAATAGACCCGTATGTATGTATTTCCCTGGCACACCCTAATTAAAAGAGATATCAACTTACTTATCAAGTTATTTTGAGTTTATATTTGGATAGCTTAAATAAATAGCTTTCAGTTCAAGCAGTAGAAAGTCAATTAACACATAAAGTTAAAATAATATAACGAGGTAGTGATCATTATGATTGTCTGATCTTTACAGCTCATGGCTGCCGCTAGGAGTAGGCGGCCGCGTGGGGCGGCCAACTTTGAGGGCGGAATTTGTTGAATGTTATCTACAGCATTTACATAGTACATGTGATTTATATCAAAAACTGCCGATACAGGCGTTGTCTTGAGGCATTGCTAAAATTTTAGGGTCATATTTAGTAGTTTTGGACCGATGTAAGCAAAATATTTGTGTTCTACAGTTTTATGTCTTATTAACTATTTCCCCCACCCCCTTCCCTCATATCGGAAACACCGTTTGAAAAAACAAGCAAATCGTTTTCTGCGCGCTAGGCGTTTGTTTGCAACAAAAAAAATATTCGCTGCTACCATCGTACAGCGTATGAAGAAACCAAGAAAAAGCCGTTTGACATTTTTATTGGCATTTTAAAAATTTTCTTTTTCGCCCTCTTCTAATTATCCCACCACCTCCAACCAGCGGTCTCGTATTTCCTTCATAATAGCTCTTTCACAGAAAAAAATTGCGCCTTCAACTCCGCTCACCATCGATGGAAAATCAATTTGATTTTTCCTATTTTCGCAACTATAATTAGCAATATCTCGCGAACCAATTATCCGATTTCGCTCAGCTTTAAATGAGCGAGTGTGTTTTGTCGCACTCTTCAATTAATATGTCAACTTTTTTTGTAAAGTTAAAAGCCGCCGACATATGCGTTAAAAACGATTTTCGATGCTTTTAATTGATCGTTCACCCTCCCCCTCCCCATCGACCCTGTCTGCACAAACCATGCCAAAATGATAGGAGGACCAAATGTGATAGATTGGGGAAAAAAAATTTAAATCTGAGTTGTCTGTTTTCGACCTATATTTCACTCAGATCCAGACGATTAAAAAGACTATTATATTCCCCGCATCTTATTACCCTCGGGACTTCGCCCCTCGTAAAATAATCTTGGTGTTCTGGTATTAATAATAATAGCATTTTCTATCTTGGTATATAATATGCTTGTATATTATATGAATATTTAATAATTGTGCAATGCAAGAGACCGGAAGTAGCTGACTATTATAAAATAATTTCCGCAACACTTTCCGTAAAATACCTAGAACGCCTGTCATTTCTCGAACAATTACATAAATCTAATAGGAATAGGACAAACTGTAATTTGTCACCCTTTCTGGTCTGCTGGTCCACATGGCGTTGCTGAAATTACGTTTATTAATGACACTAATATTAGCATAATAATTAATTGTCATTTTTTCTTAAAATTAATTCCGATAAATTTACCAACAGCTCTTATGCTTTACTTTTTCAGAGCCTTCATTTTTGTCGCCGTTTGAAATATGAATTTACTTTAGTAGGTATAGTTTACAAAACTTTGCTGTTTACAAATTAAAAATAACAATCAATTATTAGACCAATTATACAAGTGCTTTCGTTTATCTAAAGGGAACATTTCCTAGAGTTAGTGATGCGTAAATTAAAGAGGGGATTTTTGTGGATCTGCGAATTAGGAATTTTTTTGAATACGCGAAATTTGATTCTATCCCTGAAGACAACGAAAAAAGATGATTCCAGGCATCTTTTTTATCCTTTAAAATCGTTGCATTATATTTTCTGGACAATAAAAGAGCAGTAAACTACAGAGAACTTGATGCGCAACTTCTTTCTTACTGCGAAGAGATAGGGCAATTTATGTTTAAATTTAGGTTAGAAATAATATTTCGACGTATTTTGTACAGCGATATATTTAAATACCGTTGTTTCATGCTCTTTGTATAAGCTCATAGTACGGGAGATAGTGTCACTTTTTAACATCATAACAGTCATTTGATCCAGCGCGCGGTCTGACGGTCAGTTACCTTATTAACAATATAGGAACTACCAATGGTAAAAAATCAGAATGGATCAAATGACTTGTTAAAAAGTGACCTCCCGTACTATTACAATTAAGATTTGTTAATAAACAATACAGTTTTACCTCTTCCCGGCCTTCTCGAGCCAACCAATATCTGTACCGGACAATTTAGGACTACTTGGTGCAAACACTGACAATACAGGGTGTTTCTGAATTGGTTAAGTTGATTAAGGGGTGATTTTCAGAAAATATTAAGGTGTAACTTTTATATCTTATCATTCCCAAAACCCCTTCCCCTCCAAATTACAGCCCACTAAAGTTAACGAAAGAAATTTTTTTTTTATATTTTCCACTATGGAAAATTTAGAAGAATAAAATTTGGGGGACAACTTGCACATAAAATGACAGTTTGTAACCCTGAGATATTGTTACAAGGGGGTAAAGTTTAGTTAATTTTTGTAACCCTGAGATATTGTTACAAGGGGGTAAAAAAACCAACCCCTATAATATTCTTCTTCAGAACTTTTTAACGCGTCAACATTTCTTTATTTTTATGTGCAAAGAAACGTATCTTCAATCTGAAACTTTTTTTTCTCTTGAGTTTTCTTCGACAAATTTATTGATTGATCACAGAAAAATAAAATTATACTCACATTGTCTTTCAAATAAATATCATAAGGGCATCTAAGTTTTCCGAAAAAAATCAAAAAAAAATGTTGCTAGGTAATATTTTAACCAGAAGCATGAGTGCTGGTGGCAACAAAAATCCGATTCGAAGACGAGGATTTTTGCACTTGCACGAATGCATTTTGTTAAAATATTATTTAGCAATGTGTTTTTTCCATTTTTTTCACAGGAAAAATTAGATGCTCGAATGGTATTTGACAAGACTATTTCATGAGTAACAGATTATTCTACATACACATAGCTCTTACAAAACACACTACCTATTATACATGCATACATAATAAGTATGTAGGTACTAATTTGAAAACTAAAAAACATGTAATTTATTTATTCACAAAATACTACAAACTTAATTATTTATGGTACAATTAAAATATAAATTGAAATGTTTGTACACAGTAGGTATTGTTTGAAATCTTTGTTAACTCATTGATAACGTTGGGTGTAGGTAAATCATTAATGTTGTTGATGGGTCCAGCTGTACAGTGAGAAGCTCGAGGAGTGGCTGCAGGATATTCTGTTTTTTGGTTTTTAGCTGGAGGTTCTGAGGCGTCACTTCTAAGGGTGTTATCATGCGAGCTTCCCTACTAGACTTAAAAATAATATCTTTAAATGAACCAAAAATTATTTTCCACTTCATAAAATACATCTCTTGCATTTTTTTTGCAACGGTGTTCCACATTGTCTTCAGAACTAGTTCTTTGTAATTTTCACCATTTTCTTTCTTCATATTCCAAGCCCAATATTTCAGGATTAGGTTTAGTTGCTCTAAACTTGTAGTTTCCAAAAACTCGTATTTCTTTGCCTTGCAGAATTCCGTAAACTGCTTCCATATTGATGTATGGGTTTTAACGGTATTAAACGGTATACAGTACACTTTTCTCGATCGCCAGATCAATATTAGTGATAGAATCACTTCCAAAGCGACTCATTTTCACTATATGAGCTGACTAGTACTGTTTAAAAATAATATTATAAAATGTATTGACAATAAAATCAGAAAGTTTAGCGTCGTTTTCTGGTGTCCTAGGAGACCATAATTATTAGTTATCAAAGGTATTGTAATTTTTGGTGACAACAGCTGTCAAGTTTTGCCGCGGGTAAACTCGAGAAAACTGCTGACAGGTGCTGTCATACAGTTTTTCCATCTAGAAACCAGTTGTTATTCAAAATTGCGCTTTTGTGATTGGTGGAAATTAAGACGAGGGAAATAGTAGGTGAAATAAACTCAAGTAAGCTGTTGTCAAAGAAGTATTGTCATCGTTCTTGTTTTCCCTAATGTATAGAGAGTTACTATAATGGAAAATAAAAGAATGGCAATTTTATTTAATTGAATGAAACTATAAATTACAAAATGCCACAATAACATATTAAATAAGTGCACTATTGTAGCAAACAACAGTATCAAACTAATAACAATAGTATCAAAATACCAATCACAAATGCAAAAATCCAACGGATTTAATTCATTAAATAATCATCAATGACACCAAGCCACGCATTTAATGGAAACTGTTCATGTGGATTATCTTCAGCCCATATGTGATTATAATGGAAAATTCCAATAGATTCTCTTGAAAAGTTAGCCTCATCAGTAAACAAAATAGGAGATAAAACTGTGGAACTTGGGTGATCATTTGAATTATCCATTGACAAAAAATTAGCAGAGGTAGAAAGTCTCGAGGTAAGAGCGCTTGTACTCGTTGGATATGATACGGATGCAACTGCTGTTCTTTTAAAATTCTAAATACCGTGTAATATATCGGTAATTTTTCTTGTACTTGTTTCAGGATATTCTTCTATTAAATTAAAAACAGCCTCCTCTAGCTGTACGGTTCTTACTTCTCGAGCACGTCCGCAATTGACAGTTCTTTTAAAAAAATTACCATTTTCTCGTAGACATTGATGAATACGTGTGAATATGCAATGATGAGGTAATGTTCGTTCTTGATATAACTGAGAGTAAAGCCGTTGAGCATCTAATGCATTTCCATCAGCACGGCCACATCTGCCATTTCGGCATTTGTATAGTTTACCATTTTAACAAGCTGTACCTATTTATTTTAACTGTAAAATTGCGATAACAAAATTATACTTAAATGTCATAATGAGTTAAATACTTGTCATATGACTTTATTTGACAACCCCCGTCAGTGAATTTATTTGAAAGGCATTGTGAACATAATTTTATTTTTTGTGGGCAAACATCAATTTCTCGAAGAAAACTCAAGTTGCAAAAAGTTGCCGATTGGGGTTATATTTGCACATGAAATTAAGAAATATCGACGCCTGAAAAAGTTCTGTAGAAAAATATTATAGTGGTTGTTTTTTTTTACTCCCTTGAAACAATATCTCAGCGTTACAAAAATTGTCACAAACTGCCATTGTATTAGTGCAAGTTCTTCGCCACATTTCATTCTTCTAAATTCTTCTATAACGGAGAAAATAAATAAAACATTTTTTTCCCCAATTTTAGTGGGCTGTAACTTGGAGGGGAAGGGGTTTTGGAAAACAATTTATATGAAAGACCCACCTTAATGAAAAATCACCCCTTAAAACCTTTCGCATCAATTTAGAAACACCCTGTATATTATTTATTAATTGAAAGTGTTTATATATTTGAACCATTCCATTCTAGAGAATCAGAACATAAAACAATATATTGTTAAAAAATTCTGTGACCGGCGCGCACACCAAAATTTTAAATCACTCTAATCTGGTGTAGCTGAGGCCGAGTTAATTCGCCTATTCTATTGCCAGCTACCTAATTGTCGCCATCCTCGTGCAGATGTTTTTTTTCATGCAAAAAAAAATATTAACAGATATTCAGGAAGTTAGGTATCCACATAAATGGAAGTGCCAATAAATTACTGTCGGTTGTCGACACATTGTCGATTGTTATTAATGGTATAAATTATGCGAGAGCTAAAATATTCTTCAGTTCATATTGCAGTACAGAGTCGGGCTATCTACAACAAAAATGAGGTGCTACGGGTATTTGGCTCTGATTGTATTTGCAGCCATTTTGGTACGTCAAAAAAAATTCTCCCCGCAGAAAAATCAATAAAAATAATACAGAAGAGCATACGCAATTTATCTGTAGCTTTAATATACAGAGTGGAATTTTTTTTTTCTTGTTTCTTTATTCAGTTAATTATTGTTTTATGCGGTAAATATTTAATATATATCCTCTTCGTAATAATCTATTCATTATTACGATATATTTAATCTAGTTATATGATTCTGAGATTTTTCTTTTAAACCAATTTAGAAATATATTTCAAACAGTATTAAAATTAGTTTTTGTTGCATTTTTTTAGTGTTTGGGTGATGCTTATCCTCAAGGAGTATACAGTAGTGCCTCCGGAGCCGAAGGGGGACATGGAAAGGCCCTCTTACACTCGTCAGCTGCTGAGGTGGTCCACCAACATAGTTCCTCGTGCGCTGGGGGTCAGACAGGTGGCCCAGGACCAGGAGGTCCTCCTGGACGTGGACAAGGTCCTCCGCGTAAGTTACATAATATATTATATTCGTTATATTATTATCATGACTCTGGATCATCATACAGTAAGGATTTTTTACCTTGTGATTCTATTCTTGTCGATACGTTTTCTGGCTGTTGATTATGTTCGTGACTTTTTTTTATTGTTTTATTTTTTTTTTGTTTTTTTTTTATTAGTCATTGTATGTTATATTTCCATTTTCTCAGCACCACCACCAACCACCACCGCCGCCTCATCCAAATGAATGAACTGCACATGAATCGGTGTGATTTTCTTGAAATTAACTGGATACTGACAATAAAATATATTAAAAATAATATCTGAATTTTATTTGGTTTGAATTTAAAAAAAAATCATGACCAACAAAAGTGACATTTCCAAGAAGAAATTTCGATGTTCTGATTAGTCAACATATAGACATGCAAAATTGAGGTTTGATTAGAATAAGAAATTATGCAAAATTGTTAGAGTTTTACTTGTACTAAAATAGTATACAGACTCCAGAATGAAATATATTGAGGTAAATCAAAAACCAAATACCTAGAACGATTTTTGTAAATCATAACACTAAGTACGGGAACGATGGAAATCTAAAACCCCCTGTCAGTTAAATCTTTGGGGTAAATTAGTTATAATTCGTCTCACCGACAGCGGAGCGCGATACCGTTAATGCTAAGTTGTCGAATTGAATAGCTCCTGAGCTAGTCCTAGCTGAGCGGCTAGCTAAGACCGCCGGCGCCGCCTATGATTAAAATTTGTCAGCATGAGAAAAAAGTCATAATGGGTAGGTATTTAAGAGAACTTTATTTAAAACGTTTTTAAACAATATTAAATTTACTTTTCTGCTTCCGCTGGAGGTTCAGTGGGTTCTGAAATAAAATAGGAGCATATTAAATTCAATAAACTGATATTAATATCAAAATTATAATGAATATCAGAGTCGGTAATCATTATAATTTACTAAGAATTTGATTGTACGAGAACCCGTTTTGAAAAACATAAAAACTAGAAATATTATTATTATTATATTTTTCTAGGACTAGCAATAACAGACTTTGTTACTTTTTTCAGACATTTTAATATCATAATTTGATCGATTTATTTCTCTCTTAGTCGAGTATTGCACAAAACAGATGATTTCTGACATTTTTCTATCGTTATTTAAAAAATATATATCGATAATATAAAAAATAAATTTCTAAAAAGAGTAAATTTTAAAAAATCAGATATATCTATTAGATGCATATTTTTGCTTTCTACATTTTTTAATGGAAACTGAACGAGTGGGAAATGTAGCATTTGTCGTGTGTTTTTTTTCTCCTTATAAATACGCACATTAATGTTAGGTGAACAAATAAAAACACGTGAAATTAATAAAGTGTGCTCCTGACGGGATTTGAACCACGGGTACCTCGACGTTACCGCACATAAAATTGTTCTTATAGTTGATTTATGTTACTGGGAGGTCCAGAGTTGAAAAAATTGCTTTACACTTTTATAAAGAGAATTCCGTTGGTGATTAGAGCTTGTGGAGTAGCGTGACTCTCTTTTAAAACATTAGCACAAGTAACTCACAAGTTTTTCAAATAATTTAATCTGTAAATTTTCAGAAGGGGTAAACCTCCTGAAAATTGCTGCATTTTGAAAAGGCAGATAAACTTTTGGATGAATATATTTCCGATCGCTTTGAGGCTTTCCAGATTCATTTAAAAAAAGTTTTAATAGCAATTCAATTCAATTCAAAGCATTTATTTGGTAATTAAAGAATATTTGGAATGTCGTCCGAGGACAATATCATCCCCGGGACCAGCCAGATATCCACGCGCAAGTAGGGACGTGGCAATTGAGGGGAATTAGAATTTGAATAATCATAAGTTGTACTCGTGTCTCCCTGCGAGACTTTTTGGCTTTCTTGGGGGTAAAAATGCCAAACTAAAAACCCCCGTGCTCAAAATAATATTGGCATATACAATGAGGGACTGGGTTTCTTTTTCACATTTCATTTATAATGGTGTTCCCAACATTTGCGCCTATTTTCTGCTTTATGCGAATTATTGTAAGTAAACTTACCCCCTGTATTTTAAGCTACTTTGACCGGGTTAATGTATAACAACACATTATTCAGCAACGGTTTTATTTGCAATAGGGAACATGTCTAAAATTTTAAATATAAAAATGATACATAGCGTAACATTGTAATAAAACGTGTACTTCAAAAGAAAACAAACGGTTCGCTCGCGCCCGTGCCTTTAACAAATTTATTATTGGAAATTAAGGCGTCATATTTTGCATATCTTATTTTTCAGTATGGTAGAACATTCTTATGCGATAAAAAAATGGGAATATTCTCTATTACCTATTTTGATGTTGCAATATCTGAAAATGTATTGAGTATGTCATTTCAGACTAACATATAACAAACAATAAGTAAGTATTATCTCTTGTCAGTTTGACAATAATTATTATCAACATACCTTTTGAGTTTGATTTATTAAATTCAATTTAATTTTAAAACATCTCTATTCGGTAATAGTTATGTTTCCAAGAAGTAAACAAGTCGATATTTTAATAATTTATGGACAATGTGGCAAAAACGCTGCAGTAGACGAACGTGTCTATCAAGAAAAATATCCCAGTCGACGTTACCATCCATCGAAGCAATGCATAATTGTCTTAATTAGAAAGATGAGTGAAGATAACATGAACAAGGCAAGTCTATTGTCAGGGAGGCGGTGGAAGCTAACGTGGAAGCTAACTTTAGCATTCGTAATCCAACAATGGTATCTTTAAGGAGCAAGACACTAGATACTGGTCAGTAGAAAACTAATATAGAATAAGCAAAGGAAATTTCCTAGAGGGATTTGGCGTAAATGTTTGATATGGGATAGTTGGCTCTCGAATTATCAGATATTTTTTTTTCAGGGACGTCTAACGGATGAGGGATATTTAGAGAATCCCCGAATTTAGGATATCCAATTGAGGAATTTACCGCTGGCGGAAAATAGATCTTTACAGCAGTTAATTGCGACTAATGGACCGATTCAGTGGCCTCCTCGTTCACCGGAACTTTCTCCTCTGGATTTTTCTGTGCGGCCACATAAAAATCTAGTGTACACATCGCCACCAGTATTACTCCTGAAGAGTTACGTAATGTCAAAGAAAACATTTTCTGAGCAAGAAAGTGTGTGCAAGGTGAACATTTGAGAACTTGATTCACGCGGCTAAGATGTGAATATTTGATAGTATTTTTATTGATGTTTCACATATTTTTGTTTTTGTTAATTCAGGAATATCTGTACATACTATCATTTTAAATCGTTTAAAATAAAATACCTAGGTCTGAATAAGCAGTTGTGTAAAAAAGCAATTTATCAACTTCGGACTTATCTGTAACACAAACAAAAAATCCAATACGTACACTTCTTTGATTTTTTATAAATATTGCAACAAATTATAGATCCGCCACAGCACACAACAAAAAAAATCGAAATGGTGTAAACGGGCAAGAAATATGGTACAGTTATATACCTCTAGATATTGAACGCAAATACTTACGAGGACGTGCTGCTCCTCTCCGGCCATAGCAACTAGCAGTGTGCTGATGGCTATTGACAATGCCATGGTGTAAATTCTTAGCCACCATAAATGGTGGCATTGGTATTGAATCCATCCCGGGAGGCAGTGGGAAACCTTGTGGTCTGCCCGAACCATGTTCCTGATTATGCAAAACATTCGTTGAGTATAATATCTTTGATTATTATAGGTGTTATATTATCAAGGCTAATATATAAGAGTTCGCTTCAATCGTTTTCAATTAGAGATGAAAATATAAAGGGAATTAAACGGATTCAATAATATGTAATTATTATTGCATTCTTACCACTAGTGTCAAAAATACTAAAAGTCCAATGACTGCTATGAATTTGTTCATGTTGGTAATCAGTAGTTCTGTAGTATAGGTGCGATTTTGAAGTACTATTACTAAATTATATAGATGCAATCCAACCTTATATACACGTTGATGAATTAAATGTGTAGGAAATAGTGATGTACCTACATGAGATAGTTTCATGTCGTGTTTTTTTGCATCCGGTTTTAATATTATTAATTGTTTCTATACTGTTAGTACACGGCAAAAATAGAAGAAAAAAATTATAATAAGCTGATATATTCTGAACCGACATTTGATTGAGGGGTAGCAGTACAGGATCGAAAAGTTCCCATCCCTAACTGGTGACCTTCATCCCTTTTTCACTCTTATAATGACATGGCGCTGGGTTTTCAATAATATCTCGAAAATGTAATATTCTAGGGCAAAAACAGAGGTATTAAAAAATATTTAGAATTAAATTTTCTATAAAAAATATCCTATAAGTCGTGCAGATTATCAAGGGTGTTCGTGTTAATCGACGGCAATGTTAGAGGTAGGTAACAAAAACGTTTTAGGATGTCAACACAATATTTATCCAGCCTTACTAATATTTTGTAGCATTCGGTTTCAAGAACTTTTGTAAATTATATAGAATTTAACAAGAACCAACATTCCACACCACCTAGGAAGTAGAGTTTGTCGGTGCGTTTTATTTTATGTGGTTTCCCCTTGAAGCCTAATAAACTAAAGGCATTTATTCTTGCTCAAATACAATTGCATTTTACATAATTTTAAATCAACCTTGAAACATCCGCATCGCTTTCCGCAGCCCTTTTTGCAGGCACACGAAATTAACTCTAAAATTGATAAGGGAGCTGGTGATTCAGTAGTCAAAACAGGTATTAAAATATCACCTGATTTCTTCCATCCCCATTCTTCTGGCTTTAAAACATTTCCATGCCAAGCCTGAATTTTGTGGTAAACCCGCAACGATGTTCTTGCAAAGCTGCAAACGTCAGGGGTAGCCTTGCCAAAGTAACCGTTTGACTAGAATTTCCAACCGAGGCGTTAAACAGAACATACCTCTGATGATTTATTGATGTTTCATTTTTTGTGCTTTATATAGCGCAAGAGTAAATATTTTCCCAGCCTCAGTAATATCCTGTCTTGTAGCATTTGGTTTGTCAAAGTTTTTTAACAACTTCTTGTAAATTTCTTTCTGAGTTTAATAAATTACACTGTGAAAAATGACATAACTGACCTACTCATTGGGAAAAAAACATTTGTGAGAACTGCTTTTCTATTTGCTGTAAATTAAAAACAAAATTAGCGTAAGAAACTGCTAATTGGCATAAGTAAAATGATTCCCGTAAAAGAACACACTTGCTGCTACTGCACTGTGTATTTATCACTAATCAAAAAATTAATTAATACCATGTGCAAGTGATTTTAGGTAGTTACTATTAAAGTACGAGTTGTCGTAACTTTGGGCTTTTGAATCCACTGCTCTATTACTTTATTTCAGCATCTTCTCCTTTCAGCCAACTAACAGAGCTAGTTGCCACAGTTTACCCAGAGCTTGCAATAAACACTTTTCGTTCGATATTACAAGCTTCGCCGCCTTCGGCTTTTCCCGGTCGGCTACGGCTAAAGCATCTCTACTGCCATGCTTCTCATCTCATTTTGTAATTTTTGTATTGCGTCGTGAGTCGTGATGGAAGGTCAGTGGTGTTTTGTGGTTATATAAGTTGTGTTTATTGTGTTTTGTTTGGCGCGGATTGCTATGTAGCGAAATAGACTCACTGGATGAATGGACTGATCAGATCTTTGTTCTATATTTTATATTCGAGTGTTTAATTTTGAGTATAGGTTCATTTTTACATTACTTAAATATACTTCCAGTATAAGTATAACAATTAGGCCATTTTTATTTTCATAATTATTATATTCTTTAGTTTTGTATTACTGCAATACAAGTATTTGATATTTATTTTATATATAATATATTAGAATAAAATAATACATATTAGATTTTAATTCTGAGCTAAGTATACCTTAGCATATAGTTTCATTTTTACATTCATCATGCTTTTAGTATAAGCAAAGTTTACGTAAATTTTGGTATAAGCATGACATTGTCATTGGCCATTTTTCTATATTTATAATTTTATTTTATTTAGTTTGCTATTCCTGCAATATAAGTAGGTACCTTTGTATGGTAACAAAAATATAATATTTATGAATCTTCTTTCTTTCATTCAACAGTGAACAACTAATTATTCAGTTAAAGTAATTAAGATAAATCAGTTGCTATAACTGAAGTATGCATTTGAAAGATTTCTGAACTGATATGTAACTACTGGTGAAGTTCATTTGCAGCAACTCCGGTAATAGTTGATTTAATTGGAAGAGTAAATATTACTGATGTGGAATGTCACCATCAAAATTTATCACTTTGCAGCAACTAACTAAGGTGTTAGTGTTAACTAGAAGTTAGAACATTCCATTTGCCACAAAGAGTCAAGTACTTAGATATTAGAGCAATTGTGATAAATACCCACTTGTAAACCAAATGTAGTTATCATACCAAATGTAGTTATCATAAAGCAACTTTGTAGTTGTCCCCTATGTTAATGAGATTTTCATTTATTACAAATGAGTTTTCAGTTACCACAATTGTTTTTTTTTCTCAGTGTAATAGTTTGGAGTTTGCCTTTCCAAAAAAAGCAGACGTTGTGTCACTACCACTAAATGCATGAGCAAAAAGAACTGTTTCTCTTGAGTTCTTAAGGACATTTGATAACTGTAAATCTTTAAAACTATAAATTTATGCTTATATATTACCTTGGGCCTCCCTTAGTAGTATAATATCCTTTTTCTACAATCGCCTCAATAGTAGGCTTTTACGCTTTCAATTATCAACGTACGCCATTTCCGATTAATGACATAATTGTCGCTTTAAAGCGGCAATAGTGTCAATTCCCGCTCGCTTCTTTATTACAAATTCCTTAGCAGGCGCTTGTCAGGCAAAAATGACACTTGTCTACAAAAAATAGTGCTACCGATAAACCAAAGTCACTTTCTGCGAGAAATATCACTTTAAATCTCTTATCTGAAAAATCCCGAAATAAATATGAAGCACAATGTAAGAGATTTACTACGTGGTGTAATACCAATAAAGTAAAAAATATTCAGAAAACGTGTTACTGGCTTACTTTGGAGAATAATCGCAAACTATGAAATCGTCATCATGATGGTCTATTTATTCCATGTTAAGAACAACTTTAACCGTGAAACACAATATCGACATCAGTCTCTATACCAAGCTAATAGCGTTTTTAAAGAAAAAGGCAGTGGGATATAAACCCAAAAAATCTACATCTACCATCTACATCACACAATGTAGAATCCCGTACAGCAGCAGAGTTGACACTTCCAGAAATTACTAATGAACCGTCAGTATCAGGAATAAATATTAAAAATTGTGAAAACTGCACTTTTAATTTTAATATAGTTCAAAATAAATAATATTGCGTGAAATTGAAAACTGTTATCTTATGCAATAAGTACAACTGTATCTATTTTTTGTTGAAATATAAATTGTTTCTGGTAATCAGGTTTCTATTTTTACTCATAATTAAGTATAATTTGTACAATTTATCACACTTAAGACCCTGTAAACACCTTGTATCATAATGTCACAATATCATATAATATATTGCTGCAAATAGATTTTATGAGAAATGTAGCTAACAAAAAAAAAAACTTAAATCTTCTTCTTATATAAACATATGTCAAATACATACAAGAACACACTGTATTAAGCGATCGTAGAAAAAATGTTGTATGTATAACGCCGGCTCCACACTTGCGTTATTCGCTGACGAATAATCGCTGTTCGGGAAATATACTGCATGTGTGGATAAAAAGTTCGTGCTTGTTAGCAAATATATTCAGCGTGTTTGCCCGAACACGAATATTTTCCGCCTCGAGTCGATAAATTAACACACATCAAAGCACCCGAATATTTGTTCAGTTCATGTTCGCGCCATCGTCCACACTTGTGTTTAAGTTTTTCAGGTTAGGTTAGCTTTCTCAACGTAAACATAGTATCGTAGTTTAACGAGTTTGAAGATTTTAATATTTTTTTCCGTCGACCGTGTATTTACGAGGTTAATTAATGTATACAAAATCGTTTATTAATGACCCCTATTAATGCATGATTTTCTATTAATAAACGATTTTAGTGAAACATACGCATAAATTTAAATTTCCAAATCAAGATGCCGTGTCATCAATCTGTCACTGTCAGTAATGTCACGCTTAATATTTGAAATATAGTTTTGTAAAACGCCTTCTTCTTCTATGCTTCTTCTGCTCCATACTTTTTGACATTGGTGCAGACTGTTCAGTCGTTAAACGACTGAGTGGTTGGAAATCCACTGCTGTTGCAAAAGGATATATTCAAATTCAGTACAAAATAAAGTTGTCATAGCTAAAAAAATCTTCTATGAATCTCACAAAAATCCTCATACTAGTTCTACCAGCGCCGAAAAAATCATCCAAGATAACGACATAAACGTAAATTTAAATTCAGAATATCATAGAACTGATCATTTATCTGTATAAACACAAATCAGATTTGTGATACTTTAAAATAATTAATGAATAATTGAATTTGTACTTAGTTTTCTTAAATAAAAATGTAAAATAAGATTTTCTCCACTTTATTCAAAGTACAGTCGACGGAAAAATTTTGTAACTAACTCGTATATTAAACCGCGATTAATAATCTCAATAATTAACATATCTCGATTATTAATCGCTGTCATTAATACACTAGTTCGTTAAATAACTATTTCCGTCGACCGTGTATTAACGAGGTTAATTAATGTATACAAAATCGTTTATTAATGCCCCTATTAATGCATGATTTTCTATTAATAAACGATTTTAGTGAAACATACGCATAAATTTAAATTTCCAAATCAAGATGCCGTGTCAGTAATCTGTCACTGTCAGTAATGTCACGCTTAATATTTGAAATATAATTTTGTAAAACACCTTCTTCTGTCTCCATACTTTCTGACAATGGTGCAGACTTTTCAGCCATTAAACGACTGGGTGGTTGGAAATCCACTGCTGTTGCAGAAGGATATATTGAAAATTCACTACAAAATACAGTTGTCATAGCTAAAAAAATCTTCTGAGAAACTCAAAAAAACTCCTCATACTAGTTCTACCAGCGCCGAAACAATCATCCAAGATAACGACATAAACGTAAATTTATATTCAGAATACTTATCATAAAACTGATCATTTATCTATGCAAACCCAAATCAGATTTGTGATACTTTATAACAATTAATGAATAATTGAATTTGTACTGTTTTCTTAAATAAAAATTTAAAATAAGATTTTCTCCACTTTATTCAAAGTACAGTCGACGGAAAAATTTTGTAACTAACTCGTAATTAAAACGCGATTAATAATCTCAACAATTAACGCGCTCGCTACGCTCGCGCGTTAAAATATCTCGATTATTAATCGCTGTCATTAATACATTAGTTCGTTAAATAACTATAATAGTGATCAGTAAAGTGAAGTGAGTGAGAAGTACCTAAGACTGATAAATAAAATGGAGTGGAGAAATGAAGCCGTTATGGAAAAGTTATCAAATTGGCCCGATGGCTCCTTTACTAAATCTGCAAGCATATCCATTCCACTGTACCTAAAATAATATATTTGTTTTGTATAATTCACCTACATATATATTTTTCATGTCTCAAAATGTCTTGAAGAACTTACCTTTCTCTACTTTGATGAAGAGAAACCATTCACCATCTCCTCTTTCTGGGCTACTTTCTCTTTTCATTTAAAGAATAATTATAATAACACATAAAAAAATAGGCCACTGCAGCTATTGTATCATGGTCATTCATCTTGAAGTAGAGAGGGCGCTTCGCGAATATTTTCCGGGTTAAAGATCAAATCAAAATATTCAGTTTCAAAGGTGATTTGTGTGGATGGTCTAAAAAGCGAACATTCATACATAATTATTTGTTACCAAATATTCGCCGAATTTCCGAATATTTGTATACGCATGCGTGGAGCCGGCGTTACGAGCACAAACTGCCATACCGCTTTGAAAGAATACCGGTAATTTCTTCCGCAAGCGCGCGCCAATATCCTTGGCTATAGATGTGACCTCGATAGGAGGGGGCCGAGCGGTACCATCGCTCTTTACCCCTAATATCTATGTAGGCCGACACCGTCTCGTAAGGGGTAAGCCGCGCGTTTCACGTGACCCTCCCCACAAATGTGATCAGTGTCACGCGAAGTTACGCAGCCTCCCCCGGTCCTGGCTGATGGGCCCCACCGGCAGAGCCTTCTGGCGCTTCTGGCGCTCTTGACTTTCTTCGCCGGTGTGTTCCGCAAGCGGCAATGCAGTACCTACTTTGCGCTCTTAACACATGCACAAATAACTATTTCAGTTGGCGTCAGGGCAATAATTAAGGTAAGGAGATCGACATCTTGTCCTACAATTACGACCGTTTCTGATCTAAAACTTTTTTGTATAACAGTTTGAACTATAACTTTATCAGCATCATCATCCGCGGTTATAGTTTGTGTCTCTTCATTTTGAAAGGTATGAACTAGTTGAGAAATCAATCGTTGTTTGTTGGCAAGGTTGCTTAATAATTTTTCTACAGGGTCTGTAATTGGCGTATTTTGATCAAAAATAACTTTGGGATATGTTCTTGTTAAAATTCTTCATGCATTTGTTTGCATTCAATACCTTTTGTGCTGGTAGGATTATTACCATAACCATCGAAAATAATTGTGGCATCTTTCCCATAATGCCTTTTAACAAATTTAACGTATGTGCTGTAAATCTCCTTAAATGTGCCCTGACTCGGCCTTACAACACGATGATTAGATTTCCGCCATTAATTACTTACTCACAGTTGGCGACATTAATTGGGCGTTCTGGTACGGATTTGAAAATTTGATACAATGATTACTTTTGGTTTTTCTCAACAGTCCCCTTTCATCAAATATAGATAAAGGCACAGCCGTAGGTTCAAAGGCAAAAGGCGTAGGCAGGTCAACACAACCTCTCTCCCTCTAGCATGTGTATGAGAATTAGGCGGTTGGCGGTTAGGATTGTATTGGGATGATTTGAAATATTATCGGGTTGCGTTGTATTCGATTAAGTACCGTATTCAATATAATGAGGCATCTATTTTGTTTAACCCTACAGTTTACGATTTAATAACATAAAAAGTAATAGGTAGAACAATCGATATATACTATAGAACCTTTTTTGTAGAGAATTTTGTTACAAACCTTTTTCTATACCTACGTATGTTTTCTCCCTAAGATAAAGCGTTTAAAACATATTGTAAAAAAACTAATGCGGTGTCGTGTCCTTAAAGGTGAGATAGGGATGAAGCTTACCACTTAAAGGTGGGAACCCTTACAGCCAGTTCCATAAATATGAACAAAAGTGCTCTTTTCGAAAAGTGAACTTTTACAAAAAGTAGACTTTAAATAAAAAAGCTTCAATTTGTGAATATTTATAGTGTTTGCTGGCCTGAAAGTTACGTGTGAAGTTAGTCAAGAGGCAAAACGAGTGACAATTATGACACTTTTATTTATTAATAACCTAACATTTTCGAAGTTGTTTTGTGATGGAAATTTAAATAAATTTTGTTGGTTTGTAAACATTGTCGTTAATAACTTTATTGTATATTTTTATCCTGTTATTGAAGTGTTCATATATATGATAAATAATGAGTCAACGTGACGTGGAAAAAATTCGCAAAAAGTCACTTTCCTGAAAGAGGATGAGATTAAATTACTGAATCCATATTTGCAGAGAAAAGTTACCGAAAATAAAGTGACCAATAAAGTAACAAATGTGGAGAAGGGATTCTTATCAATTATGTGAGAGTATGATTAAAGTTTTATTTTTATTTGAGGACAAGGCTGGGGGGAGGGTGATAACAAAAACGATGGAAATATTCTGTCGTCGCGTCGTTTTGATGAAAACGTGGCCTATATATTTTTTCTCGTCTAAGAAGACACAACGGTGTTAAGAAACTTTACTAATACGTAGGTAGGTAGGTATCTATACAGGGTGAGTCAGTTTTTTGTAGACAAACTTTAACAGGGGATAGACCGCACGTTTTTAAAAAGAAAAGTGCCTATACAGATATGGCCGATCTAGCTTCCTAAGGAAGATACAGGGTGTTAAAATTTAATTTTTTTTTACATGAATGTGTAATATTTTCTGAACGGAATGATATATTCACTAAATATTTTACACATATCTTAACCTGCATAAAATCAACATGTTGTATTGTTCCTGTCGAAAATACTATAGTGGATGTTACTTTTTTCGGGTACTTCGACTATTCTACATAATAGAACTTTTTTTTCGTACGCCACTGACATTATCTGATACATATTTCTAAAATAACGGCCCCTTAGTAACAATTTTGATCTCTTGTAATTTTGCTCTAACTATGACAGTTTTCGAGATATTGGCCGTTGTTTCTCTGACAGTGTAATGTCGTTATTATAATTTTTTTTTCTCGAATTTTCTTTATGACTTATAAACGAACGCTTAGATTTTTTCATGTTTGGGGGATAATGCCTATTAATTAAGGCGCATAAAACAAGCGGTAAGAATGTTCAAAAACTTGCACAGTGACGGGGTGGAAGGGGTGCTCCACCCCTTTCGTAAACAGAACTTCTACGCCAAAGACTATTTAAAAAAAACTGTTATTTTCATTATCTACATACAGTTTAACAAAAATAATGTCCCTTCTTCTGTTTCGAAATTCCTGTGCGTTTCCTAGTTATTTTGATTTTTAGTGTTTGATGTGGTACTAAATTAAGTAATTTATTTATTAGCAATAATAATTATCGGCTAAATATTTAATTCTTTCAACGAAACCTACCTAAATATGGTTTGTTAAGGATTCTAAAAAGCCGAAATCTCTTTATCTCTTTCCAAGTAATTACAATTACAAAAAAAAACATTAGATGAACATTGATGTTAATGTTTATGGAGATATAAACATTTTTGAATTTATAGCAATATTTAATTAACAATAATAATTGTGGAATAAATAACAATTACAAATAACAAAATGTAAACCGTTCTTCTCAATACACATTTCACTGCGACATATCATAGAACGTCTTAAGTTAACTAAATGATGCACCCTTATTTCATTGCAAGCGATCTAATTTCTAATGCGATTTTGAAGTTCCTCAAGTGTATTAACCGGAGTGGTATACACTATTTCCTTAATGAATCCCCACACAAAAAAGTCAAGTGGTGTTAAATCGGGGGATCTGGGAGGCCACGCCACTGGACCTCCACGACCTATCCACCTCCCTGGATAGTTATTGTTTAGCCAATTTCTTACATTTCTGCCATAATGGGCCGGGCACCCATCAAGTTGAATCCAAGACTGTCTTCTTAAATTCAAAGGAATGACTTCCCATATATTACCATGGTGTTCTTCTAAAAATTGTAGGAAATTTTCTGAATTTACACGTTGTGGCAAGAAATAAGGTCCAAACACGTGGTTGCCGTAAATTCCAATCCAGACATTTGTACTAAATTCATGTTGAAAACTTCGTGGTCGAATGGAATGTGGGTTTTCATGTGCCCATACATGCAGATTGTGAAAATTTACTATACCACGACGAGTAAAACAAGATTCATCAGTCCACAGTATATTGGATAAGAAATCCCTATTATTTTGAATGGTGTTAAGAACCCACCTACAATAAGTAAGTCTTCGTTCAGCGTCACCTGGACATAAACCTTGAACAGGTTGAAAATTATATGGGCGCCACTGTGCAAGTTTTTGAACATTCTTACCGCTTGTTTTATGCGCCTTAATTAATAGGCATTATCCCCCAAACATGAAAAAATCTAAGCGTTCGTTTATAAGTCATAAAGAAAATTCGAGAAAAAAAATATAATAACGACATTACACTGTCAGAGAAACAACGGCCAATATCTCTAAAACTGTCGTAGTTAGAGCAAAATTACAAGAGATCAAAATTGTTACTAAGGGGCCGTTATTTTAGAAATATGTATCAGATAATGTCAGTGGCGTACGAAAAAAAAGTTCCATTATGCAGAATATCCGAGGTACCCGAAAAAAGTAACATCCACTATAGTATTTTCGACAGGAACAATACAACATGTTGATCCTATGCAGGTTAAGATATGTGTAAAATATTTAGTGAATATATCATTCCGTTCAGAAAATATTACACATTAATGTAAAAAAAATTGAAACTTTAACACCTTGTATCTTCCTTAGGAAGCTAGATCGGCCATATATTTATAGGCACTTTTCTTTTTAAAAACGTGCGTTCTATCCCCTATTAAAGTTTGTCTACAAAAAACTGACTCACCCTGTATAATACATTCATAAATCGTAACCTTATCCTAACTAATGTTAATAACATTATCTTTATCTCAGCCTAATCCTAGGTTACGAACCTAGTTCAGATTTACAAGTTTTGGCTGGACACTCTTGTTTTTTTACATTAAATGCCCCAATCTCCCAAAAGTATCCTAAATATAGTAATTTACATTTTATAGTTTTTAGTCGATTGCAGTTGACGTCGTAACAAAATTGAATGGGGAGCGGGGACGTGTAGTAAATAAACTGCCCAATAAAACTGCTAATTAAAAATAAAACCGTCCTTGATTCTTAATAATTGGTATCGTAACTGTTAGCAACATGCATACATACATGCAGTTTGCGTGCATAACAATAATAGGTACACATTAATGCACGCAAAAATTTTCAAAATATAATATAATATATTTACCACAAAGAAAATGCTTTTAACTATGAAGTTTCTCCTTCAATTCACAAAACAGAGTCCATGATATTTCGTAATTATGTAGTGCTCCGCACGTATGACATAATATCGAAGGCGGCCATGAGAAGTCCATGGCCATCTCCAGTTCTCCAGATAGTATTACTTTGTGGTTATTCTTGATTTAATAATACATATCAGTTTTGATTGCTTGAAAATGCAGATACTACTCATATTTAAAAACGCTGTTTGTAATTACGAATGTACCGAACAGTTCATATAAATATGCCGCACTTCTGCCTCAGTTTTGCGCGTAACCTCGGCTAACAAGCATTGTTTCTTTGTACATCACGTTTGTTCTGCATTTTTCATAAAGGCTATATATATTGTTAGAATGGCGCTAAAAGATGAGGTCGATCTTAAGGAGATATATAAACAAGATCCGAGTTTAAAAGTAGAGGATGTCGAAAGTCTTAAAGATTGGGCCGAGAAACAACCACATCTGCCCAAAATGACTGGTGAGATTCTTGAGTAACAAAATATTAAGTAAATTGGTAAAATAATGTAAATAAAATTCGGTGAAGCACTTTTGTATCCAACCAATGTTTAATTAAGTACAATATACAGATTTTAGCATGAGGTAAAACCTTCCCTTAATATCTAAGTACACTTAAATTATTATATTATCGTATAGATGCAAGTTAATAATTGTATGTAAATCATTGCATGTACCATATAGTGCCATTGCATTCAAAGTTGCTTAATCCTTCTAGATCTGCAAGTGGCTTTGTTCCTTCATAGTTGCTACTACAGTAATGAATTAGCGAAAACTACTATAGATAATTACTTTACCGTGAAAACTCTGTGTCCAGATATTTTTGGCAATAGAAATCCTGCCGATCCTGCTGTGCAGTCTTCCATGAACGTATTGTAAGTATGCAAGTCTAGAGGGTGCAAATGTGGAATTGGAACTGGAATTACATATACAGGGTGTCTCTAAACTAATGCAAAAGATTTTGAGTATAGTCATCAGTCAAGTAGGCTGTTGTCAAATAAACTCGAGAGACGAAAAAGTTGAAGATTGAAGCCCTCTTTTCATAGGTATCAATTTGATCTATTATTAACTATTAAAGATATCGCATATCTCTTAAATAAAGAAATGTCGGGGCGTTAAAAAGTTCTGATGAAAACTATTACAGGGATAGGGGTTGGTTTTGTTACCCTCGTATAACAATATCTCAGGGTGCCTGAAACTGTCATTTTTTTAGTGCAAAAGTTGTCCGTCAAATTTCATTCTTCTAAATTATTCCATAGTGGAGAAAATAAATAAAACCAATTTTTTGCCCCAACTAGAAGGCACGGAGTTTTAGGAAAAAATATTTGAAAAGCCCCCTTAATTTTTTCTGAAAATTCCATTAAAATCTTTCGCAACCATTTAGAAACACCCTTTATAGGTATGCTAAAAAGTTCTTGCATTTACAGATATTGTGGACTTTCAAATATTGTCTACTTAGATATAGGTACAAATCAAAAATATTATTGATAAATCCCATTTATCGTTTATTTATATGACGATATAAACTGAAGCTTAATCAGTTAATTATGGAAATTAGGTGTACTTTTCAAGGTGCTTCAACATAATATGCGTTGGTAGTTGATTTTACTAAATATAATTTGTCGTTATTTCAGTTAAATAATTCTCTTGCGATGATAACACTATTTCCACGGTCATCGCATAGGTATTTTTAAACACGATTAAATGTAAGCGTTATGGTTTATTGCTACATACAATAATTACAATAAAATGTAGTTAAAATAAACAATATACCTACGTCCAGAAATAATGACTTTGTAGAAAGTCAAGTGCAATACATGTACATGGAATATTGTTATTAAATTAGAACTAATTTATGATGATTTAAGTTGCGACTACAATAGACTTAATAATAGTCAGACGAACGTTTATATTTAGATTTACTAAGACTAGAGACATACAAGCACAACACAAGATTGTTGCCTATGCTGCGCCAGAATCACGGTGGCTACAATAAAATGTACAAACTATCATTTGTTATTTTTTTTAAAGAAAAACAGAAGGCTTTTGTAACGTTCGTAGAAAATAAATTACGTCCAGAAGAAATTTATCTAAGAAGCACGTGATGAAGGTACCTTATATACCTAGAAGGTAACAATTATCATAAATAACAAATTATTAAAATCAAACGTTATATATAATTTCTCATAGGTTATATTAATTACCCAATAGGGAACATTCCCATTTTTTTTATTACATTAGAATGTACCATACTGAAAAATAAGATAATATGCAAAATATGACGCCTTAATTCCCAATAATAAATTTGTTATAAATTATAAAGTCTCGCGCGCGAACGAACCGTTTCAAACAAGTCGTGACGCCACAGCCTACAATTTACAAACGACGAGGAGACCGGTTCAGTCGGCTACGGGAGATCCCAGCACTCGTCCGCTTGATTTCATACTTCATCCAGCCGCTTTCCGACGCAACGCCAACCGAATATTGTAGTTTGTGACATCACAGCTAGGCCGCTTCAATTTTATCGCTGTTTAGGTCCTTCATACTGATCGCGCGGAATTAGAAATCTTTATTTCTTTTGAAGTACACGTTTTATTACAACGTTACGCTATGTTTTTTAGTATTATTTTTATATTTCAAATTTTAATCATGTTCGCTATTGTCTATTTTGTATGTCTCTTTAATAAGAGTACCTAATAAGCTAATATGAAATACAAACATATGATGTGAAAGATCTCGGTACTATGAGTAATTATTATATATCTACCTAAAACAAAAATTAGTTATAAGAAAATGCCTTCTCCCATCTAATGCAGTAATCAATGCATTTTCTATAAATTACCAAAAATCCTCGCAAAAATCTAAAATTCTAAAAGCCCATACAACGAATTGGTAAAAATAAATTTGCACATAGGCAACCAACAGTACACGGAATTATTTATCAGAACTATATAATAGCCTCAAAGACAGGTGTTTCTATTTCCAAGGCGCAAACGTAATTGTCATTGTTAATGGTAATGGTGAAAACGGATTATTCTTGCACAGATACGTTTCCCGATGAAATTAAGTGATTTTTTTACAGACAAAGGAATTATGTATTTGAAATAACAAATATTTCACGAGGTACAGCACAGTACAGAGTATATACTGTATACCTATATAGTAGGTACATATTTTATTCCCTTAACTCATATATTAGCTATCTATATGCAACGATTATAGACTAAACAGCATTGCTTATCCCCATAAGCGCAACGTTAGACAAATCTCGTAGGCCCCCACCACGCTTTTGACGTCAGCGGATACGTACGGCGTAGGTTCATTGCCCCACCGGTGTATTTCCCGGCGTTTGTGTAGTGTGCCATTTGTACATTATGCCTAGAGAAGTGTTATCTGACCAAGCATCAATTTGGAATCGACCGTTGGCGCAAGAGGATGCGGCCGAACATAACAGCTGACGTCAGATCTTGTCTAACAAGACGTGGCCGATAAGCAATCCTGTTAGTCTATAATCCTTGATCTATATGAATATTTCAAAAATATATATTATTTTCTTCCTAAATACCCAAACGCGACGCTTATGCTTCTTGATATACAATAAAACATGGCTGTCAAATCCAAAATTATTAAGCGGTTAAATGATAATCCTTCACAGCACATCTCCTTGCTCTATAGATTTTGCAACACACGACATATTGTTCAAGAAACTCACTAAAAATCTTGAAACCTCTCAAAATACAAAAAAAAACAACATAAACTCAAGTTATACAAATATACTAACGCATAGAAAATATAGTACTAACGTCAGTATATATATTTTCTATGATACTAACGTCAAAAATGGGGCAAGCAAGATAGCCGCTCGCTTAGCTGTAGAGTATCCTCATAGATTAATGAAATGTCCACGTCCACAGAAAATTTAGTATCTAGGAGTAGTATGTAAATTTTCTATAAGAGGTGAGATATGTCTATATTCGCTAGTGAGACATTATACTCACCACTCACCTCTCACCGGAGTATGCTCAGATTAAGAATATCTAAAGGAACGTGGTGACTGGTGTGATACCACCGAGTTCTAATATTAAATAGAGGAACCATAGATAAGACACGGAATAGGAACACTGCAATATGTTAAACCTTGATCAAAATGATCTCGCGCACGGTATCGCTGAGTCTGCGTACTAGAATGTTTAGAACGGGAACATTTAAAATTGATATTTGCATGGGTTTTAAGGTTTCCTGATACTTCTTATAAACAAAATATGCCGAACAGTATGCAGATTAGAAACATTTAATGAATTACAAGTCGTATTAAGTAAAAATAATTGCCATCAATATAAAAAAACTAATTGGCGAAAGCGGAAAATTATGTAGGTATATTTTGTCCCGAAATTACAGATGTGTTGAAATTAGATATTGCTGTATACAATATAAAATGCTTTATTAGGTACCTGTAGAAAGCAATTCCTTTCGCTTCCCCCTCGACGATTGTTGCAAAACCCAACATGGACTTAGGCCAAGGCATATTACTTACGCACTATAATAGCCACTAAAAGTAAGTCAATAAAAGATACAAAAGCAATGAATGCCTTTAACACTGAAAAGTTAGTCACAGGTATAAAAGCTGTAAAACATAATTTTGATAAGGCAGTCTATATCTGATACTTGGGCTTGGGGCGCATACGTATCAACAAACGATGACAAAACAAAATAAACAAAAAAGCACAGCAAAACGCCCCTCACACGAAATTTATCAATAAACAACATCACAAAACGACAAATGCAAAATAACAATTCTCAAATACCTACCAAATTAAATCTGTGAAAAACTACAAATAATCCAAATGCGCATGCGTTCGGATACCGATATTACGTATCCTAGGGCCTGCTCCCCAAACGAGCGTTTACGCGGACGACGTTTTATAGATCCGGCGAATTCCACGGAGACCCTCTTCCACATGTACTACTCTGTAAATGAGTGAACATAACCTAAAAACAACTGTTGTAGTTTTTAGTAACTGTCATGAAATTAGAAAAATCCAAAGTAAAGTACATATAAATAATTTAAATATTATGGAATGGCCAGGAAGAAAACATTTAATGATGTTGTTGGTGATACAAAATAAAATCAACAACTAATAGGTTATGTCTTACTTAAAATACGCCGAAAAGTTAAAATAAAGCCAACTTTTCGGCGGAATTGGCATATTGACCTTGAACTGAAACGGCGCCCTGTGATTGGTTGGGAACATTTGCCAGCGTCTGCCAGTCCGCTAAAACGCTCGTTGGGGGATCAGGCCTAAGGCTCCTATTGGGGTTAAAATTTTCTTGCGCATGGCCTTGTAAACAAAACTTGCTGGTGTTTGTAAACAAAACCCAGTAAATTTTCGGATGTTGGGGATGAAATCGACCAATGACATGTTGTGAGATAATAAACAATCATTATATCTCATTTTGCGGCCGTTTTCTCACGTGTTTGGGTTTATATTCTTATTTTTAATCTGAGGTTTTAATATGAGTATGAACCGTGACATGGTCAAAGCCACAGTTAGCCATAACAGATAGAAGATAGATGATGTCGAAAATCAATAAATTACTTAAAATATGAAGAAATTATCTTACTGCAACGGTTGACTAGTAGTAATAGGCGCTGTGACGTCACTAAAAATGTCTATTCTAGCGCTGCTCGTGATTTATTTTGCAGACTAATGACCATGCTGCCGAAGCTAACACCAGACGGACACTGCATTATATTTGCAAAGCTCATGGACCCGAACCCTGACGTATACAACTTCCCATTACAAGTACGATGTTTCGACATGTTGACGATGATCCACCTTCAAAGAAATGGTCCTTCCAAAGGCATTATCATACTTGTAGATATGAAAGGGATAGTTTTTGGGCATCTGCTGAAACTCAGCGTGGTCGTAATGAAGAAGTTCATGTATTATTTACAGGCAAGTGTTTTTTGGTATATCTAGAAATCCCGTTTAATTTCAGAAAGTATACTCATTTGAGTTTATATGCCATTATTTGCGATATTTTACCATTATTTTTTTAGGAAGCCATGCCTATTAGATTAAAAAGCTTGGAATTTTTTCATATTGTGCCTTTTATGGATAAAATTCTTGCTTTGATGAAGCCATTCATGAAAAAAGAATTAATGGATTCTGTAAGTGACAAACAAAAGTAGATCATATTCAACATTACAGCTATGTTCGTTAGTCACTATTCATTGTATATCTTGATCTATTATCCATTGATAATTTATAACAGTTTAACTGATTATTAGTATTTTTACTGACTCAACGAACACAGCTATTAATCCCTGACCTGATTTCCTCTGACCTTCAGGATATCAAAATCAAAGAAAAGCATCAGATCAATCAGATCACCTTCTGATCTTTGATGGAAATGAAAATCATCCAGAGTTCAAATAAATACTCATTTAATATACAAATTACATGTTACAAAACTTATAGTTTGTGTATATACACCATATTTTTTTGTTTTTAATTTTCCAGCTATATTTACATGCAGACACGAAAAGCTTATCCCAACGCATTTCAATCGACTTACTACCCCAAGAATACGGTGGCTCGTGTGAATCCACAAATATTTTGCATGGTTAGTGATATTTCAGTATTATAATATATTCAATAATTTTCTACAGCTTAAAGAGCTACTTAAATTTCTAACAGCCTGTGTCTGTTTCAGAAAAATATAAAGCCCTTATAAACGATAACGCAGAGCTCCTCAAGTACCAAGACTCCCAAGTCGTCGACGAGTCCAGAAGACCGGGAAAGCCCAGAAATATGGGTGATGTTTTCGGAATGGAAGGAACCTTCAAAAAATTAGAAGTCGATTAATTTATTAAATCACTTGTTTAGTTTACTATCATTCCACAATATATGTGGTATTGCCAATTATATATTTTTCCTGTAATAAAGTTTTTTTGCTCAGTCTCTATTTATTTATTATGTGAATTTTTAATAATTTAAAAATTCAAATAACCCGCCATATTATGGTTGAGAATTAATTATGCCAACGCTACTAGATGGCGCCAGGGCTCAAAAGTAGCATGCTCAATGTATCGCCTACGTCCAAAAACTGTTAGCTCGCTACTCACGCCGTAGAAAAGGAGGAAATACATCGTGTGTTCTTAGCATTTGACACACTTATCAAGTCATAAATGACAGTTACGCCATTGCGAGAAATTTGAATAAATAAAAACAATATAAATGTGTTGATGTGTGTACAGAATAATCCGTTTGATATTGGTTAATGGTTTATATGTAACAATCAGCAGGATGCCTGCGTCTATAGGCGTAAACTTACGTGTAACGGGGCACTGCCGCCAAGGGGGAAGAAAATATATGGAAGATTTCTTCTCTGTGGCATATCAACAAACAGAGGATGAAAAGGACTTGGAATATGCATTTTTTGGTATATACGATGGGCATGGGGGCGCGGAAGCAGCTGCCTTTGCCAAGGAGCATCTCATGGAGACTATTATAAAACATAAAAATTTTTGGTCCGATTATGACGAGGACGTATTGAGGGCTATCAAAGATGGTTATATCGCTACTCACTATGCTATGTGGAAAGAACAAGGTATGTTTACGGTCACCATAGATTGGATCTTTCTATATTCAGAGATGGATATAACCGTTAAGGAATTTTTTAAATATAAATGCAAAATAAGTAGGTAAATAGATTTATTATACTCTTTCATATATTTAGGTTATGTGTTTCTGTGAAAAATATTCTTTTTTTAGAAAAATGGCCACGTACAGCATCTGGTTTGCCTAGTACTGCTGGGACTACAGCAAGTGTAGCATTTATAAGACGTGGAAAGATTTATATAGGCCATGTAGGAGATTCTGGAATAATTCTTGGTAATTGCAAACGAGGATTCTATTGACAGTTCTAAAAATTTGATGTGAACTTAATTGATTAGGTACTTATACTGGTAACTTTTTAGGTTATCAAGAACCAGGTAGTTCCGAATGGAGAGCCAAACCTCTTACGAGGGATCACAAACCTGAAAATGCTGATGAAATGTCTCGCATTGAACAGTGTGGGGGAAAGGTAGTAGCAAAGTCAGGTAATTATTGCACATTTTTCTTTAACAAAATTGCACCCCAATTCGAGTGGTGTAAAATTTGATTGTTTATCCTATAATCGCTACAGAATGCTTGTGATTTTTACTTTATTTATTAAATATATTACCGATATTCAGATAAAAATTATATTTTTATATCGTAATACTTCTATAATAACTCAGGCATGAATCACATACTCAAATACCCAAAAGATGTGCGTGATTGATAAACAAAATTATGTTTATATAAATGATTTACAAAATAAATAAATTTAAACGGCTATTAAAACGTCCAGACACGTGGCATATTGTCCCAGACATTGCCACGATTGTTAATTATTGATGGTAATAAAGATAATTGCTATCATAATGTTAAACATAATAAGTAATGTTTTATACCTTTACCCAATCTTTGATTATAAAAGAACATTTTTTTCTGGATTTGATCTTTTTGTTGACATAATGACACAGGTTGAGATCTTGATCTGGTGTTTTTTACCTGCATCTTTACCTCAATAATATATTGAATATCATTTGTACTTTATTTTATATCGTGATATTTCTGAAGACATCTGGTAAGGATATAAATATAGAATACATCTAACGTAATGTCCTTGGTGTTCACTATAGCGGACTCGGTAGTGGATATGATTAAAGTTAATTTACTTTTATAACTTCTTATGTCATAATATTATTAATACGTTGTAGGTGTACCACGTGTGGTATGGAACAGGCCGAAGATAGGCCACAAGGGCCCCGTCCGGCGATCAACGCCTATCGACGAGATCCCCTTCCTTGCTGTAGCTCGCAGCTTGGGCGATCTCTGGTCGTACAACTCGCAAATCAACCAGTTCATAGTTTCTCCAGATCCGGACTGTTCGGTGCTAAAAATCGACACAAACATGCATCGCTGCTTAATTTTCGGCACTGACGGTTTGTATAACATGCTAAGCCCAATGATGGCGGTACATATCGTCCAGCAAGCTGAGAGGCATAACGAAAATGCCGCTCTCAGCGATTCCACATACAAAACTTGGCTGAATCCAAGTAAACTTTTGGTTGAGAAAGCTTTGGAGCGGTGGCATGCTACCAAGATGCGAGCCGATAACACGTCGGTGGTGACTCTAATGCTGGACCCCCCGGGGCCGCCTAGGGCCCAGGTGTTGAAAGACAGGAAGAAGAATTTGCCTGAAAGAGGTATCTAAGAACTTTAGTTTAATTAGGAACATATACTGATTTGTTATGTTTTTTAGGTTTGAAAATAATGACGAGATTCGATGGCAATAACTCTCAGGAAAGCAGTGGCAATAATTGTGATAACTCCATGAACTTGGAATCACCTAGCGAGACCTCTGCTCAAAGGGTAGTGGAAAGTGTACCAGAACCTACACCCGCAGTCCCTACGTTATCGGAAGAACACCCGAACAATAAGGGCAAGGAAGATGATGGACACGACTGTACGACTAGTATGACCGAAAGCACACCAGTTTCCTCAAGTGACCTTACGTCGAACTTTCCGTTAAAAGAGAGGAATTTTGTACAGAAAACTAGAGAAAGCACCAGTTTCGATCCTCGGGATCCCTCGGGCAGGCCTAGTGTCAGCCCGGATAACGGAAAAGAGAACTTGAAAGCGTCTCCAAGCACTGACGATAATATACAGTGTAACGAGATTTCATCAAGTAATCTTGAAGTGGACAATACTTGCGAGGACCAGGGTGAGGTGGATAGTACAAACAAAATCACTAAACATAACCTGCGAAGCTCAAACAAAGCCAAAATCGAAGTTCCTGTTAAACTAAAACCTAGTGGACGCTCCGATTGTGCCACGGTAGTTTTGGTACTTTAAATTAACCTACTGGTAGTAATCTTGTTTATTTACAGATCACAAAAAGAAAACTAAATCTGGATGAAAGTGCGCCGCAGCCGAGGAAAAGCCTTAGAATAGATCACATCCAGAAAAAAGCAGTTGTAGTCGATGAAAAAGAAAGGAAAGCCTTTGAAGCTGAGGAAAATCTAAAGAGACTCGCCGAGAAAGCTGATCTTGCCAAACGCAGCAGCAGAAGCTTGCCGGCAAAGCTGAGTCTTGCTCAAAAAATAATGAAGAGCAAGAATATTAACTTGAAGAAGAAGAAGAGTCTGGTAAAGAAGCAGATAACGAAGAAGAAATTACAGATGGTGCTCCAGAGCGTAAAGCGGTCAACTTTAGCGAGCAAGCCTTCTATGACTAAGCAAAAGGAGCAACTCGAGAAAGTGAGGGATCACAAACAGATATCACATGAGAAGAAAGTCAACAGACCTCAAGTTAAAGTAACAGCTGCGAAAACGAGCGGCTTTAAGAGGAATTCCAAGAAAAATTCCTCGCAACGCCAAAGAAATGTCACGGTTCTAGCCAATAAATTGAGTGGGAATAAGGTTAAGACTAAAAAACCCAGTGATACAAAGGATAATAAACAAATCGCCCGAACTAAGAATGTAACGACTGTTAGTAAAGTCAAGGTAACAACACCAAAGAAATATATGTCAATAAAGGTTAGTAGTTCAAATGTACCGGCTGGTGGTGATTCTAGAAGGAGCTTAAGAAGTAGTACAAGTAGTTTGGTTGCTGTAAAAGGTAAGTCAGAGATTTCATATTAATTAATCATAACTAAAACTGTTATGACATCATTAAGTTTTTATAGAGGATTAAAAAACAAAAGCCTATGCACGTCATCAGTGACGTAAGAAGGCATTGTCAACGATGCCAATATATAGCACCCCTGACATTGCCAGAATTGGAATACCAGTACAATACAGTTGGTAACATTGTCTGAAAATTTGTGAGGTTGCCACAGTTTCTCCGCACGACACACCACACTTCTTTCAGTAATAATCATAACCTCAAAATACAAATGACATTTCTTTAACACTTACTACAGTCTGACAGACTTGGCAACAATTTTCGCTGCTCACATGTTTTACGGCTGATGATGTGCATCCACTATAGTCGTCATTTGGTAGACAGAAATAAAATGGTCTTTATGGCTGTATTGAGTAAAACTAAATCTTGTAGAGGCGTTTGACAAAGTTAAGATAAACTGTAAAACCCACTATTGCAATTAAAGTCATATAAAAGTTAAAATCATGTATCAAAATAGATGTAAATTTCCTGTGAATGGTAATAAAACGACTGTCATTTTAGCGTCTTTAAAAAAAACCACCGTTTATATTGAGGAGGCGCCTGTTAGTTCAACGGCAAAAAACCCAAAGTCGACTAACAAAGCGCCAAAAGCAAAGGTGACGGGTAGAGCGAAGACTTTGAGGAAAAGGATACAACAGAAAACGGAGAGCATCCGGCGGAACGTGATGCGTTCTAAGAATAAGTAAAGAACTCCCAAACTATCTTGCAGAGTTAAATATTGAGAAATATTTTTTATTGTATAGTTTTTATAGATTATATAAATATTTTCAAAAAAAAAATTGAAAATGAAATTTAAACATGAGGAGATTTTTAAGTATGAAGCACATGAACATATATATATCATTACTTTTTTTAATTGTCATGATTGCCGTCTATTGTTTTTCAAATAAATAGTTTAGGTCACTTATGTAAAAGTGTTTAATTATTATTTTTCTAATGAAAGATAGATGGTCTACTTATTACAGTGAAATTGAACTGAAAATTTCGATTTAACGTCAATTGCTGTTTAAAATTCCTTGTAGTCGAAGAACATTTATTGAGACATTCAGAAGCAATACTTTCACTGAAAATAATCCGCATTTGCATTTACTTGTTAGGGGTTTTTACCTGGACTATGCATCGGGGGACCTGAATTTTTGGGTAGGGGTAATTTTTTGTCATCTAGAATCTAAAAATCGCTAAAGTCATCATCAGGGTTGCAGGAAAGGGGTGACATCAAACCTTAAAGATTCACCCGGCCAGTAACCCTTATTTTCACAATTTATAATGGCCATTTTTGAAACCATTAAGTAATGTAATAGGTACATGAAATTATTATTTATAATAAAATTTTTAATTATTAAGTAGAGGCATGTACAATTAATAATAATAGGTTGGTACTATTCCTTCATATAACCGCCATTGCAATTATGCACGCTGCCTATTTCACTGTGAAGGAAGACACCGCAGTTTCAATGGAAGTGACGCGATAATAATAGACTGGTACTATGGAGTGCAACAAATTATACGGTTGCCATGGTAACAGTCGCCCACGTGTCCTCACCGCCCTATGACTAGTACAAGGCTAGTACGTGTATTTTGGCAAGCCAGTGAGTGAATTGTTCAGGCTTTCGATTCTCCTCACTACTTCAGTATTGTCGGGGACTCAGAGATTTACGTTACACTATGTAACAAAGTGTTATGTAAAATTTGTAATATGAATACAGTTATCGGTAAGAAATACAATACTAATACCTATGGGAAGGTTCCCATTCTTTCAATTGGCCTAATCAGAATTTTGGAAAACTAACTCTTTATGCAGAAAAAAACGATTCAGTGTTTAACTGTTGATTTCACCCCTGTTTGTGATTTTTAGATTTTGGGTTTCAGAAACTACCCCTTCCAGATAGAGGTAATTTTTCATCTCTGACAACTGTACTATTAAATCACTATCTATATTGAGTGGTATGTAATTTTCCATGTATTTTTCATTAGTTATTGTACCTTGACGAGTTAATGTCAGCATTATGTTAAAACATTTATTCAGTTGTAACATTATTTATCTAATATGTTCCGTATTTGCTATTGTATGTATTAATTGTATATTGATTTTGTGGTATATTTTTTACCACTAGTCTAATTCTTTATACAGGTTCCTATATTTATTTTCCAGCTGTCGATTTGAAAATTCCTTGTGTTGTCTAATCATGGTCTACTGTAGTGGCCCTTTTAAGTGTTACTTTTAAGTTTATTCTATATTATAATAAAAATTTTGTGCCTTTGTTACCAAAATATTGAAAAAATGTTACATATGTACACTTAGGCAAATGAAGATATATTTGTAAGAAATTTATTATTTTCTCAGAATACAATTTATAGTTATATGGGTGGGCGTTTCTTTTCCCTATTGCTTCAAGCAAGCTGCAAAATGCAACATTACTCTTACACGGACTCACAGTCAAAACAACTATAATAGTAAAGAAGTCTGTTTTTTTTATATGGAAAGGGTTGATGGCCTACGGGGGTGAAAAGTTCTCTGACAACCTCAATTTTTGTTCACTAGTTAAAAAAACATTGTCACGTAAAGTCAAGAAAATCAATACGTTTGTCAATATAACCTCAATATTGTGTAACTCATTGGGTTTGTTTTGTAAAAATCATTCCCTATTGCACATGTTTAAAAAATGGGGCTATTAGAAATGAGACAGACAAGTTATAAAGTCTTCTCTACTAAATAAAGATTACCAACATTGATAGAAAAAATAGGGAAGAAAAGCAAGAGTACTAAAATTTTGCTTCAATATGGATATAAGGCTTTACTCGCAGTGAGGTGAAACTTTGACATTTTAAGTTTATTATGAATTATTATTATTTACATTATACACTAGCAGGGTTGCTTTGAGATGTAAAAATAGCGGGACAAACTTCGAATATGGCCATATATATATTGACGACACTTTTACCTACTCCTTCCACCCAGGCTACCAGTGATTAAAATACATTTTATAGGTAGATGTGTGTTATATTTATACAGTTCATAATACGTAATACATAATTGAAAAAAAAAGAACTTAATAAAAAAAACAATTGTATAATTATTTATAGTAATTTTTCTATTACATATTTATTAGTCTGTATAAACTATGACTTACTAAAGTTTCAATTTAACACAATTAATTAATGTCAAACACGGATTGTAACGCCAATTCAGGCTTGTCGTAGCCGAGCTCCTCAGGCGTGCTGATGCCCAATTCGGTTAATGTGGGCCTAATTTCTTGGATAATGTAGGGGTAGATTTCGCCTACTTTGCTACCGCATTTGTCCTTAACAGCTTCGAGGATCCTTACAGCCAAAGAAAAATCGTTCACTCTGCGGCAAGCATTCAAGGCAGCGATAACTATTTTAGGTTCTGGGACCAAATCGTGACCACAAAGGTCGTTCACTCCTTGTCTGATTTCCCAACCGTCGATGTCTTTGCGGTTGAAGTAGTTTTCGTAACGTGCATCAAATTGGTCATCAGTCTCAGTGTTGTGGCTGGACATAAACCTGTAGAAATAAATACATCTTGCTAATTTTATTCTTAAACCTATTACATCAGAAACATTTAAGTGGCCCACTATTGTTAAGACGAATTTTTTACCTTGTGGATGCAGCCACATTGGGTTTTGTTGCTGTTACTGCTGCTGATCTGAAGATATTCTGAACACGCACTGCCGTAGTTCTAAACATTTTGATCAATTTTGTGGGATACTCTACTGAAAATTTAGAGATGGAAAGAGAATACGAATTACGTAAATTGTACCTAACCTCACTGAACTTTTGGGTGGGGATATTTCTTATTAAGTTGGCGATACTGGAATGGAGGTTCATTTAAAATCTCCCTAGAAATATAACGGATTAGAGATCTATATAACGGATCTGAGACAACCTTATTGTATTACAATTATTATTTTTATACTTTTTCATCTCCATTGATGATAATATGCATATGGAACAGGTTATTTGACAAAATTTTTAGTAATATGGTATTCTAGGGCATACTTATGAGTAGGTAGATCAAATGAGTTTCCCTACCCAGTAGGTCAAATTGAAATCCAAATATGGTAGGGTAGGAAATCTAGGAATATGACATATGACCATTTTGTGATGGTAGGTGTAGGATGTAGCATATATAAATATCACAGCATAATTATACAAAAACAATCAGTAAGCTAACTCCTCTTATGGCCGAGTGCACTGTACGTGTTAATCCTGGATTATGTTTAACCCTGACTTATTTTGACACATTTACATGCAAATATGTCAAAATAAGTCGGGCTTAAACCACCATATTCCAGGATTAACACGTATGGTGCACTCGGCCATTATATTGAAGCCTACAGTCAAGAATTTGCTTGAAAATGTTTATTGTAAGGATCATATTATGATACAGGTAAAAAATATGTATACATAAATTATCAAAATAAAATAAATAAAAACAGATTTAAAAAACAGAAAACACTGTGCTGCGTACTTAATAATGCATTAGTTAAATATAAATATTATATCCTCATCAGTTCCATAGCTTTTTCTTGCACAATCTAAAGCCTCTAAAGGCATTGTACATACATCTGAAACAAAACAAATGGAGATATTTATATTATCGTGTGTTGTATAGGTACTTACGATCTCCAAAAGAGGGATTTCTGTAAAACACACGCCTCATATGTATATCATAACCACAAATGACTATGTAGTGACCCTGATACGGAGTCGGCCATGGAATGCATTTTCGTAGTTCGCTAGAGATCTTATTAAATTTGCAAATATCACAGCTTAAAATTCTTGCATTGGTTAATACTATTATAGGCCCATTGACTAGGTGCGCCAAGATATCTGGTAGGGATACTGATGACTTCTTTACGTATATCCCTACGCCTTCGGCATCTTGGAATCTTGCTTTTACTCTGTTTTCATCCTACAATAGACTCAATTTTTATAATAAAGCTATGGAACTGAATTTTATATTTGGTATTACCTTTGTCAACACATTGTGATAAAAACTATTTCCTCTATAACCTTCATGAACTCCTAGTGTAACAGTGTAAAATATGTGTTCTATATTGTACTTTTTCAACAAGTAACATAAGTCAATGGTCCATGTGCTGAAAAAACTTATATCAAACTACTATAAGTTTCAAAGGTGTAGCCTTGCTATTGCACTTGTTCTTGCTTATCGACAAATTTTTTGCATTATTCCGTTCGAGTTTAAATAAAACTTAGATTTATCCATGTCATAGCCATGTGTTATGCATATAAGTACTGTCTTATGTGAAAATATTGGAATTTGATTATTAATAGTAATGAATATATCACCTTATAATATTTTTGCTAAAACTACAAACCTACAGGTCGTTTCATTTTCAAAAAATTCATACGAATAAAGGCAGATCTATTTAATAACTCGTTAAACTTTGAAGATATTTTACTGGTTAGTTTTCGAGAAATTAATTCTTAAATATCGCTATACCATAGATTTTTTAAATTATCATTGATTATTTAAGAAACAAACACATTTTCACAAAACTTCAGTACACTGTACAAAACAGTTCAAGTAGTAGATAGGTCAAGCGATTGTCTAATTTGGAAGTTTCTTGTAATCCACAAATAAAATGAGCCGCCAATACCTTTGATATGTATAGAGTATATATTTTAATGTTTTCGTCTAAGAGAAAGCAGCCCCCTTGCTTCCAAGATAATAAACACTTCCAGCAGCTTTAGATGATACAATTATTTTACCTTTTATTGAATCCTTCACATTTACAGATGTGTGCAAAATTTTTGATAAACTCCAGCCTATTTTTTCTCGATAGAACCATCAATACACAGGCCACTCCGCAGTCCCAATTATATTTTTGTTTGTAGTGTGTAAGTTGTATATGTATTTTCTCTGGTTGACCTACAAAAAAGTATTGCAAAATATATATGTGGAACAAATTATCTAATGAAATTCCAGCAAGCAGCTTTATCACTTGATTGCTCAATATGATAATTAAATAGTTCTCGCCCTAGAATCTGATTTACTTAATTATTATTGTAAACATACCCGGTTGCAGCTTAATTTTACGCTTCATTTTATTAAGCGTACTAGAGGCTCTGAAACGTACTCTCAATACATATTTGTAGAGTGGCTAGAATGTGTGTATTTGTATAAAAATTGATAATGTATGATGGCAGATATGAGATATTTGTCCACAACCACAATGATAATAACGGCGCATTTGAAAAGTGAGGTTTTTATTGATCTGTTGAGAAGATAAACCCTTTTATCTAACTGTGACCCTCTGATAAAAGCAATGAATGTATGCGCAATCTAGTTGACAAGGAATTGGTAATATTTTATGTCAAGTATAGATAGAGCAGTGCACAATATGAATTTTATTTAGGTCATTTGGTTGTACCTGATAAGCTTTTCATTAGTATGCCACGTGTTCAACGAGTGATAGGTAAATTAGTTGCATATACACATAAAATACAAATTAAAATTCATATGAATGTGTGCTTACTAATACGGAAGTTTTCACATACTTTTCAGTTGATGGATCTGATCACTTCGTTAGATATATTATGTCAAAGCTGGTTTTCGTTAGATAAATTAGGGGATTTTTTTCAGTTTTTGCGGTTTAACTCACAAACTGTGTTTTTTGATATTAGTTGTCATTATCATTTTTAAAGTATATTAAATTTGTGATAATTTAAGCCCACCCACAGCTCCGTATGATTAATATTTTTTGAGCTATGGCACTTAAAAACTGGCGTTTTTTCCAAAAAATAAAAATTTTAAGTTTTGCTTTTGTTTTAAGACAAATATTGGCACAGCGAATCAGCCTACGAGAAAAATTATAAGAAACCAAGTTTTAGCACATTTAATTACCTTTAATTTAAGTGCAAAATGGGGTCAGTAGATCTTATAGTATTCTCTTGCAATCTAAAAAAAAACGAAAATTACGAAAAATTAAAATGATCGACTTCAGATTGATGATGTGAAAATCTATTAATTGTTTATCTAATACGATATAACAATGATTAATGACAACACTTATATGAAGGTCAATTTGAATATGACAGTGATATATACATATACGAGGATAAAATTGTGTGTTAATGAATCCATTATTATACTCATTACAAATTGTACAAGAGCAATTATGGTAACAAGTCTCATGGACTCGGGAACCGATTAATGATAATGAAATTTGTGTCAATAATATATGTAATTCGTTTATATGGAAACTAATAAAAGAACATTATATATCTGTAATAGTTTTTAGTTAAAATTCCTGTTATCTAACTCGACCTTGTCTAAAATTCTTACAATCATAATGCTGATAAACGTTAGATAATTTTAAATACAACACATTTGTTCATAAACCATAAAATTAGAAGCTATGTGTGTAAACAAGATTTAAGTATATTAGTGATTTTTCTTTATAATATTTTTAATTTATAATAATTTTAATTTTTGCCAGGGCGAGAGGATATGTTGCCCCCCCCCCCCCTCCATCTTAAAACGTTACCATACATTCCACTATGGTGGACAATAAATAAGAAAAAAACGTAACGCTGAATTCCAATATTTTATTAGTGTACAGTATCAGAAATAACAATTACTGCAAAATTATTACAAAAAATATTTGCAAGCTTTTTATCTGCAATATCTTTAATAAATGAGTCAATGTCTATTTCTTGTAATAATTCTATTGACCTCATACGGCTAATTTGCGTAGTCGTTTTAGAGAAATCTTTGATCTCGGGTAGGTCTTGATCAATTTCACTTTTGGGAAATGTTTTCACTGCTGATGCGACATTAACTGGAAGCATAAGAGCAATTCGTAGAGCTATGAAGACATTGGGAAAGTTGTCACTCAGATTGTTGCTTGTAATGTAGGTTAATAATATTTCTCATGTCCATACACACGCAGACTGGATGACACAGGTAATAGCTGGATAAGGTGGTCTAGGGTAACTAATGAATATTAGGCGTTGCGTCATCATTAACGGAGTTAATCACAGACAGTGCAATCGGCTACTGTCTGCGTTGCTTTCGCACGTGTTTATGAAACAGTAGTAACGAGTACGTTGAAATAATTTGAATCACGTCATTACCAGTGATGACGCAACGCCTAACATTCATCAGTTACCTTATAACCTTCAACGCCACAGTGTTCTCTGTCTGCTCTTTCGTTACCTCAGGAGCTTTTTTTGCGATTTTCTTTTTCGCTAAATGAGCCAGAATATTTAACAGAATTTACTAATATCACATCACAAAAGGCAATGACCGTACGCACTGGTACGCGTCTATAAAAACAAAAACTTTCCACAAGAGGACAACAATTTCCGTACGCTGTGCAACTGGTAACACGAGACTGATGTGACGCGACATGATACTAAAAACCCTTGACCCCCTCCTGACGCGGCGCTCCTGCTTGTGCTATAAACCACAGTTACATATCTTGGTTTCTTTATTGCATAACTTATTCATGGCTTTTTGTCTAGTTAATGGTATAAAATATACAATTTTATTTGTATGCTCGCCAACATAATATTAGCATTTGTGTTATCATTATCAAATAACAATGACACAGTATTTATATATGTATACCTACTATCATTGTTATAAATGGAAAGTTTCGCATGAATTTGAAAAATAAGGTTTAATATGAGCAATACATACCTACCTAAGATTACAAAATGTAAGTAGTATTTTCATATATCCAATACTTCTTACACTAGCATTTTTCTAGGTTTTAAATTTGAGGTTTGGTCAAAATTTTCCCTAATCATCACTTAATATATATACACCTACCTACCTAAGATTACAAAATGTATTTTCATACTTACACTAGAATTTTGTAGGTTTTAAAGCATAGGTTTGTTCAAAAATGTCACGAATCATCACTAACAGCCAGCAAATTAATTTAATAGCCTTACTGCCATAGATCTAACATAGATCCAAATTTAATAATACATACTATAGGATAGGCATCATAATAACGTGCATATTTGGTTGCCTATTTACTTGAAAATATATTTTTCAAAATAACGAGCAATTTAAATATAAATTTGGACGTGTAGTAATTTATCATACCTACATTTATTGCAGTTTAAAAAATGTAATATGTACTCACCATTATTTTTTATAATTGTATCCAATTGTGGAGCGTCTGTCATGTCGTCTTAAAACCATCAACACTTTTGCAAATCTTGTACCTACCTAAAGGTAAACTAATAATTGAAATGGACCATGGAACATATTTTTTGTGCAGTTAAAGTTGAAATACCACTTTGCTGAATAATTATTAAAAACGCGTAATCATTTTGACCATGTACCTTTACACAAAAGGTGCGTTGAGCGCTGACCTTGAAGTTGGTAAATAAAGAAACAAATATGTATTTATTTTCTTTAGATTTTAAACATTCCGTTTATTTACGTTTGTTATCTGTTTTGACAGCGATTTAAAATAAATCCGCATCATCAAAAAGTGAGGTTATAAAAGAAGGGATCAGCTGTTTTTTACCAGTCTTATCAGGCAAGAGGTGAGAAATGTGCATTTTATTTCTACATGTCGATCCCAATCCTAAGGACGGGGATTACAGACTGATTATTGCAACAAACAGAGATGAATACTACCAAAGACCAGCGCAGGATGCTGCTGCATTTGATGGGAGCACCATTATCGGAGGTAAATCTTACATGCTGAATGTAAGCAGTTATATAATATTATATATGAGATCACAGTAGGTCTTTGTATATATTATTATATAGGGTAGCAAGCAGTACATTATGGGATTATAGGTAAGGATATGGAACCGGGAAGAGAAGGTGGTATGTGGCTTGGATTTACTACGAAAGAACTTGATAATGGTAAAGGTAAAAAGTACTGTGCAGCAACATTATTAAATATAACGGGTGCTAGGATTGATAATCCCGACAGTAGGGGCATAATAGTTAAAGATTACTTAGAAAGTGGCCTAGATTTCAATGAATATACAAAGACTCTCGAGGACAAACATTTTAATGGTTTTAATTTGGTCTCTGTTGAATTAAGGTATGATATGCAATAGTTTACTTTCGCAGTGAAATTATGCAAGATTTTTTAGTAAAGATGGAGTAAGTACTTTTAGCTACAGTAATAGTCCAAAAATATTCACCGTATATTCGGATAAACAAACATTGGGTTTTGGTAACAGCCCTATTTATAGTCCACTAACTAAGGTTACGTACGGTAGTAGTAAGTTTGAGGAGATTGTAAAGAAAAGACTTAAATCAGATCATCTGGTTGAAGAATTATTGAGGTTACTGAAGGACCAAACTAGGTAAGAAATTAGCAGTCCCTTTCTTCTACAAATCCCTCATTTAATTGCTTTTTAGTCATTTACCCGACGAAGAACTGAAGAAAAGATGTCCAATAACATACCAATTGTTAAGCCCTATATTCGTAAAAATAGAACAGCAGGAATATGGAACAAGGTAGGTAGTGGCATAGACAAATCGTCATTACTCATAGTAACTAATCTGATAGTGATCTGATCTGATCAATATTCTATCTGCATTTTGAACAAACAAAAAAATTACATATATGGGTGTTACCAATAGGTTAAGAGTGCTACTATACCATCTGTGAATAATAATAATGGATTTTTTTAAAAGATGTTCTAATTGTTTTGCACAGCAGTGAATAACTTTCCACACCGTCTAAACCTTAATTCTAAAGCTACTTGTCAAAAATAGGCTTATTATGACAAGTATTGAGCTCAAAATTCGAAATTTATTTTTAAATTTAATTTACTAATTTCAATATGGCTGCCTATAGTATAGAATGCTCTAAATGTGAATTTTTTGTTTCTAGATTGACAGCTGTCAAAACTATTTTAACTAACTTTGTTAACGACCATTTAATAACTAGTGATGTAACGGGAATTGCACTCGGTCAACCTTTGTTGGTCTTACTCTCCTTTTTTAAATACGAGATTTCGTAGCTTTCTAATTTTAAATACTGTGGCTTAATCTTTATATATTTATATTATTCTGGCTATTACGAGTTCAGGAAAAGTGTAAATGAAGGTAGTGCCGGGAGTGACAGTAGTGGAGCATTGACGAGAGGTTAAACTTTTATAATTCAAGGGCTACCTTCATGTATGGTGGTAATCCATTTTTTGGTGGGGTACAAATGATGTACCCCGTGTAAGTATTTTAGCAGGGTAAGACGAAGGTTAGGACAAAAACATCTATTATTAGCAACTAATTCGTCACATTACTGTTCTATAGGAATTGAATTTGTATTTTACATTGATTAAAATTTATCTATTATTATATACGTCAATTTAAGGTAAAACTTTTACAATCATTCAAATGTCTCGCTAGCGCTCGTTTCGCAGAAATCTGCTCGTTACACAAAAAAAAGTACAGAAAAAAGCCAAGACAAATGAATGAGCCAGAACCACCACCCCCAGAAAACATAAATTTAAATGAGCTAAATTATTTAATAGAAACCAAGAATATTGAAATGCCTGTACCTAGTTAGAAATCGTTTTTTTCTTTTATTTGGCTGTAACTGCACTGTAATGCCCTCATTTTCACTTTCATTCATCGTGAACAATTTAGGTGACATTTTTTCACAAAAATTTCAAAATTCTTGCGAAAATTTCAAATTAACAAAGTTACTACTCCCTAACGAGTAAGCAACACTTTATGAACTTGAGGTTGCAGCGCCATCTATCGGATGCAAATGACTTCTTATTTTACTCCCTTATGAGTAGACAACACTTTATATTTGTTCAGGAAATAACTTCTTGACATTAGGCAACACTCAATAATGTTAATTATTCATGGACTACCCGTTAAGCTTAGGCAACACGCAATACGATGGAACACTCCATCCTCTCTCCTTTGTTTTAAAATCTCAGTTGCCCATTGACACTCATACTATTCACAAGGTTTCGATTCGTCGTATTGCACGCGAGAATAATAATTGTTACTGAAACATTATTACTCTACCTCAACATTACCCTTCAACCTATCCATAATACCATTGTGCTTTTTCCCTATTGTGTCAACGATTCACCTGGTTCTACCTGAAGAAGATACAAGGAGGCCTCCTCCAACGTATAGAAGACGACAGAGAAAAGGTATGTGGCACATTCAATTCAATGGCCCTCAAATTTTTCGAGTTAGGAAACCAATGATGGTGGAATATGAATATGGGGTGCATAAACCCCATGATATGGATATCAAATGAAAGGGTTCAACAGGAAAAAATGGGCAAAATGGCAGAAACCAAGATAGCCCGTTATACCAATTTTAAAGAGTTATATGACTCGTCAAAGGTTAGGGATAATTTGGTGATGCTCCAACAAATGTTGTAGGGACCGACAAGGGTCAACTGCAGGTGATACGAATTTTTCAAGATGGTGATCAAAAACCAAGTTGCTCCAATCCGTCTGAAATTGTTATCCCGGGGTTTTTGGTATCCTCGATTACGATTTTGGGGTCGAATTGTTTGGGTGAAATCTTGCAACTGAATTTTAAAAGTACGCCTTGGTTGGCTTCATACTATGACTTGTATAATTTGGCGAGATGGGCGTCAACAGCATTGCAACCTATCTAGGAGAAGGAAAGCTCCAAAATCAAAACCAGAACTGTGTTTTGTTAGGCACAAGTAAGCTTCAAGCCGAAATAAGTAGAGACAAATCACTAGAAGGTCTTCTTATGGAAGAATTGGGCTGTACTAAATTAACAGGCAAACCACCATGCAATAATGACACATTCAATAAAATTAACACTTAGAAACATGTCCAGTGATAACTAAAAAATAAATTAATAGTAAAAAAACATTTTTAAAAACAAGCTTTTTATTTAAATGCTCTAAAAAGAAAAAAATTAAGTTTTTAACTTAAAAAATTAAACCCATCAATTTATTACATTACACAATTTATATATAAAAGCTTGTCGTTGTTATATCACATAAATTGTGTAATGTAATAAATTGATGGGTTTAATTTAATTTAAAGTTTTTTTTTTCCTTTTTAGAGCATTTCAATAAAAGCTTGTTTTGAAAAATGTTTTCTTACTATTAATTTATTTTTACTTCATCTGCACATATTTGAAATATTGAATGCACCTGGTGTAATCAATCAAATGGACTGGATCCATTTCCTGTCACATCACTAAATATTATAGTTACTTTTTTATTTTTGTTGCATCCTCGATCTTTACGTCAGATCTCGCCAAACTGAAATAACTCTTGAGTAGCAACAATGACTAACTGATAAAAAAATATATTTAAGATAAGCAACATGATTCATATATAAATTTTTTGTCCTCGTCAGCTAACAGATTCTGTTTCAGGGCACACACCATCATTTTAATCGATTACGACTGGAATTTGCAGTTTATAGAACACGCACTGGAACAACCTATAAATATCAAACACCCAAAATGGAATATCAATAAAATAAAAGCAATGCTGTAGTTGACGTAAAGTGAATTCTATTTATGGAATTTATTTTTGTTGAATTAAATATGTGTTATGTAATCGCTTCCGAGTCCTTTTACATAATATATGAGGTTTACCAACCAGGAAATAAAACTGCAGGTAGAATAAATAATTGTATATTCAGAAAGCAAGTATTTTTATTTTGTGTAAACATATTTTAAAAATATAACAATTGAATCGTTTTAAAAAAGTTAACTTGACATTATGAAAATTTTACCCAAAATATAATGTTCACTTGATAATTGTTAAGAAGTTATAACATTCTTTTCATTTAATTAAATAAATACATTTATTTATTTAGTAACTAAAAACATTAAGATACTTTACAGTTCTATAAATGTAAAGGAACTTCAACAGAGTCAATTCAATTACCTATTTAAGATTTTTTTTTTACAAAATATATAGACTTTGTGAAATAAAAAATAACCAAAAGCAAAACAACAAAAAAATAAACATAACAACTATTTTACAATTTTTTTTGAGTTGCAGTCAAGGCTTTATAAATTACTAGGCTCGTAAGTAGAATACTCATCAGAATGTTGGATAGTCGAGACATTGGGTAATTACTGTTCTTTTTTTATCACTTATAGCAAAATATCGTGTCGCTCGGTTTGCAGAGATATAAGCAAGCAAACAATAAGCTATTAGTATATCACATTTCATTAATAAACTTTTATCTCCTGCCAGGCGTGATTTTTACATAATCCATTTTACAATAAGTATACAGAGTTGTTTACAATAAATATCCTTAACATTATAAAGAGGTCTCGCTTAAGAGCCGCTGAATGCCAGGCGCCTTAAATAACATACTTTAAAATATGCCCCCGTAAAAATATACTTTCATTTACTAACGAATTAATGTTAGAAACTAAACATTTTAAACTTGCGAGTTAACAGCAGCCCCGTCTATTCCTCTTCCTGGATATCAGAGCTTGATTTTTGCGTAATTTTTAGCTACTTCCAAGCATTGTATTTATTCTGCAATCATTTTGATACCTGCACCTATAAGATACGCCTTAACTAAAATGTGTATTTCACATAAGCATGCACTTACAATGTCGCACGAGGAGTAGGAAGAAAAGCGGACCTCTAGGTTTGATTAGAAACAGCGAGGGTGAAAGAAGAGTTATTTGGTGAAGGTATTTATTAGATAGTTAGCGACGGACAATATAAGACGTCAATCTGAGTGGTCATCTAGTGGTATTGCTTATACAAGCCAGATAACTAAAAGAAAGCGAGATAGCCACTGCAAATACGTTTCGAATATAACTTCCGTACCTAAGCATCAGAGATATCCAGGGCAATTAATAAACGGCTACAAACGTCAGCTATGCTCGTTGCAGTTAACCTGTGGGTTTTTGAAATTAAATACGCGTCGGGATTACAGACGGCCCTGTACACAATAATTACAAAGTATAAACCTAGTTTCCATAAAGAAAACGAAAAGCCTTGATACTTTCCTAGATATTATCAAACGAAATAACAATGTATCGATTAAATAACGATTTATAATTTAAAAATAGTTTATATAAAATCTAGCGAGAACCTAGCTAGATCTTCCTAAATTTCAAAAATAACTATTTAGCCATTAAAAAACTAAAAAATGACTTAGCTTCTTTTAAAAATATTGTAGCTATTATACATATACAAAGGGACGATCTTTAGAGTTGACACGACTTTAACACCACGTTAAAGTCGCGCAACAATAAAAACCTCCAATATACACCTAATTATTTTTTTTCAATAAATATACATAGTTAAAGGACTAGCTTTAACATTGATATCTATATAACAAAGCTCAGCATGTTTCTGCTTAAAATTTGACTACTTCCAATATAAAATTGAGTCTTGTTCCTTCCTTAAAATTTGATATAAAATACTTACTTACCTTTATAAATTTGGGTAGTTGTTCACATATTTTTCTAGGTTAGTGAATAATTAGACTCAATTTCTACATTTCATTGATTATTTAAAAAAATATTAAAATCCGTTATAAATTAATTTTTTAGAGAATTTCCGGATAAGATGCTGTAAAACTTAAAAACCAATTAGTGTTTTTGTTAAAATACCGTAAAAGTAAACATTACTTATTCCACAGAAACATACTGCAGAAAAAAATTAAAATCCCTATTAGAGTATACATCAAAATGTTTCTTAGATATATTGCAAACGCTAAATTTCTTCTTAATAATCAACTTCCAAAATAGCATTAGCATTATATTCTTAAGAAAAAAGCATACACTCATACATATATACACGCATACATATTACATATATTTTTCAGTTTTCACTATCAATATAGACACTTTTTACATATTTATAATTTTTACTTATTTACCAAACAGATTTTCTTTTCTAGAGCGAATGTTAAAACCGTCAAAAAAACAGGTATTTCTTCAACAATTGTCAGTACGTTCTGCGCTGTGAAGTATGAAACAGCGGATCATGAGAGCCAAAGTCAAATCATAAAAATAATTTGAAATATTCTTTGTTGTATTGTTATATTTCTCGATTTTCAAGTGTAGAGATATAATTCTATAATTTTTTTACATAATACACTTATGGTAAAAATTAAAAAACGAAAGCATGATGCTGTATATATTTATATAAAAATAAAGTTTTCTAGACTTAAGTACAAAGTTGACTCACTTACCCAAGTTTTTGGCTTTGGCTCCTTTACTGCCACTAAAAAGGCATCCTAGGTGTCAAAAAAATAGTTATTTTTGACGATATCAACATCGGGTGTCTAGCTACAAGTGAGTTAAATAATAAATAACATGGTTTTGGCCCCAAAATGCATGCAACATCATTTCAGGGCCCTATTTGTTAACTATTCCTTAATATTGCTGGTTCACAATAAAATATCAAGTTTGTATTGTGGAAAATTCGAGATTTCCTTTTAAACATCTTTACTTTGCTCCCAACTGACTTTCCGTAATATATAACCCCTGATTTACTAAATCTCAATGGCTGCAAGTTAATACTTCCTATTCACCTTTTTTTTAAATGTGGTTTTCCCTCAGTATAGTCTTTTTTGTACAAAATTTAATGTTCTTCTTTCTGACTAGTATTATCGATAACACATTTATTGTTTCAAGCACACTATCACTTACTTTCATTAAGAATCTTCCCTATAGTACTGTACTTTACCATTTGATTGGTTAATTATCGCCTCCCATGCTGTAAGAGACAAAGAAAACTTTTTAAAAAACCATAAATCCGAAGGAAAATACACACATCAAAAGAATATACGTGACAACTGATGCAACTTATGAATAGCAATTAGAATAAACTGACTCCTGTTTGAAAACTGCAAAACTTTTAACATTGCTCATGTCAGCATTTGGTAGTTTCTGGACTTTCATGAATGCGTGTTTTTAAGGACTGAGCATTTACTTTCAAATGAAAAAGTTCTAACACAAAAAAAGCCAATTTAATAGCACTGCTTTCCAGCGTCAGATGACTTTGTAGTTTATATTAAAGGAAATAAATTTATCAAAGTCGAAAGAAAGTCGTAAGTATGCAGGATGTAACTGAAAAGTTATGTTAAAAATAGTGATTTTAATATACCGCATATTTATTACTGTAGTCAGAAATAAAATCTGGTACCTAAATATTTCAATTATTTATTTTCATTATACAACATATTACTACTGGATAGGGCTGGAACCTTTGATGTAACTGTAACACTCGGAGTAGTTTCCACAAACACCAAAACACTTTCACTTCGCTCGACGCGCGTTTCGCCAACCAAGTCGGAGACGATTAAAACTGATTAGTTTTAATCGTCTCCGGATGATGCCAACTTGGTTGGCGAAACGCGCGTCGAGCGAAGTGAAAGTGTTTTGGTGTTTGTGGAAACTATTCAGAGTGTTATACAACATATTAGACCAGGGCTGAAGCCTTTGAAAATGGTAAAAAGTGAAAAAAAATAATAGTAGGATGAAACCGATTGGAAAAGGAAGAGAATATAACAAAAATGAGAAGAAAAATTATTTACGGGCGATCTGAGGTCGGGAAGTGGAAGGGGGTGAGTTTTTAAGGGTAAAGAACGGTTTATCTCGATTTCCGGCAAAACTACAAGTCCTATGGAAAAAAGTTAAACAGCAAAGTTGTAGGTAATAAAAAGATCTACAACTTTTGCATTTACACTTTCTTAACATAACCTCAAAATTTATGTGAAAATACAAAAGCAGATATTTTGGCGAGAATTTTCGATTGAAAATTAGGGTGCTTTTTCGATATTAAGTCAAAATAATGTTAAAAATAAATATTTTAAATCAAAAAAATTACAGTGTGTTTGGGACATAAAAAAAGGTAAGTTTTTACCAAATTTCTTTAAAAAAATTTTGTTTGTAAAAGATAAAAAACCAAAAACTTGGTTATTTCAATTTTTCACATACATTTTGAGGTTATGTGAAAAGAGTGTAAATACAAAAGTTGTAGATCTTTTTATTACCTATATAACCTACAACTTTGCCATTTATCTTTTTTCCATAGGACTTGTAGTTTTGCCGGAAATCGAGAAACTCCCTCCACTTCCCGACCTCAGATCGCCCGTAAATTATTTTTCCTTTCATTTTTGTTATATTCTCTTCCTTTTCCAATGGGTTTCATCCAACTATTATTTTTTTTGGTTTCAAACATTATCGACCCTGGTCTACATGTAGTACAGATTGAAACATGTATAATTGCTATGCCATACAGAGTGTTCCAAAATTATCATCATAGGTTTTTAGTATTCTTATACTTAACGGAGAAAAATTAAATATATTTTAGTTACAATTTAATTGTATTTAGTTGGATTTGGGTCCTATCTATTTATGCGGTATGTTTTATTTTATGTTTGGACACAAATTATACAAGAAATAAAATACTAACGTCTATTATAACATACAGTGCTCCAAAAACATAACGATTAATAAGCACGTTTAAAAAAATATATTTTTATCCAAGCAACATTCTGAGGATGAAAAACAATGGAAAATAGTCCAAACAAGTAATTATTATTAAGTATTTATTAATAAATAATTAAAAATAACAATTCTGTTATTTTTAATTATTACCTATGATAATAATTTTGGAACACTGTATACTGTTTATGATACAGCAGCTACACATGTTTTAATCTGCACTACACGTTGGACTCGACGTTGGATAATCAAAATAACTTGAAAAATTTACTAGATTTTATTTTAGACGCCAGTAATAAATATGCGATATCTTAAAAATGACTATTTTTAACATAACTTTCGAGATACACCCTGTATTCTTACGACTTTCTTTCGGTGATAAAATTATTTCCTTCCTAATATATTATATATTAATTACTTGTCCTATTGTTTTTTTTACCCATATTCTTAGTACCATGATTTTTTGATATATCTTTTAATATTACAGCAAATGCCTCGCACATAGTTCAAGATCTCTGTAAGAGATACCAAACCTCAAGTATTTTTATTGAAAAATGTAAAAGTTACAGCTGCCTAAACATTGAAATTGTAAAAACACATTTTTTGCTAATTATTGCAGTATGTAATTTGCGAAAGTATAAGAAAAAAAATCTTTTTTAACTATTTATTTAATAACAATTGAGGCACACGTTTAGGATGGACAAAACTATTTTAACGAATAATCATGTCACGCGATTTAAAAAGATTCCGCGCTATTGGCAGAAATTTTCATAGTTATTATTTTTGCATGGTTTATCTGCCCAGCTATAAATTGTAGTGGCCTACTTACAATTTTAAAAACAAGAATATGTTTTTAAAATTCCAAAAAAATGTTTTTTACAATTGAATGGTTGCAATTTCCAAAAAGTGGTACATGAATATAGAACGCTTTTGCACCAGTCTACAATTTACGGAGCACCGTACCTACGATTCAGCATATATATATGTATAATACTTCTGCGACTTACCTGATCCTATAAAGTTGACGATCTTGTCATGATTATGCGACGATTGACTGAACACCTTAGGCTCGACGTACCTAGATATGAAATTATCACATATGTCCTCGTTTAATAACTGTTCGTTTACATCGAAACCAAACACTAAACCGGGCACTTCCTTGTTGCCGATGCCGCTGAGGATAACGACGGCCGGAGGGCCCTCGTCGTCTTCACTAACGGTTCGTTCACTACTATCACAGTTAACACTATTTGTATTTATATCATTAGTAACAATACTCTGGGCGATATGAACCGGCGCAGGCATCAGCACAGGGGATGCCACCTGGCCAGCAGGCAGCGCCATGGGGGTAACTATTGGCAGGGGTTGCGGTAGGGCTTCCTGCTGCCTCTGAAGCAGCTGGGGCGGTGGATGGTTCATGAAATGCATTTTTTCGATGGTCTGTACATCTGGTATGTCAGGGGGTAGCATCTGGGCGTTGTATTGAATGGAGTCCTTCTCATTCAAGTGGATTATCTGCGGAAACATGAAAAATATACGTTGTGTCTTATACAATATCAATTTACTTACCGATAAGTCATTTTGGATATCATTGGGAACGACACAAACAGTGCTTGTTACCGTGGCACTAACTTTCACATTATTATTACCTTTACCGTTTTTATTACCAGGTGAATTTTTAACCTTATTGCTAACCGTATTGTTTTTACTATTCGTCTTTTCCACAGACAACTGTAGAGTTTTGTTATTGTTCGGGATAGCCGGGAAACTTTTAATGTTGTGCACATCGGGCGGGGGCACTACTTTCACATTGTTTATCACTGGCGTCGCCTGTTGACGGTTACCCATCGTGTCGACCAAACTGTTGGTGATCGTGTGTAGCACCTTGTATTCTAATTTGGGTTCAATTTCGATCTTTATGGCGGTCAGTTTCTCTTTGTTTGGCACTTTTTCGATTTTTTCTGGAGATATTTTCTTGTCCTTGTTCTTCTCGCTATTCTTAGCAATATCGGCATAGGAAATGGGCATGTTCAGCCCATCTATTGGCAGGGAATGCACAGAGTCCACATCCGAGGAGTCGTTGGACTTTTCGCTGTGCGGCACCGATCGCGCCGTTTTGCCACGCAAATCCGGAGAAGGGGCTCGGTTGGCGTGCTGCTTGCTGTTGGACTCGGAAGTGGAGTTTTGCCGACGCCCACTACTGATGCTGTTACGGCGTTTCTTGCTCTTCTTCTTTGGTTTAGTGACCACCCAGTTCTCGGACGTTTCCAAATTCTCAATCGAAACGTTAATGTAGAGACTCTGGATCGGCGGAGGCTGCAAGAAATTTACATACATAAACATAAGTCGTAATATTAGAATTTTATTTTATTTAACGGAATATTAAACGGGATTTCGGGTGTAGATCGACACCTTAGCCCGCAGTCGTACTAACACCACTCAAACGGTTAACGTACGCACGCCGGTTCTTTTGTTTTATAATATTGTTTTGAAATTGAAGGTTGAAGACAAAAAAATGACGGGTGTGTGAGACATCATGAATTTAAACTTAAGGTCTCTGAATTTGAGGGACGAGGTAAACATTAAAAAAACGAACACCCTGTGCCCATAGTGAAGTGCAACCCGGTTATAAAAATCGGGGGGGGGGGGTTTACGCAAAAGTTTGACGCCCCCCCCCAAACAAAAATGTCACCAGCCGATGCCGCTATTAACAGCTGTTTTAACATCCAATGCGTTAGTTACCTCAAATCAAATTACCGATGCACTGAAAAAATTCAAACCAAGAATGTTCAAACCAAATCTTAAGGAGTCGACAGCATTCCTATTTTCTTTTCATAGAGGACTGTGCAAATGTGTTGGGCAAACCCCTTGCAGCAATTTTTAATGTGGCCTTGAAATCTGGAACATTTCCAGAATTATGGAAACGGGGCAAAATTTCAAAATATCAAACCACAAATTATCGACCCATCAAGATTTTACCGAATCTGGCAAAGGCCTGTAAAATCACTCCATACAATGGCTTACAGTGGAATAAAAGGCATAATTTCGTAAAATCAACACGGTTTTATGGAAATCCGTTTGACAATCGCAGAATCTATCTGAATCTATTGATGAAAATCAACAAGTCGACGTAATTTACACGGACTTTTCAAAGGGTTTTGACCAGATCAATCACAACAACAGATTGCTGCTACTGGATTTAGTGACAAGTTGGTTCAGTTTTTTTAAATCATATTTCACAAATCGTTTATAATACGTTGAGTACGAGGACTTTAAATCACCTAAAGTTATTGCTACATTAGGGGTTCCCTAAGGTTCCATCTTGGGGCCATTGCTCTTTAATATTTACATTAATGACCTAGTTAGTAGTTTAATTTAATATTAAATCTGTTATATGCTGAAGACTTGAAGCTGTTAATTTAGCGTCAAATATAACACCTAAGTCGTTTATTTTGTCCTTGGAAGACAAATTAACATTTTTATCTTGTAATCAAATTCCACTACCTAACACTCAGTCCTGTTTGTCGAACAACTTTTGATCCAAGTAAGGACAGTTCCCTCTATTACAATTGATTTAAGTTTAGCAATTAATAGATCGTGAATCATGCAATCAAATCTTTTGTGAAATCTGTATAGATAGAATCAGCCTGCAGTTTGTTTTTAAAAGAAGATACTATGTAGTTCTCATAAATTATCAAATTTATTGTTGATCTGTGAGATGTAAAACTATGCTGCTCAGGGTTAACACGTTGATGAACAGTAAGGATACCTGCTTGATGCTAAAAATGGCACTAGTATTTTTCAACAAATTATATCTCGAAATGTCTATCCAAAGAAGAGCAAATAATTTTTTTTATTTATTTAAAAAAATATTTTTTTGGTGTTATGGGTGTTCGAAACTTGTCACAGATAAACATTCTGCCACTTTTCAACTAAAATTTTAGCTATATATCGCCAAGAGATAGTTGACACTATCTCAAATAGTCAAAAACAGTAATATATGTGACACAGAGAAATAAAAACCATATATATAGGAACGACTTAATTCTAAAAAAAAAGCATTTTAAATAAAATCTAGAGAAACTTCAAAAAAATTATCATTTCGTGATGACGTAGGTCTGAGGGGCATATATCAATTTTGAGGTTAATTTTTAGATTTTGGAAGTTGAAATAGTATTAAAATACCAAAATTGTGTCCCGTTGTGTATTGAGTCATGCCATTCCTCAAAAAACTGGACTGAGAGGCGGTTTTTCCTCACAATCTTTACATCTAAAATTAGTTTCCTGTCATATATTTTTTTACCGCATATTCTACATATGAAAAATAACGACTTGTTTTCTGAGACACCTCCAGTCAGTTTTGAGTGATATAGATCAATCAAAAAGCCAAAGGTCCCGGGTTCGATTCCCGGTTGGGCCAAAGCATTTTTCACTCTACTACAATATCAGAAGTGGGATTAAGAACTCCGTCTGATAGCACAGGCCTTTATGGGATTTACCAAGGACACCTGAAGAGTCCGAAGTATATTTTCACTCACATAACTAATAATAAAAATAATAATTTCGTACCTCTACGTTTCCCCAGGACCTCCTCTCCTTTGGCCTGTCGCTCTGCGCCTTGCCAGGCCTTAGCACCACCTTACTATCAGTGTCTTTTTCATTGCCACCAGCGAAAGCAAACTCATCTAGCTTGGCCGTCGAAATTTCACCCAACGAATTACTTTTCTTCAACTCCGAGCGGCTCTCCTTGCCTTTGGAAGAATGCGCCCTCTGTTTCTTACCCCTACCGCCGTCTTCGGAGGTGTGCTGTTTGTGAAGTTGCTTGGACTTGTGAAAGTTCGATTTGGTTTTACCGGACGAGATGCTGTCTATGTCGCCGCCGATGTACTGAATAAGCTTGTCCACATCGTTTATGATGTCGCTGCGGTGACCCTCGACCTAATTAAAAAATGAAAGATATTAAAGCTTTGTTTACGTTACAAATAATGTGACTTACGCTTTCTGCCTTGAGTACGACGACATTCTTGTCGGTTTGTATCTTCTTTTTCTTCGCCTTGGGTCCTGTCTGATGGAGAGCATTGCCATTTTCATCCACCTTCTAAATACAATAGAAAAATGTGCTAGACATTTATAAAATTTGGTCATGAATTTCGATTATGCCTACATAAGTATTCTTTCATTTCCCATTCTTACAAAAATGAGCCTGCGCAAACAAACTTACCAGGGCAGAAAAGGGCTTAAAAACCCACAAAGGACATATACAATTTTCGTCCCTCTCAATTAACATTGATGCAACAACCAGGACGATAAGGTGATACACAGCAAAAAATCACACGATAGTTTTCTTAACTGACTGACTGCAGGAAGTACCTGGCCAGTAATAATATATTAATTTTTCCTGAATAGAGAGAGAGCAGTGCTGACCTTTCAACTCTTCCATTGATATATTACATAAATGTTTTTCATTATCATTAATTATTAACCTACGTAACTTTAAGTGAAAAACTACTCATTATGCTTTTTATGTTCATGGTTAGCGTTAAGAGTGATATGCTCCAATAATTAGAGCAGTTAGTTGCTAAATAAGGAAACAAACAAACAAAATAAATGGTGTTTTTTCAGGGAGAAAATATATGGGCGCCATAAATTCACATCATTGACATTAATATTAAAGATAAAAGAGGTAAGAATATATTTTTTTTTATTTCCAAGATGTTTAACTGGATAAGTTTAACGCTTTTAAAGGTTTCGATAATTTTTAATGGCTAATGGTGCCAATATTGAGAATAAAATAGGCGTCCAATATTCTATAAATATATTACATCTCTAGTTTATTAATTCCTTTCAGTGTTACAATAATGGTAGCAAATCCCAACAAGAATCGTACTAAAGCCTCATCCTCATAATTTCTTCCTTATTTTTTCTACCTTCTAATCTTCGTTATTAAGGGACATAATATGCATTCTTCTAACAAAATGTTTTCATTACATACAATAGGCCTTTTCACTAGATTCTTAAATCTCAAAACAAATATATTTATTTGAGAGCCAACTGATAGATATTCACCTCGTGCAACTTTGTTTCAAGTTGAATAAAAAAATAAATATTTATTATAGCAATTTGTACACTCATGTGACCTTGAGACTGAGTGACGTCACACAGCCTGGAATTAAGTTGGCAGCCTAATTTGTCAGAACGCCTAAATAGCCCATGCCCACAGCTGTAGTTGTTTACGCTTAGTTTTGTGCGTTCTCTACGAATTGTGTTTTGCTTTGTTTCTGTACGTTATTGTTAGAAAATGGAGGCAGGATTTTCTAAAGCAAGTGCAGGAAATCTGCCGAGTTAATTTTTGAATGGTGGGAAATGAAGCAGAAATGCAATCCACCCTATACCCTGCATTTTTAATTTAGGTTAGATGTATCGATTAATTTTTCAATAAAACCAGTGCGCGTTTTAATGAGCTGCTACAACTTGTAAACATGGCCACAGTTCTGATCTTAGCCACAAAATATGGTGTTAAAGATACTTACAGCATCTGTGATGGCCAAATTGCCGCTATACGAGTCACCGTTTTCCTTACACGACACAACACATATCAGGCTCTCCTTGTTCCCCAGCGATTGGTTTAAATCTACCGATATCTGGCAATTCCAAGCGTTGAAATTAGGATCGTTAGAACACAATCGGTCGAAACAATAACCACAGTAGAATTCCGTTTTATCCAGGCAATATTTTAGGGACAACATCTCGAAACAATTTTTGTGAACTCTTACTTTGCATTGCTTTGAATTACACTCCGTGAGTTCTACGTCCTTTTCGTCGAATACTTCGTAACAGATCCGACAAATTTCACTGAAAGTTTCCGCCAATTCTTTGTTGGAATGTATCGAACTATTATAGTTCGCGAACCAGACCTTCATTTTCAACTAATAAAATATAGTTGTCGGAACTAATACTTTAGTTCTAGATGAGTAATTCGGTACAGATTATACATTAATCATCCAAAGTAAATATTAGAATATTTGAAGAATACATCAATTATTATAGAAATTATCAACACCATTCATAAAACGAACTGGTTGGCTCACTTACGCCACCTGACACCTATCTCAACGAAAAAAATCATTGCCACATACAGATAACCTCACTGTTTGATTTGACAAATGTAATTATCCACTATATCACTGACTGTGCAAATAAAATTATTCATAGATTGAACAAGAAGCGTTTCGTAATTACCTTGGTATAGAATACGTTAAATGGCACACCCTTTGCATAAAAGTTTGAGGCAAATATTTGGTACATTGTCGTCTTACTTGTGAATTACGCACATTTAAAGAGATAGTGAGACTTAAGGTAAGGTATATGAGTTCACGTTAGTGTTACATGACATTGAATATTCAACAAAAGAAAATATCTTATTATTTTATCTCTGGTATACTTTGTTGTATAAAATTGCTAATTTTCTCAGTAAAATTATTTATTTATGAGAAAAGCACACTGAACATACAAACTGACAGAGACCATTTACAATACTGACACTTTAAAAATAATGTATCTTTCATTCTAATTATTCATAATTATAATAAAACCTATAAAGGTGAATATCAACGTTAATTAGAATGGTCATTATTTATTAGTCGCAAGAAATGTTCAATCGGTATAAAAGAACAAATTAAATATTAATTAGTTCGTAACAATAAACAAAAGACTGTTTAAAAATGAAACGTTTACATTTGTAAACATACTTTTAGTTTCGAGTGTATCAGTAATCAGTAATTGACATTTTGTCACCTGATACACGTGATTATAATGGCCATAAGATAAAATACTTCGAACTTGTTATAAATAGAGACAATATCACGGCTATACGTAAAAAATTGCTGTTACACTATTACACTAGGGCATAAAACACATGTAAATAAATAAATGACGGAATATATTTCGAATTTATGGGAATTTGTCTTATATGCTTGATTCGTTTCTACCGTGACCCACAACATTTCCGCCTAACATAATCCTGCTAGTAAGCATGTAAATATATGCCGTATTTGGCTCTCAGAGATGGAGCAGAAACCAGAGATGATTGCGCTATACTGGCTGTGTTTACAATGGATTAGCACGTTCATACATTTTAAAAATTTAAAAATTTTTGTTCACATATTTTATTTCCAAAAAATGGTTATTTCTTAATTTGTTTTCAGTAAACTTTATTTTACCAATATACTTTGTTGCTTGGTTTGTTCTTTTAACTTCAGAAAAATTCTCAAAGTGGAAATGGGATTTTTTTGGGGGGATTTTGAGATTTGGGTGGGAATGGGTTTTGAGAATTTTTGGGGAATATTTCTGAAGGTAAAAGAAGAAAATTAATTCCATCATTTACCATCACTGCCAACACAGTTAAGAACAAACACAGTTAACGTCCACATATATTATAGGTTAGAACATCAAAGTAACATTACAGGCTAGTTTTCGTGACGTCACCTTACAAGGAGAAAGGAGTCAAATGTTAACCCCAGATAGATAACGTTCGTCAATATGACGCTTGTAAGTATAATAGACATGAGATTCAAGATACACAATCGTCATTTCCATGAACAGTTATCTTTTGTGTAATTTTTTGTTGTGTTTGAGTGGTAACGATTTTTGAATTTTTGTCTTTGTTTTAATTTGACTTACAGTCGCGGCCTCCTAAAAGTGCGCAGCATATTTTTCTACTTTGAATGTGACTTTGAATCATAATCGTCTCATAATTAGTCAATTTATACGTCAAAATAATTTAATTCTGAACATTCTGTCATATTAATAAATTAACTTGTCAGAATATTAATAGAAAATGCCAAAATGATGTGCAGAGGGTGAGGGCTATAGCCAAAATTGAAGAAAATTGTTCCCTGGCTGAAGTGGCCGCTGATTTGAATGTTAGCAAAAGCTGCATATTTAAAATTAAAAAGACATGGGACCAGGAACATAGAATACAAAGGGCAGCAAGAATAGGGATTGGTAAAGTTTCCAATGAACCTCAAGATGTATCATTAATGTATCCGCCACAATGACGTATGAGCGGGAAAGGTGATAAAATATACTACACAAGCTTCTGTCAAGCTCAGAGCATAATGGAAATTTGGCTTCTTTGTGTAAGTAACTATAGTAGAAAAATAAGATAGAAACCTTTGTTTGTATTTCATTTATAAATAGAAAACGTGGTGCCATCGGAATTTTTATCCCCCATTATTTCAATTGTCAATAAATAAATAAATAATTACCCACTATGCCCTTACGACAAGAACTGAAGACAAAATGTATAAAAAATACTTACAGTAGTTTTTTCATTGACCACAATATTCATAACATTTCTGTCTTCTTCTTCATCTAGAACTAAATAAACCGCTCTCTCTATGAACGTATTGGGACCCATCAAAACTCTCTGCAAAAGCCACTCATACTTTTGCGGATCAATGGAGATCCGAAAAACACATAATTTCGGAAAACAATATCCGCAGTAAAAATCCATTTTCTCGGTACAATACTTCAGCGACACCCAATCGAAACATATTCTATGTATACTAGCGTAGCATTGAACAGACCCACACTTTACAAGCTCTATACCCTCCGCTATCAAACCCAACGAACAGATTCTACAAGTTCCACCAGCATAAGGGCCCACGATTGCGGCCTGCTCATTTTCCACATACCAGACTTTCATTTTCAATAAAGAAAACCACTCAATAACATAAGCTGTTATAACTAACAGTCCTTAATCATCAAAAATAAATATTAACTTTAAAGTGCTCATCATACCCTTTAATCACTAGACCATCAAGATAATATATAAACCGATAAATATGAAAACTGCAGTCTAGTAGTAATGTGGGGTATACTTAGAGAGGTCATTCAATTAAAAAAAGTCGAAAATCCTTTGAATTACTGTTTCAGACGTTTGAGGACAAAAATGTCACTCGTTAAAAACAATAAATCAAGAAATACAAAATATTTAATTTCTAGGTGAGGGAAAAGTTCGGATATAATCTGATTAATACTAACCTTGTCGTCTGGGTCCCTCCTGTTGGTATGTTGGTACGTTGGAATATAGACACTATATTTACTGTGCAAAACCTTGTTTTGCAAGGACTCCAAATCGTACGGCTTCTTGTCGACAGCACTCTCTAGATCCAGAGGAATGGGGTCGTCAACATTAGCCCCGGCTGGTAATGAATTATAATAAACAATATGAGTCCATTTTAATTTCATTCAAAATATGTTAATAAATTAAACTAAAGGACATAACTGAAACACACCCTATATATAAACGACCCCTGAAATTCTGAATGCTAATGTCACATTTTGACAATTAGAACAGCTGATGTTTTTAGGTTAATCCTGTTATGTAAAAACAGTCAAATGCAGTAATAAATCCACTGTTTTACTTACAGATTTGCAGGGTTGCTTTGGTGGTGAACTTGGTGGCCCCCGGAAGTACCATCTCGATGGGTGAGGCCTGCTCCTGATAATTCTGAGCCAGTGAGTCATGCTCTAGAAGACTCTCCGACTCCATGTCAATAGCGGTGTACTCCTTACTCTTCATGGCCTTGTTTTTCCGTGCCTCCTCCAAGAATTGATAATCACGAGTCGGTATGACACTGGAGTTAACATCGCAAGGAAGGCTCCCTGCAAAACGTACAAAGGAAAACTATACGACCAACCTCACCTGGTTTATCTCTATAAATTTCTATTTTTATAGAATAGATAATGCTTTTATGAAAAGTACATTCCTTTATCTTGAAGCATATCAGTTAATAATCATCAAGATTCAAGTCCCTGTATACATTCACAGAAGTAGAACACTTATAAACTGATGGGTGTATTTCAACAATTATAGGTTATGTAGAGAGCTTATCAATATTTTACGGCAAAGCAGGCAAATCTTGCCGAATAAAATGACAAAACTATCTAGCAATGCTTGTTTAAACATCACATTCGGTTGCATAATTTGTTGCTAAATTAAAATATGTGACCAAATTGATGACATGACAACAAAAATCGATTCTGCAAAAACAGACGAGATTCGGTTAATCACACAAAAAAAGACTCACATCGAAACGAATTTCCAGTAAGAGACTTCATAGTTCCCATGCTTGGGGATTTTCTCCAGGTTTCAACAAGTAACGTCTGCTGTTGTGACGGTGACGTTCAACTTTTTTAAAGACCGATACTGATAAAACCTATCGAAATCGCGATCACCTATTATTAAATTTCGCCTTCAACGAATTTCTTAATTCAATTACATTTTAATAGACTTCAAAAACTTCGGAAACACAATTATTGAACACGATTCGCATTTAAATGAGACGAGACACGATCGAAAAGCCAGACTTGCAAACACGCAAACAAACGAAGAGGCACATAAAAACCGTTTGAGGTTATGTCTACGAACCGAAAAAACTGCTCACCACAGCGCGGGCAGAGTTGGCCTTGGACGTTTTCATTGTTGCAGGACAAAGGGCAGCCGAAAAAAAGGTTGAAAAAACAAAAAAAAACGTCTATTTTTAACACCGCATATTTGGTATTTTGGTTTAACGGTTCGAACGATTAGTTATGGGTATCGGAAATGCAGATAAATTTGAATGAAAATAAGGAAACGTTGCGATAAGTACCGGAAGCGGGCACAGCGGTAAACAAACTGTTTTCTGCTGTTTTGGTTTAGTTACTGCAAAAATTATAATTTTACTTAAATGGAAAAAGAGATAAAGACACGCCTAAAAATGTACTGATAAATTGTGAAAGTGAATTCAAATGACTTCAAATGTGCTACAATCAGCACGTTCCACAAGAAGCAGACGTAAACAAAACATACCTACTTACTGGGTGGAAACAAAAAATTGCTAGTTACTACCGTGCAGCTTTTTAGAATTAGGAAATCATATTGGAAATAAAATCAGCAAAAAATGTCAGCAGTCAGCAAAAAATGTCCCACTCTCAATCTATCACTTATATCAGTCTCAGTACTCAGGAGGTACCTATATTAATGAGGTGGTAGGTAGGTATATTATGAGAAATATTAAGTTTACCTATACAAAAATTTAATAATTAATTAAATTTGGTACTTATTACTTATCGATTTATGGCAAAACCTCACTGCAGACAAAATGTTGCAATTAATTCTACAGGGATTCTAAACTGCTCATTAATAGTTTTGGCTAATCCAAAATTATTGTCCATTTTTATAATAGGTATTGTAACTTTAAAAATACCTAGTACACGGATTTTCAATCAGTAATCTTTTCTCTATGATCCGGTATGTTTTAATCTTCAAAATCTTCATTCCAAGGTGAAAGTCTTGTGCACAATTCATATGCTGAACACCGATGGAAAATCCGTCTTTAAAGTTACAATGGACAATAATTTTGCATTAACCGAACCTATTGACGAGCAGTTTAGTTATAGCATTTTTTTAAATATGTTCAAGGTCGACTTTTTTAAGCAATGCTTGCATTTTTGGGTAGTTGGAACTGGTAGATACAGATGTTCTTCATTACTAATCATCTAGAAAAAATATCTGATAAAAACTGTTTCAATGCAAAATTAAAACCACATATATAATGGGCATTTTCAGTAGATTCGTAAATCTCAAAACCTTAAACCAAATATGTTTATTTTAAAGCTAACTGATAGATATCCACCTCCTGCAACTTTGTTACGAATATAAGTCTCACAGTGTTTAATAAAAAAATAAATATTTATTATAGCAATTTGAACCTCATTTGACCTTGGGGCTGAGTGACGTTGTGTGCCCGGAATTAAGTTGGCAGCATTTGTCAGAGCGCCTAAATAGCCCATGCCCACCTGCTGTAGTTGTTTACGCTTAGTTCCGTGGTTATATTTTGTGCGTACCTCTACGGATTGTATTTTGCTTTGTTTCTGTACATCATTGTAAGAGAATGGAGCTAGGATTTTCTTAAGGAAGTGCAGAAAATGCCGAAAGTTGATTTTTTGCATGGTGGGCGAGTTTTACATGACAAATTTATATTATTTATCAGCAGAAGTCAAGTGTCAACAAAGTCAATTTCAACTGTCAAAAAGCAGCGAACCAACTTGGAATATAGCAAGTTGGGAACATAGCACCGTTGTGACAAGTTCAAGGTCGTAGGCTCTGTGACGTCACTAAGCAAGGATACATGACGTCACGTATATGAGCGCGATTTATTTCTGTACTTTTGAAGTATTTTTTTCGATATAAATCACTAAAAACACTTATCACATAAGGCAATCAAAAGAATCTGAAAAGAGTCTGAATCAAGGCAATAAAAAAAATCTGAATTAGTTCAGAATCAATTCAGGATTGTCGTAGAGCGTAAAACTTCTAACCTAACCTCAACTTTACTTGTGTCTCTGGTTTGTCCTGACAATAATTATCATTAAAAGTATCTAATAAGGGTACAAAATTAGTGAAGTAGGAGGTAAGCGGTTAATTATCTATATTGTAGTGGAAGAAATACCTAATTTCCTAGTCTAATTTATTTTTATGCCAACAATAAACATTTTTAGACGGAAGTATTAGCCAAATTTTTGGTATTTCCAAGAACCTCACAGGGGGAGACCTAGATATGAATTACTTTTAGGTACTTGACCAAGTTCAATAGGGCACATGACTAAAATTTTAAGTATAAAAATAATACTAAAAAACATAGCGTAACCTTGTAATAAAACGTGTACTTCGCAAAAAAAAAACAAGATTTCTAATTCCGCGCGATCAGTATAAAGGATCTAAACAGCGATAAAATTAACGCGGCCCGAGACGAGCTGTGACATCATAGCCTACAATATTCGGTAGGCGTAGCGCCGGAAAGCGGCCGAATGAACTATGAAAACAAGCGGTCGAGTTCTGGGTTCTCCCGCAGCCGACCGAATCGGTCTTCTCGTCATTTGTAAATTGAAGGATGTGGCGTCACGACTTTGAACCTGTTTGAAGCGGTTCGCTCGCGCGCGAGCCTTTACTAATTTATAACAAATTTATTATTGGGAATTAAGGCGTCATATCTTATTTTTCAGTATGGTAGAACATTTTTATGCAATAAAAAAAATTGGAATGTTCCCTATTCTTCCATGTCCTCATCGCTAGTCGATAAATGGTCTGACATGGTGGACGGAAATAAATCACTAAAAACAGTCATATTTTGCAAAAAATACTTCAAATAGATAAATAACTTACTATATGGTAAAACTTAAAGTTTGCTGTTCGCTACAGGACAGAGCTACCTACAATTTCCAGAAAATACCAACACACAGCTATAGCTCAAAAACAGAAAATAGGTGACATCAATAGTATTGGTCACGGGTGCAATTTCGAGGAACAAAGATTCGATATTGCGCATGCAACACAAACCGCACTCTCAGTCCTAACAAGAATCCCATGTGCGAGGACTGATTCCGAATCAATAATGAACCAATCTGATGTGATCCACGAACATGGAACTGTTATTAGAAGACTTTTAGACTGCATGCGAATAGTCCCTGAACTGGTTCTGAATTGCACCTACGAACAAAGCTATTATCTTATAACCGGTCATGAATGCTTACCTTGCTAAAAAAAACCTATCGCTGTTAACCTAATTTACTACTAGCTTTGTAAAACTTTGAAGGGATGGACAAAAGACAGACTCGAATCAACCAGCAGACTTAAAATGAAAGCTGGTCTAGACATAGAAGAACTTACCTTTCGGAGACAATCTCTCCTAATGTTTGCTTCTGTTATAATAGCTTATGTATAAAATGTATGTAATTATATATATAGTTGTTACGAAAAATACTAAAAATAGACTACTTGTGATTCAGTGGTGCAAGAATAGCTTGCATCCCTAAGCACAAATGGACCGCTTTATAAAAATGTTAGGTTAAGTTAGGTATTTACAAATTAAACATCAGAAACTTGAGCAGTTAGATTGTTAAGAATTTCTTCAAAGTTAATTTAATGTTATTACTGTGACATCCCCAAAATGGTAGACACATCAGCTTTTCTTATATATCATATAATATTTATATAAGAGGAGTGTAAATTCCTTATACTTGACTTTTGTATTGTAAAACTGCCTTTGTAAAAATTTGGGGTTTAGTTTGAATAGTGTCTACCTGACAAACACAATGACAACTAATCAAAGAGCTTATGCGGCACATTGACACATTGTTAATTCCTGTTGATAATTTTACGTATTTCATGTTACAGTTTTAATTATTTTAAGTTAAAAAATTAGTGTTTTCTTTGTGGTATTTATATTTATCGCGTAGAGTAAAACATATTTCACCTACAAATATGTAGCAAATAAGAAATTAACAATGTCTCAAGTGTCAACATAAGATGTCATTTGAATGGATCAGAAGGGAAAAAAATCGTTTACTTTCAATTGCTAGCCACTGTACAAGCAAAAACAGTATTACGACATAGGTCATCGCAAATTGACAGCAGATGCATCACCGTCAAGTATTAGCTCGGTTCGTTTCCAGTTCCAGAACCTTATAAAACAGAATGTAAACGTGTACATGGCACAAGGTCTGCCAATGAGGATCAGTTTGCGACAAAATTGTAAATAAAAAAATATGTGTTCATGGTATAAGGTCTGCCAAGGACGACCAGTTTTGCGACAAAAATACGTCTACATTGCATAAGGTCTACCCAGGAGAACCATTTGATCGAGCGTTTACATCTTTGAGATCATATTTCATTAAAAACCGACTAGAACTTAGTAAGATAAAATACAGAGCATGCTCATGTCTCACACTGAGCCCTTTATCCCAAAAATGTAAGTACTAACAATGTAAAATTGTGCCATTTATATATCCTACTAGTTAACAGTGTTCATCCACTCTGAATCACCCTATAGGTACTGTTACGTAACTGTTTAGAGTTTAGACTGTGAGGAGCATAGTGTATCACAAGATTATAACCTCCAAATTTGAAGCCGATTCTTCATTTTTACTTGAAATTACGTCGACTTTTGTAACATAATTCAGAGTGGACTAACACTTTTGGCCAGCAATATATTTTATATGCTAATACCTTTATCTTCACATATTCAAAGTGGGAAAAAATTAAATGCACGATATTTTATTCCCAATGCATGTTACATTTTCCAGTTAATTTATAAAGCATGACAAGAAACTAAATATTCGTTAAAATAATAGTTGCTCGATAAATGTGATGAATGCTCGATATAAAATTTACGTGCTTATTGAAATAATAAATTTTTGATAAAAATAATAGATGCTCGATAAATAAAATGAGTGCACCGTACCAAATTCACAAGCTTTCTAAATTAATAAATTTTTGATAGAAATAATATAGGCTCGATAAATGTAACGTAAAAATTCAAATGTTTCCTAAATTTTAATCACATACTTAAACATACGTGTACATGGCATAAGGACTCCTTGATCCTCCTTGGCAGAAGGATCAGGTTGCGACAATTGACAAAATAATAAAAATATGTGTACGAGGCATAAGGTCTGCCATGGAGGACCAGTTTTGCGACAAAAATACGTGTCCATGGTATAAGGTCTGCCCAGGAGAACCATTTGATTTCCCAAGAAAATTATCGAGCATTTACATCTTTATTGAGAGCATATTTCATTAAAATACCGACCAGAACTTAACATGCAAATTGTATATTTTATATTGCGACTCAAAAAATATTATATAAGTATAAAATAAAATATATATAAAATATAATTTTTTATGGAGCGTTTAGTATTTTTTTAATCTGTAAACCAAATTACCATTTGTTAATTCGGATCCATTTAAATTTACAAAACACATTTCAATTTTGTCATAACGAACCACTGACCAAAATATTGCCATACGTATGTTGCAAGAATGGTTGACATGACCATGTTTGTTCTTGATGATTATTAAATATTTATACCTATAATAGTTACTATATAAAGACAGTGGCGACAACAGCACAACCAATTTTTGATTGGTTGTCTAGATCACGTGGTTGGCAAAACACTCAAAATGGCTGCCGGAATTTAGAGGCAATAATAGCAGCAATAAGTCCGGCCAGTCTGGTTTTATATGTAGTTCAAGATGGTTAGAAGGTAACAATTCCAAGTTTCCGTCATCCCCACCCCTGAGCTCGCTTGGGGAGGGGAAATACCCATAAAAAATGGGCACTTTTTCCAGTTTTTGAGCTATAACGCCTTTGTTGTTCTTTTTAGCGCAAAACGCTTCGGATAAAAGTTGTAGAAGACAAAATTTCCTACAACACTGATCTAATACCTTTTTTTGTAAACCAATAGCGATGGACCTATGGAGCGCCGAAGAAAGGGTAAAATCGTAACTTTGGCAAAAAATTTTTAAGTGAGGTTATTATAAACCTCACTTAAAAATGATGTTTTTATTACAAATCAGTAAGGGCACAAAAATGCCTTGTTGTGCAGCAACTGTGCAAAAAGGGATTTTTAATGAAATATTTTCCCAGAGCCCCAACAAGGAGAAAAGGATATCAAAACGAGAAGAGATCAATGAAAACCGACAGATTTTTCGTGTTTGTGTGAGGTAGAAATGTTTGATGGAGTTTATTTTTATAATTAAGTATATATTACTTAGGGTTGTATGAATAAAAATAAGTACATGCTAATATTTAGTCTCAGCATTTTCTATTTATTATTTACTACAGAAAGAAGGAAATACATTTTAATAGTTCAGTGTTCGGTAGCTAGCTACTGAGGATGCGTGTGACCGTTTTCTTGATTCCTGCTGCTCGCTGCTCTTGATAAGTAGTCAAACAAACACGAGGCACGAACAGTAAATTGTATTTATAAGGGTTCAATAATAAATATATCTCATAATATTACGAATAATTTCTACAACAATGATCTACGTGACAACCATTTCTCGACTCTGGTATGTTTGATAAAATGTTTTCTTACATAATATTTCCATAGTTACGAAAACAAGATCGATTTGTGCCTTTATTAACGCAATAATTGAAGTAAACCTCAACATGGCGGTGGAGGCATGACCTATTGTCGAGTTGTCGCCACTGTCTCTATATACATTATTTATCTTTTACTGGAAAGAATATTGTCAATAAAAATTACTTTTGGGTCTTGACGACCTCATCTTTACAACGTTTAGTAGTTCCCGACAGAGAACTGAATAGTTAATAGTTTCAGTTCTCTACATAGCCCTAATTTGCTACCTCATAATTATAACAATAAAATTATCAAATCTGAATAATGAATAAGACACAATAACATGCATCAATTGCACAGGTGTAAAGAGCGCTAAATGGCCATTTTCTTCAATGAAGAGCGAGGCATATTCGGAGCAATTAACAATCGCAAAAATTCAGGAACCTTACGTTGACCCTCAATACTTTAGAAGCAAAAATGTACCAAATAAACTTACCGCCTTCTCTCTGACGGGCGCTGACCGTCTTCCTCGTCCTATGCAAATGGTGCGTCGACTCAAAGAGCTCCTCTTTGGCGAGGTTGTCCAAGCTGCCGCCGTGCATCATATTCTCCGAGATCGAGCTGGGTTTCCTACGATGGCGGCCATTCCGTCTCGCCGACGGATTGCAGTGGCGCACCAGCTCCGAACCGCCTGCACTGGCCGCCCTAGCAATCCTCTCTGTCTCTTCGGCTTGAATCAGCAGGTCCTGCAACAAAGATAATAGCACATTTAATATAGTAATAAATCTTCGTACCATATGATCATTTAAAAGCACATTACAATGATTACATACGGAAGGTAGAATCCTGAGAAGGGCCTTTTAATTTTCAAGTTCACACAGAAAAATGTGGAAATGGAGCGTAACATATCTATGTAAATTTTAGAATTTTAGACGTATTATTTACAAATATTATGATATTAATAATTACATTCTACCTATATCCAACATTATCGCAGGAAATTGAAAATATTATTATGAAAACTACTCTGAAATCTGCTCCAGGGAATGACGAAATTTATGGCAAAGCCATTAATGCTGTAAAAGAAATGGTAAGTGCACCTTTAGCACACATAATAAATGAATACTTTGTGTTAGGTCAGTATCCAAGCTCTATTAAACTATCAAAATCAGTGGCTATATTTAAAAACAAAGGTTCGCGAGATAACATTGGTAATTATCGAAATGTTTGCTTGCAAAGCCAATTAGCGAAGATAGTAGATCTCACATACAACACAAGATTAAATAATTTTCTGGAATCTCATAAACTATTATCTAAATGTCAAAACAGTTTCAAACAAAATAAATCCACGTCCACTGCTTTATCAGACTTCTCTAGCAATATACATTATTATCTAAATGATAAACAGTGTCCAATTTCACTGTTTTTTTATCTAAGCAGAGCATTCGATACTGTTGACCATAATCAGGGCTCAGTATCAGGGCTCAGTATTGGGGCCAATATTTTTTATTATATTTATAATCGACATATAGGACAAATAACCACCAAATAATAATGTATGCCGACGATACTAATTTATGTACAGCAGGTAACAATCTTTTAAATGCAACAATTAAAACAAACTATATAGTTAATGAATTCCATGACTGGTGTGAAATGGTTTATTAATAAATGCAGCAAAGACATATTCCATGAATTTTTTACCTAAAAATGTACGTCAAGATACTTGTCGTCTAATCAGAATAAATCGTAGAAGCATTGAACAAACAAACTGCATTAAGTTTCTTGGCATCACAATAGACCAAAAGCTCATCTGGGAGCAGCATATTGATGAATGAATAATAAATCTATGCATCACTACAACATTTGCAACAAAGAAAATCTGTATCAGATGTGAATTTTGGCCTACACTTCTTGAATATCAAGAAGTGTAGGCCAAAATTCACATATCTACCAGAGTATACTGTGTGCCTCAATAAACTGCGTAGTGTTTGGTAGTACTGTGAATTTAAATAATTTTAATACTTTTAAAAATGTTTTATACAATTATTTACTCAGCAGGGCATTCTATTCTGTAGACGAATACCTATATGCATAAATACAATACCTATATGAATACCTATTGTCAGTTGTATTTTAAGTTGGTCAGTTTTTAAGTGTGTTAAGTTGTATCTTAAGTTTGTTAGTTGTATATCTGTGTATTAAGAAATATTTTCAGTAGGTTGACTAGTCCGATAAGTTTTTATACCTGTATACAAATTTTTTGTGATGAATAAAGTTCTTCGATTAATTGAACAATCTTGCTTTGACCCTTATCTATTGGTTGCAGCCTTTAAAAATTTGATTTGTAATTTTATTTTGTTCATATTGGATCATTTTTAAGACAACTCAACTTGTTTTTTGCAAAATATAAACAGATAAGAACACTAGCCGTCCTTCCCAGCAGTCAATTTTCTGCCTGGTAAGTATCTAAATTATCAGTTAAAACCTCGTTGGAAATTGTGCCCACAAATACCATACGACTACATGTAATTGGATTCTACAGGCAATGTGTACATAGAAAAGTTTGGTCTAGTTGTATGATGTCAGTGAAAAGGGGAACATTCAACTGTCTTGACATGACATATGACATTAGCCTCCTACTCGTTTCTACTTTGAACAATTGAAACAAGTTTTGACAACTCAAAGAACATGTTATGGAGACACCAAAATGAGTCTGATCATTGCAAAAATAATCTTTATGGATGGAACTTCAAATGCAATTAAAAGTTAGATAACATATTGGGATACAAACAAACTCTCATTAAACTTTAAATTACTTTATTCCGCGATCTATTTTTATTCAGGTTGTCTATTTCTATACAGGGCCAGATATTTTAAATAATATGGGTATTTTTTTAGAATTACATATCGTTCTTGTCTTGGTAGTTTTATATGACAATATACGAGCCCTAACGCACAAATCGACGTTATGAAAATTATTAGCACCATTTAAAGTCTTGTCGAAACCGGAGGTTTGTGTTTATCTGCAGTAAAATATATGTTTTCCAGAAAAAAAGTATATTTCAAGAAAACATTGAGTTACTATAACAATATTTACAATAAACAATGTCTATATCTACAATAAACAATGAAACTTGTGACACATAAACGTTCGGATGCTTTTTTGTTTTCATATGTAAACTAACAACTAGTAGAAAGTCACGACCTTTCGACCGAATAACTGCCACTTCTGGAGTAAAAAGTCCCGATAAAAGTCAGTGAATTCAGAAATGGTTCTTTGTGGATCGTTTCTTAACTTTTGCTTAATTTTATGCCATATACTTTCAATGATATTAAGACTATTGGCAGGCTATGAAGGACCTCGTATATTGTTTTCCGCAAACCAATTTTTTGAAGAGTTAGCTGTATGGCAAGAAGCACCAAAATGTCCTTATAACAAATTTAAAAAAACAGCTTTACAGTCCGAAGGTACATCTAGTTAGATACGCCTATTATATTAAACTCTGTTTTACTGGAGTTTTACAGGTGCATCCGAAGTTCTGAAATTACCAAATATATAATGTAAACACCTGTGGCTGTGTTTGTCCACCAGTGTATATATAACTTCTGTAGTATATCTCTTTACATTAGCCTCAATAGCAGTTTCAATATGGCCGGATATGCTTTCCTACTAAATTACGGCTATAAATAGTAATTTTCCTAGTAGCAACAGCATAAAAGAATTTCAGCAGCACTAAATATGGGTATGGTAATTTAAAAAATTTGAATATTGTAACAATATATTATATTGTAATGTACACTTATTATATTGTTACGTTATTGTAATATATCATTATATAATTCGCATGCCCTGCGCATCAGCAGATAATATATCACAGAGCTTCTGGTAAATATAGTAACACTAATATACCCTGACCTGATGTAAGAAAAATTAAAATTTTTGGCAGATCTCGATATCTCAATATATACTGCATGAGATGAGTCACGCAGTGAATGATTTATTTTTGATATTAATCTGAGAAGTATTTTTTCAATGGAAATTACTTGGCTGACAGGCGGAGACCGAATTCTTATGTAATACCTAAACTACTTAGTTCTTAATTAAAATATGAGAATGAAGCATAAATAATAGTTGTATTGTTTAGAAGGCCACTGACATATACAGGGAGTAAACCACAAACAAAACATTACCCACAGCAGAGCTAGTCAAATACTTTAAAAAAGTAGTTAAATATTAAATACTAAATACTTTCAAAAAACAGGAAAGTATTTAAATATTAAATACTTTTTGAAAATATAAAAGTATTAGTTAGTTTAAAGGTTAGTAGGAATTAGTTAGTTTAAAGTAAGTATTTAAATACTTTCACAATATTTAAATATTTTGTTGTCAAATATTATCAAAGTATTTAAATACTTTCATATTTAAATATTTTCAAAGAATTTAAATACTTTCAGAATGAATAAATACTTTGATAACAGTGAAATATTATTAAAGTTTTTATAAATGGTAAACACTTTATGGTTCTTTGGAGCTGAGAATAGTGTTAAGGTAGATACACTGTTGTTTTTCACAGACTACCCGGTCATATATCTTAAAAAATTGCAGTTTTATTCTATTTCTATTTATTTATTTGTTTTATTTATTTTTATTTATTCAGAACCTGCCTGATATATGATATACCTATTTGATTTTGTTTGGAAAATGTATTTAAATACTTTTGAGTTTGGAATATTTAGGATTTAAATACTGCCGGAAAAGTATTGAAATACTCTCCAGTTATTTAAATATTGATAAATTAAACTTTAAGTATTCAAATACTTCTAGGATCATTTGCACAAATACTAAGTAGTAAATATTTCAAACAGAGTATTTGTAAGTATGACTATAAATACCTGTTGCAAGAAGTATTTAAATACTCGGTATTTAAATACTTTTTAGTATTTAAATACATTTGAGTATTTGTAAATACAAATAATGCCCAGCTCTGTCTCCAGTTATTTAAATAGTTTAAGTATTTGATACTTCTAGGATCATTTGCACAAATACTAAGTAGTAAATATTTCAAACAGAGTATTTGTAACTATGACTATAAATACTTGTTGCAAAAAGTATTTAAATACTCGGTATTTAAATATATTTAAGTATTTGTAATTGCAAATAATGCCCAGCTCTGACCCACAGTACTGTGATTTCCAAAACACATGTGGAATTTACTGTCAAGGAATATTTTTATGAAAAAGCAAAGGAAAAACGGTACTAAAAATCCCTCCAATTTGCTAACAGATATCAAGTAAAGGTTTTATCATTATTATCCAATATGAAAGTACAAAACTGCATATTTTTTAGCAACTCACCTTAAACAGTTTACTTTTTCCCTCGCGGTCCTTGGGATTCTTGTAGGTCATAGCCTCGTCCAAAAGGGCTTTTAACTCGCCATCGTTAAGGTTTGACAATGTCTGCAAAAGAAATTCACATTGAAATTTGCGACAAACCAAAAATTAATACAAATAGGTATTCGTGCAATATAAATAGGTTCTAAATAAAACAGAAAATATACAGTAATTATGAAGCTTATAACAAATGGCATAAAAATACGAAAATATGATCTGACTTTAATTCGTCATTATCAATGTTGTCGTCAGGTAACATATCTTCTGATATAGTACAAGATTACACCTGGCAATATACACACGTGGCAGAGCACTTTAACCCTGCTGACGAGCGTTCACACCTCCACAGGATATGACCATCCACTACTGCCATCAAGGTATGTGCGATATGAGTGATTGACAGCTTCCCCTGTAAATAATACAGACGTAACCCTTTAATCTTGCTCTTCCTAAAGGGCGCTGAGGTGTCATAACCTGTAACAGCATGTGTAAACATGGCAGTTTAATATTTTCTTGTGCAAATTTCGTTACTTTGGCACGTAAAAAATAGTTTCTTTTATTCCCTGAGCCTGGTCGAAGGAACCGAATACGCATATCATGTTGACAAAGCAATTAGGAGGACTAATAAGTCTGTGTCCTGGCCATCAACAACAACTGGAGAACAATCACGTAGTCTCTCAATAGGTGGTGATACGATCGACACATCAGGATTATCTTGCAACTACTCAGAAAATAATGAAGATATGTAAGTACTTTCATATTTGTATTCCATTTGTTATAATATTCTGCTCTATAATGCTCTATATTTACAGTATATTTTTCTTCCATAACGGTGGTACACATAAAAATGTTTTGTTTTATTTAGATAGGTATGTTCTAAATAAAACAGATAATGTCTTTTTAGGTACCTATATTGGGTACCGTTATTACCAACATTACCAACACACATTGTAGTGTATTTTGAATAAAATTGGGATTTTTGAAAACCAATAACATTATGCAGCTCATAATGCAAAACCCGTTTGATTTAGATAACGTTTTTCTTCATTCCTATGTCCAAGTAAAGGATTAACTAATATACAAAAATCTGAAAATGAACCACCATTTCAATATGGCCGGCGAAGCACAGTTTCCATTTTAGGGGTCTTTTGGTGTATCTATAAGAATGGCAAGTGGGCATGTCCACCAAAGTCCTTGCCCGTATTTATTGAAATTAGTTTCTATAGGAGCATGTCTGACTTCTTGAGATCAGGTTGTCCCGAGGGTCTTCTATCCTTGTACAGGGTACCCGTAAACCGGTACCTAGCTCCATTTTTTAAGACAAAATTATTTCTACAGTGTCATTTAATCAAAAAACAATTGGTAATATTTCATTTTTTAGGTTCAAAAGCGGAGCAAAGTATCCCAATGGACTGGAGATACTGCATGTCTTAGAATATTTGGAGCAAAATGTTGCTTTTTTCTATTTTTTATTTGAAGAAAACAAACTACATTTTAAAATGACAAGTTATTAAGAACAAATATTTAAAAATATAAATATAATATAACAAAGATACATTATTTAAAAAAATCAATGTCCATCTCAGGAACAGCAAAATCACCACAAATCACTGACAAAACGACTAAAATGCTAACTCTATGGAATGACACAGAGCACCAAGAGAACTGAATAGAGAACACGTTGATAAAACATTCGCGAACTATGAGAAATTCAGGGCTGAACCTACGGCGAACATAGCTGTCATTTTAGCGACAAGCGACTCTTATACATAGGTACCACATAAAACAGCCAACAAAAAACATTACTGAATATTTTTATAAAATTGCTCGTAAAATTGTATATAACCTTTAGCAGAGCTAACAGAACACCCTGTATCCTGATAGATCACGAAAAAAAACGACGATTTTCTGTTAACTGCCAATTTTCAACAGGCAGTTGCTTGAAAAGAAATATTTTGGGCCGCCCTGTATATACCTATCTGTATATAGACATAACTTCGCCAACAACTAGTAATAATCACCTTTTCGTTATCAGCCCTCAGCGGTTTACATATCTACATGAAGATTCCGAGAAAAATCCGCATATTTATATTATAATGTATTTTTATTTTAATGTAACTTAGCATTTAGGTAGGTAGGTACCTACTAGCAACTTCAGGAAAATCGGGCTTGTAATTCATGGGCTTGTAATTCGATTAGATTAACAATTAATCACCTGTAAATATTTGTATAGATTCACTAGCTCCATGGTATAATGTATAACCACATATAACCATAACCCTATAACAGATTATTAATCTCTGACCTACACTATTATTGTGGTTACAATCTTATTTACCAAAACAAATGCCGATGCTAAATTTAGAAACAAATGCCTATATACATGCGAGGCGAATGCAATATTGTACTATTGTATATATTGTAATAATACCCCTCATTCTAACCGCAATGTTTCGCCCAGAAGTAAGACTTGTGCTGGAGAGGAGGCGGCATATTATTATTTCGCGAGCCGCATGTGCGACTATATACTATAAAACAAAAGAGCAGGAAAATGCAGGGCATTCTACAAATAAACGGGTTGATTTGCAAGTATTCAAGTACGGCTGACCAAACAAATGAAAGCGGTTGGCTATAAACAAAATTGTCATTACAAATTACAACCCAGTTAACGAGTGGCTCAGCCAAAATTCATCTGGGTGAGGGGGGGGGGGGGCAATAAAAAAGTCTCCCTGGAGGACGAGAACTTTTCAGAAAATATTATGCTACCTCGATCATAAATAATAAATAAATACCAATTTCGGGAGCTCTTGTTAATATATCTTTATAAAAAACTGACAGATGACTGAATCGCCTCCTGTCATCTAACAGAATAAAGAACAACAGTAATAAAAAACGTTATAGGAGGAATAAAATAAAATATTTTACAAAACAATAAAAAATTAAAACAAAATATAGGTACCTAGTAGTTCTAGAAATGCGATAAAACTACTAGACTGCTAAATTAGAACTCCTAATCTTCGTTTGGCTGCCATAGCGATTCTACTTGCGTTTTGAACGTGAAAATGCGACTGGAAATTGATTGGATGCGTTGGTATAGATCTAGATTCCTCTACTAGATAATATTGGCATTAATTACAAAATATTTATTTCAAGGGATAATTTTGACACTGCTTTGTACTGATAGATATGTTTCTCTTTTTTTACTTCTTGGACGAAGGCTTGGGGGGGGGGCACGGCCCCCTGTTCCCCCCCGCCTTGTTACGCCCCTGCCGTTAATTTTATGGGTGAATACTACTCTAATGATCCACAATTACCAGGCAGTTTCCAACCATGAGTATCAAGACCGCGATCAAACTGTATGATTGTCATATTGTATACATGATTGCAACTATTCCTTCTATTGCAACTATTATTTATCATTAAACAATAAATTATATACAACTACATATTACATAAGATTTATCTGAAAATAAACTATCGTCGACGCTATTATATTTAAAAAAAACAAGACCAATCCAAAGATTCAATTGAGATAATTTTATAATTTTTAGAATCATATTTTTTTACTGTTTTTATATGTATTTATGGGGTCAACACATCAACGACCTAATTTTTAATAAATTTTTATACAAAATACCTAAAAGATGTGTTTTCGTTTTTCGTTTAAACCACGGAGTAAGATAGTTGTGGTTTAAACTAGGTATTTGATTACACAGGTACATTATTACACAGCGTACTAGAAAAATATCAAATATTGATAAAAATATAATTGGTAAAAATATTGGTATTTTGATACCTACCTATTTTATAAATTAATATTAAGTACTTAGGAACTCTTCGGTTGACAATTGAAGTAGGTACCAATAAGAGAATGAATAGCTATTATTTTTTTGTAATTACCCACTTTCTACAATTGCATTAATAGTTATTGCACAATTATTTCAAAAAATAATTATACTAAAACTATTATAGGTAGTCGACGAGTTTCAAATTTTTTTAATAATAGAAAGCCTTTATATTTCAATTCGTACTTATGCCATAAAATACTACCTACCCTGCCCTGGGTGTTCACCAATTAGGTCATCACTGAAATTACCATAAATGCATAAACAATTTTAACACATTCTGTTCCCTGTTGACCGATGATCGAAATTTACGAACAGATGAACTTTGACAGATACTTTTACTTCTCACCCCTAGTTTTATTGCCTATTTATTACCTATATCCCTATGTTTGTTGTAAGTTGCACTTTCTAATTGATGCATTATTTGCAAATAGTAGGTACCTGCTAAAAGGTAAATATATAATTTATACATAACATGAAAAATGATGTAGAATGTGTTGATAATGCCCCACTTACGGCCAAAAAAATGCAACGTCATTTTTACTAGCTGGCAGCAAAAAGGTGTATCATATGTATCTGGATTTAGACTCTAAGAACAAATAATTCACCTAAAACTACACTAGAGTTGTTAAACAACGTAAATATTGAATATACTCGGTGGTTCGGTATATTTTTATCGCTATAATTCATTGAAAACACTAGCTGATTTAATACGTCATAAACGACTGCCCTTAAGTTTTTATGATACTAATTACTGATGGATTGATTATGAGTTGAATGTTGACAAAAGCTTGAATTGTTGTTAAATTTTTGAGTGTAGGCACCTACCTAAATATTATTTTGAGACGGCCTAGGTACATAGTCAGAGACAGTAGACCGTAAAGTATCTTGAGTATTTATAGTAATGTGACAGGTACTAGACTTACTTTTTCGTCTTTATCTTTCTCCTTGGTGTTCTCCGTGGTGATTAACTTGTCGGTCTTGGTCTTCTCATTTTTATCCGGGGCTTTTGGGGTATTGTCATCTTCGGGAGATGGGGCCATTTTTTCAGACCCAATTATAAATAGAGACAGTTTTATAAACACAGGCACTTATTTCACTAAACACATTTCTGTTTGTATTAAGGAAGAACACATCACTAGGAATTATTAAATGTACGGTCTCTTTGTCCAACGTTTTAATTTATAAGAGTATTTTCGGTCCAAAAACCACATTTTTCTGATCCGCCATTATACTTTATTAGACATTTGCGCTACAAGTAGCGCCATCACATGATTGCTCTGTAAAGTTTGCGAATTTCCTAGAATGCAGTTTTCCCTACTACCTATTTTGAATCTAAAAATAATTATGGAATTTTTAAAGCTAATGACCCAAAAATTTGCGTTTCACCGTGATAAATAAAAAATAATTCTAAATAAAACAATGCAGTTCGTAAATAATAAATAATACATTTTCCTTTCACTGGAAATTTCCGTAATATATGATTAATATTAATAAAAATGATATTAAATATATCACTTTGATCTATTTTGATAATCCCTATGAAAAAAATGGATGTAAAGAGCAAATTTTATTTATGGTACCTACTGCCCGAGTAGTTCAAGGAGATATTCGCTGGAGAAAGATTTCTTGAACTATCCAGTATATAGACAACCAAACATACAATATTCATGTATAAGTGTACGACGCATGGCAGTAAATAATGTCAATACATTCTCTGCAAATACGTGTTAAGCCAATTTGTAAATCGTATTATAATTGTAATATGCACTTGTAATTAATTAGATTCTATAAGTTTGATCCACTGACATTTACACCATGAGTATATTCCTTTTTGTACCAAACATTATAGGTGAGTAAAAGCATAGATTAGTAAACATTATAGAACTACTTTTACCGATATACCTACCTACCTAAATGTTGTTCTGTTGTTAATAACATTATTATTTCTTTTAAAGGTTATGGAAGGATAATATTAGCCATCATCGCTTTTTATTTTATGCCGACGAATTATGTTATCGCAACAACTTGTTATGTTGTCTCGGCATTGCTTGATGCATTTGATGGCTACGCAGCGAGGTATGGTACCTACTATACCTTTTTGTTAAATATTAATTGCCGTGAGATTTCAGGTATTTTAACCAAAGTACTATATTTGGAGCGATGCTTGATCAACTTACAGACCGGTGTGGTACTTTAGGTTTAGTGACAGTTCTTGCCCATTTTTACCCAAAATATATGTTCTGGTTTATTCTGTCAATGGTAATTGATATAGCAGGTCACTGGATTTATCTTCATTCGTAAGTTCAAAGAGATATGTGGTGTAATCGTAACTATCTACAAAAACAATTGTTTTAGGTCCGTTTTGCAGGAAAAAGCAAGTCATAAATTCATAGATATGTCCGAGAATCCTATAATGAGTATTTACTACACTAATAAACCGGTTTTGTTCTCTATGTGCGCTGGAAATGAGGCATTTTATGCCACGTTATACTTGCTGTATTTTACCGAAGGACCAATAAGTAAGAACAATTATGATGATGTACTTTACACGTTAATAACTGTCACGAATATTTCAGTTGTAGGTATGTCACTCTTCCGCATCATTTTGTACCTCACCGCCCCTGTTGCATTTGTAAAAACTGGCATAACACTCATCCATTGTGTTGTGGCTGCCAAAAATTTGGCAATTGTGGATATGAAGAGAAGAAGCTTTTCCAAGAAAGCAAATTAAAATTATATGTATACCTACGTCCTACATCTATCTGTGCGGTGAAAATTATATAATACCAAGACCTAATTCCTAAACTCCCTAGCGGGGTGTCCATTGTTTGTAGAGATACAAAGATTAGTGGTTTGCTATATAGTCTTGATCAGTTGAGAGAGAAACTATTTTATTCTGGTGTCCTGAATCTTGTAGATTTATTGGAGAAAGTAACATTACAGGTGCAGTGTTGTAACTAGGGCAGGGCAACCGGGGCCCAAAATGGCATGCTGTGTTGCAATGCGGAAGTAGTTATAACTATTTTAATTAATGTAGAGGGCTCCGGTAGATGGCGCATCCAGTGCACTTGTTTAGAAATAACTCATTAAAGTTTAACATTTATTACAAATTTTGTTTTAAAAGATATTAAAGAATATGATGGTCTAAGTAATGTCCTTTTGAGCCTGTCACGAATTTGTGAGAATTTCGCCAATAATATTTTTATGGTATTTTAAATGCCAATGATATTTTTAATATACTGATGTCTCATACAGACACAGTGACCCTCAAATCCACAAAAAAATTTCGCCTGCGGCGCTACCATGTGCCATATGTACACATGTTTTCCATAACAATCCCTCAGCTGGCCGACTTGCAATGTAGACCCGTCACTGGAAGGGTTGGGATGCAAAGTTATGGTGCTTGCCTTGGGCCCCATAGTTCGTAGTTACCACACTGTACAAGTGCAGCCAAGATTTTAAATACATCTTACTTAATTGAAAAGCGTTTAAATTATTGTTTTTGTACTACTTTTCTGACATTACTACCTATTCTTCATAAAGATCACATGTGATAAATATGTTACAGTTTTATGGTACCTATACCTATGTGTCAGTAGTTGATATTTTGAAATGAGTAAAAATTACATAACGTCAAAGTCGTGCACTTTGACAACTGACAGCATGATTTTGACCAATCAGGAATTTGTTTTTATTAAAATTTGACCTGATTCACAGAATCCACTGCCATCTGTCAAAAGTGTCCACCTTGTGATTTTTACTATATAAATTATAAATGGGGAAAATGTCCCCTTTTCTCTCTTTTTTCGTCAATAGCCTATTTCAATTATGTATATGCGTTCCATATGTATGTTGTAGCGATAAATATAAACTATAATAAATTGTATATACCTACCAATATTTTGTAGAAAAATAGATATTTATTGTAATAAATTTAACAATTTCCTATGTATATGTTTCTTTTTAGTATTTATTGTGTTATAGACATATATTGTATTTCGTTAACCTTTGATGTTAAATGTGAAGTTTAAAATAAATATTTAAAATATGTTCTATTGCTTGCATTTTACATAAAATACAGGGGCGCGCGGTCCATGGAAGCGAGCTTCCATGCTTCCCTTAAAATAATGACAATTACATACTTAAAATTAATGTATATTAAAACCACATTATTTAAAACCCCTTTGTATTTTTAATATAGCATTCTGAAAAACTGGAAGTGATTATTAATTATTACAGTATTTGCACTGTGTCTGCATATGGTACAGCTTCATCTGTTGACGGTGGTGACAAAACTTACTAGTATTAATAACCGTAGGCGAAAACCTAGTATGGAAAACTTAACTACAAAAATCAAATTTTAACGCGGAAGGAACAATTAAACGGTTAATTGCTTCCTTCATTCGAAATGATAAAATATATACATAAGAATTTATATATTAATGATATACACAGATCAATTTAAAAACTGTGACATATGAAGTTGTCTTTAACATTTTCGCTGCAGCGCCGGTCCAGACCAAGTGCTGGCGCTATAAGGCAGTAGCCGCAGTGAACTTTTTAAATTGTGAGAAATGTATCTTAGCTTCTTCCTAGCTATTATATTTATATAATAGATAAAAGGATCATATTTTGTATAACTATTTATACAAATTTACAAAAAAAATACCTATAAAGAGAATAAACTAGTATTTCAAATAGCGCCGTGTGTGGATACCAATCACAGCATATTTTTTACAACTTCATTTATACATATTTAAAAAAAAAATACCAAAAAAAATAACTTATAAAAAGACCTCAAGGGTGGGGTGACCAATTCCACAAAGTGTGCTCCTAAGCGTTAAGCAAATACTATCATAAGATACCAACACCAAACACACGCTTATATGTGGTTACCGCAGATAGTCATAAAAGCCTAAAGACGGCAGCCGCACAGTTCATGCAAAAAAATTTGCACGCCTATAGATGGTAGGCGTAGTGAAAGGGTGTAAATAAGGATATTTATGGGTTCATTGTTCATTACATACACGACATTGTAAAACTGAATATATGTAGAGATTTATTGGGTAGCTCAAATAATAACTGTAAATTATTAAGAAACTTTTAATAAGGCAAATAAATACAGCAATTTCAAAGTTACCATACTTACAAGTTAGCACAGTACCACAGAGTAAACACATAACATAATAAGCATATAGGTAATAAGAAATTAGAATTATTATATATTCCATCTGGACCTCTGTCTTACAGTCCTAATTTAAGGTGTCAAATTAATGAAAAATGAGATTATAAAAATAAATGTAAAAAAAACAAAATACAATCTGATGTAAAGCTTATAAATGTCAAAATCCTACTCTGAAAATTGATAACTGAATTTCATTAGACACTAAACTGGTAATAACTTAATAACCAGTAATAACAAAATTTACGCAATCCTATATTCTGTATCTGTAATTTACAGATTCCTATATTGTGAAATTAAATACTGAATACTCTTAATAATAAACACGATAAAAAACTTATTCCCTCACTACTTTAATAGGGACGGTTTTCTCAAAGATAAGGTCCGTTTTAGAGGGGTAAACAGTCTTCAAATGTTCGTGGTCTGTTGTTTTCACTTGCTGGACTTCCAGGTCCTTTTCAAAAAGTATCGTCATCTCTTTTAACAGAGCATCCAGGACGGTTTTGCAGATATGCTGCGACATGGAACTTGTAACTTCCATAAATATTTTCGTAGTGCCGACTTCAATCTATAAATCGAAACATTACAACAGATTTTCATTAAATAATTTACCATACCTTTGATATGTCAGAATTTGTGATAGGTGGGAACGAAATCACTTCATTTCTCTCGTTTAAAAGGCAGGGGAATTGCGGTTTACCTTCGATAAGGTACAAATATTTATGTATGCCGCTATATGTGTTACGTTTCTTTTCCTTTCTCAGATTATTAGCTTCAACTTGAAGCCTCTTAAAAAGGTCTGCCCCTGTCATCGAATGACTTCTATTTAAAGGTGTTATTACCAAATCATTCGGAAAGGCAGTTGTATATATTAAATTACCATCTGGCTAGAAATTAATTAAAGAATATATATATGTAGGATATTAAGACAGTACTGTCTTATAGTACCAGCAAGATTGTACTTACAATTTTATTAAAATCGTGGGTAGCGATGGTAGCCAAATTTCTTTTCTCACAAATCGTATCGTGGAGCTTGTTTTGCAACTGAATAAATTTTTTGAACGTATCATCATTCAATGTAACATTGTTTACAATACATGCAATAAAGTGTTCTCGTATTGTTTTAACAGCATTCATTATAACCACCTTAAAAATATTGTTAAATAAGTATTTACCCCAGAAATTATCTTGCAACATTACCTTGAAATTTTCATCAGCACGTTTAACATATATGGAATATTTATAATTAGAATTTTCACTTTCTTCCTCATCATCTTCATCCTGCTTATTTTTACCTTTTTTGCCCTTTTTACTTGTTGCGTTTTGTGTTATACTTGTTTTTGGACAATATTGTTTAACATAATCTAAAACTTGTTTTGTTCTACACTGAGCTATAAGTTTAAGAAGTCGACGATCACTTATTGGATTTGATGTCAAATTAACCTCTAAAATTAAAAGAAATCACTTTACTGTTTAAGTTTAAGACATCTTATAAATATACTACCTTTCAATTTATGGCAATCTGCTAGTTCTCCCGGAATGACTTTAATTTTATTGCTGCTTATGTCAAAAAACTTCAAAGAAGGTAAAACATTGATGTTGTTCGGTATATCTTCAATTTCGTTACCATGTAGTTTTAATTCTGCCAGATTTACAAGTTCTTCTGAACAAACATTTGGAAATTCCTTTAAGTTGTTATTTGATAATTCCAAAACACTTAGCTTAGTGTTATTTGATAACATTGGGAAACTTTCGAGTTTATTTCCATTGATGTTCAGGGTAACCAATTGTAGTAAATTCGCAAAGCTTTCTGGAATAACTTTAATGGCGTTCTTTGATAAATCCAACGTCTTTAATTTTTGCAGATTAGATACTTTTTCACTAATTTCCTCCAACTTGTTAGAATGCAGTACTAGGGTTTGTAAGTTGACCAACTTTCCTATTTGGTCTGGTACCTGTGTTAAATTTGTTCCGCTAATATTCAAGAAATTTAAACCAACCAAATTAAAAACTGAATTATCTAAACCATCTTTACCAATCCTTTCACTGATTTCTGCCCCTGATAATATTATTTCATGCCTATTTTCCGTTTTTGCTTTTTCAATCTCTGGCCACATTTTGAAAATACTAGGTTATGTTACACGTCAAACTCCAAGGTGTCTTTAAATTTGTATACAGTTAAAATAAACTAAACAGGGAAACTACATACTTTGCTGTATAAATCCAAAATGTATCAATGTCAAGTTAGGTAAAATAGTAGAAACTGAAGATTTTGTAATTTCGCTAACAGTAGTCCTAACCAGTTCTGACCTTTGTTCTTTGTTGAATGTATAGTCCCTAGATAACGTTTAGTCACTTTTGTCAGAGACAACCTCTGATGTTTGTTACATAGTTCAGAGACAAAGTAACAAAGAGGACTTTGTCTCTGTGGTTTGTTAACACAAAATCACCTAACGAATTAAATTCAATTTTTCCACTTATAGTGGATTTTCAAACAATAACGACGGTATCAACAATCAATTATATGGTTAAAAGTATGGAGTGACTACTGCACTGTCCAGCCAGTACTCCTAAAAATATTAGTAAACTGTCTAGGCAGAGGTTCCACATAAAATTGCTGCGCTGTCCAGACAGTACTCAAAAAAATATTTCTGCACTGTCCACTCAGTGCTGTAAAGCAGAATTGCTGCACTGACTAGACATGTCTTTAAAAAAAACGGCGGTCCTGTAATGGTCGTGTGCACTGTATGTGTTAATCCTGGATTATGTTTAAGCCTAACTTACTTTGTCCAAATAAGTCAGGCTTAAACATAATCCAGGATTAACACGTACGGTGCACTTGGCCATCAGTGTTGTAACATGCATATTTTGTATGCAAAAATTTAACTTCGTAAATCCAAATATTTAATTCATTAAAAGGAATTTATTTAGCAGTCTCCACGTAAAAAATAAAAATCATATTTGCATGGGTACAAAATAAAACAAAATTCAAATAAGTTTGTTTCTGTTCATGATACAAGTGTGTGTATCGCGTGTTTCTATTTATAAACTTAAAAATGAATGAACTGAAAATAAACTTTGGTTTGAACATTGCACATTATAACATAAATTACATGCCCATATGTAATAGAAACAAGGTATGATTGGCAACATAGGTATGATTGGCAACATAGGTATGATTGGCAACTACCCGCGTAGCCTCCGTGAACACAACACCAACGAATCGAATAAAATTGAAGATGTGTATTTAAATATCTCACAATTTTCTTTTTCCTGGTAGACTCGATGGTCCTACCTTATTTTTTGTAAAATTGCACATATTTAGTATCAGTTTTTCTTTAAATGTTCCTCAAAAATTTGCAAGCTTTGAAATCTTGCATCAACTTGTATGTTAAAAGAAACAACTTCCTCAATTTCTTCCATGGCACACTACAACTACACATAAAATGCCATCAAAGAATAAAGAATATGAAATTAAATTACTCATAAACAGGTAAACAATAAGTACCTAACCTCTAACATCCACATGTGACACAGTTTAAAATACAGGGTAGACAGTAGACAGTGCAGGAATATTTTTAAGAGTACTGTCTGGACAGCGCAGCAAATTTACTCAGAACCTCTGTGACTCTAGACAGAGGTTCTGAGTAAATTTGCTGCGCTGTCCAGACAGTACTCTTAAAAATATTCCTGCACTGTCTACCTTGTATTTAGACAGTGTACTAATATTTTAGTACTGTCTGGACAGTGCAGTAGCCACTCCCTTAAAAGTATGTGTAATTTTCTTAAAATGCAGTAGTTCAAATGTAACTGTAAGCGAAATAGAAATACCCTCAGATGATTTTGCATCTGAGATCGAGGTCTGAGGAAATACCGAACCGAAATAGTTGAACCACTGTGGCACTGTGATTGAACTGTTGCACGTGTTGTTGCCAATGTGAGGGAAACGAAATTCCTAGTTTTCTCTTAATTATCCCTCTAGCGGCATAAACTATAGTTATATTAATTAAAAAGTCCCTAACTTTTTAGTGTCTTTGCGATTCTTTTGTAACCAGAAATCAATGTTGGGTTGGTAGCTGTAGTGCATTGTGGGTAAACGAATGGCGTTTTAGCGTGATTTGCTTATCCGTTGTTCTCCCTTTCAAATAAAATAATGCCGCGTACTAAAAAAGTCGTAAGTTTAGTATTGTGTCAGTGACTGGTTAGAATACTTAGGAATCGTATTTTGATTAAACCTTGTCGCTTTATCGACCTAGTGCATGTCTGTTACTGAATGAAAAAAATGGTAATGTCAATTTTTCCTATCGGCTCTTTACCTGCCTATGATGTGTTTATTTTTTCATTTTTCTTCCTCGAGATGGTTTCACTTGGTCTAAATGGGCAATATTTTGCTCCTTAAGCTGCCTAAGATTATCGATTTTGTACATATTTGGCTTTTTTTCTTTTTTCGGGGTACAGTGATGTTAAAAATTCATAACCAAAAAGTACAAAAAAACAACAATCGAATCCTGATTCATGACTGTAACAAGGGCTAATATGAAAGTTTTTGCATTCAGATGTGCTTATATTTGTCGTACTGCTAAATAAGGGCGTTGGTTTGCGCCATATTTGTCTAAAAATAAAACTTTAGCCCCTATTACAAATCTTATGAATTTTTTATGCCACTCTATTGACTATCAATACATGCAACCCTTTTTCTTTAACTTTCACTGTGATAAGATGAGGTGATTGTAAGGGCAGATTTTGGTGTCATTGGGCAATAACCATATAGAGTTCTTATTTCTCTCTCGCTTTCTAGAATATTAACATTTCTATATTTATATTGCAGAAATAAATTTTACTGTTTGTTGTTACTAGTCTAAAAAGGTAATGGACGAAGACGAGAATATGTCAGATAGTGACTTCGGTGAAGATGAGGATCCAGATAAGATCGAGGTTCCCGGTAAGTGCCCCTTCTATTTATATCGGTGCCAAATTTTTGTAGCTGTGTAATTATACTGCTTCATAGAAGGTCATAGAAGGAAACATATTTTAAAATTTGATATTTTACGTTAGGCGGCGGTAAAGATTTGGCAACTGCTGCCGCTTTAATGGAATCTAGGGAGAATAAGTTTAAACAGGAAGATGTAAATCCGAAAATGAAAATGGGGCAGATGCCCATGGGATACAACCCCAAATTACCTGCGAACATGCACCCCAGTACTTACGATATGATGAGGAATCCCCCAAGTAAGTGATTTTGAAAGCTCATATTCTTCCAATATTTCAATGGTAATATGTGCCTAACATTACAAATTAAAATGTTGTCCTCTGTTTTCTTATAAATCATGAAAATTAGGTTTATTAATGTGTTAACAATACAAATTAATATGTTCTCTGTTTTCGTATAAATCATGAAAATGAGGTTTGTTTGTAAATTTTTTGTGGTATTTAACATTTTTACGATCTAATAACAAAAAAAATATCAGTTAGGTATGTTTTATTATGCGAATTATAAGGGGGCTAAATGGAATGTGATGAATACTAACGAAATGATCGGAGCTGAGCTTCCCATCCCAGAATATATTTCAAAGGCTCAGCTCTGATTCTAATATGCACCATATTGAATGATGTAATTACTACAATTGCATTGGCATAGCTGGATTTATTGATGGAAATTTTGTTGTGTGTTTGTTTGCAGTGGGTTCCCCATACGGTATGGGCAGTGTAGCCGCGATGGCAAGCATGCTCAGTAGTCTGGGGGGACCCATGAACGTCGGCAATATGTTCCCTCCACAGGCCGCTGGCGCAGCAGGCTTCAACGCTGCACAATTTCTGCAGCAGAGTAAGTCCCATTTAAAACGCTGTGAGTGTTGTGACCTATTTACCTGTAAATAAGTATTAGTTGGATCAGTGACAATGCAAGATATACAGTCAAATGCCTTGATAAAGTTTATCGCTCATACTTATATGGAAATCAAGTGGTTAATTATTATTAGCACGTTGAGTGCCATGAGGGATTTGGGAACACCTATTTCAGACGTCAAAGTAAATCTTTTGATTATTTATTTTAATAATACAAGAACGTAATTTATGACTTGTTTTAAAAAGTTGTGTTTATTCCAGATTCTTATATTTTAAATGGAAACAAAGGAAATATGCACTATTTTCCAAGTATTTGTTTTGCGTGCCACTCTTTGAAATACACGGGTAATACACAAAGGCCTAGTTTTTTGTGCACACCGGGTAGTAATATCATTTCTTTTGTCCCTTTTTTTATACGGTGATTGCATTTCTTCATTGCATTTTGGTCATTTTCAGTTCAGGTGGATCAGTTGTAAATAATGAAAGATATCCTTATTCTCTGTGTTTGCATAGGTATAAATAGGACATAAAAAAATACAAACGAGCAAATTTGGAAATTTAGCAACATCGAATCACCAAGATCCTAAAAGTCCTGAAAAATATATATTCCTGACAAAAAAAAGAGTGCTTACTTACCTTGGAGCAGCTGCTATAGTTAAAAAAGAAAAAATCCGTATACTCAGCACTAAGTAAACGGACCATTCATGAATGAATGCCGCCAGGGAGATGTTATTCACAATATGCCATGTTGCCGGATTGTGCTGGACAAACTCGAGACGCAAAACGATTATTTTAAATCCCATCGATAGTTCATAGTAAATTTTTCTATTCAATGCCATGGTCCGAAACAAATTAATGCCTATGGAAATCGCCATATAAACGCGTCCAGTTTATTGGACTTGGGCTATAGTTAAAAAATACTATCGTCGAGTATACTAGATGGTGGCACTCAACATGTTAAGTTACTGACGATAGTGCCGGGATAAAAATAACAACTTGGCTTGTCCCAAATTCCTCCAAAAAAAAGTGTTAAAATCTCAAGTTCATAGAGTTTATTAGCGCTAAATTTTACCTTTGCTGTTGGCTATCCATAGTGTTTATTTTCGGTTGAATGCAAGTGTGTAGTTTTACATTTCATGCAGCGTTAAAAGCATTTGTCATTAAAAGTATTAATATTTACTCAAGTGCATGGATGATATTATTGCATGTATGTACACTCACAATGTTTTCGCTTACATTTTTATATGTCCTGTGGCTTCCTATTTTCTAGATAGATTGTTACTGTTGCAGAACAGATCTTTGACAGATTTAGTATAACATTATACAGGGTGAATTAGCGATACATGAAAAGCATGACCAAGCACTCTGTCTTTGCATCACCAATAGCACGAATTTAGGTTGTGGTAAAACATCTCGATATTATCACCTTAAAATTGCTTATTAATATTTCTTGTGTTACAATTTGAAATTCCTCATTAATCCAGTCAAAATGGACAAGAATAAGTTGTAACTTCTCAAAGATTCGCTGATACAGGTCTTAAATACACTATTACAAATGAAATGTCAAAAATCCCCATCGATCCTATTTACACTCGCGAGCAGTTAAAAGTATACAACTCGTAAATATTTTTTAATCTGGTCAAAATAGTCATTCAAGGTTACAATACGTACATGGTAGGAATATGGGGAGTACCATTATAAATGAAATGTGAAAAGGCCTGATCGATGTGGGATGTGCAAAATATTTATTCAAGGTCAAAGTTCGGAAATGTGGGTGTTTTGCATTTTTCAGCAAGTTTTATCATAAAAATAGGTCAGACAAAAATTGTGGCTCGTGCAATTATCTATAAAAATTGTTCGTACACTATGTTTCCCAAATATCACCATTTCTGACATTAACGATTCAAAAAGTTGATAAAGTTGTGTTCTCCATAATATGCACAGGTTTCCCTGCCATCTGTGAGGTAGTCTTGGCGTGTTTTTTTAACGTTGTTTCCCCGGTAGGCTACTACACTATTAAAATTAAGACACACTATAACGATACCCTATTAAGACCTGTACCAATTAACAGATCTATGCAAATTTTTGCTGACCTAAATGTCTATTTTGACTGGGCATTGTATTTCAATTTCACCTTGTAGACATAACTATATTTCAATTTAAATTAAAAACCATTTGACAAAATCGTGTAATGGCGTATTTTACAATCAATCTATGTTTCTTCAATTTTCCAAGTGACAAATAAATGTCACACTAATAAGTTTTTGTCAAGGGTATAATAATATACACAAAATCTATCGATGCAGAAAATAGTGGAAGCACTGAGGTGGGGTGATTTGTGGTTAATCATGTGACATTAACTATTCATTTTGGCAATGTTATTTTAAATTTGAAGTATAATAATAATAAGGTAGATCCATTTTACTGACAGTAAAGTCAAAAGAAATTAAATCAAGTTCATGGTTGGAGTAAAACAAACAACTTCGTAAATAAAATCCAATCACTAAATTTCCAATTAAGCTACTTTCTGGCAAATTTGCAGTCTTGGGTGATATGGAGCTTAAATTGTGTTGTTTTCCTCTCCATTCTGCTAATCTTTTTTCATCGGATTCTTTGGTTACTAAGACTTTTTTATTATAGTCATATATTGCCTGCCAATTTTCTTCACACCATCACTAATTGCTTCATATACCTAATATTCAATTTCGCCGTTTTTCCTTGTATTCTATAGATCTATGTTTTTATAGACCTATAAATATAGGAATAAAAACCTATATATCGACCTACAAAGATTGGCATGCATCTCGAGACAGTACACATTAAGATATACACATTGAGATCGGTTGTATCTAAATATTTGAAGGAGTAAATCACTTTTTTACTTGATGAAATACGTCCTGTAGTAAATTGTCATCTCCCTTGTCTAGGGGGTATTTAAAATGATTGGAAAGTACCCCATTCTACAATTAATTGTTCTTTTATCAAAATTCTTTTAATCAAAAGAAATTGAAGTAAATTTTCTGTATATTGATGTCGTTCTGCAATGTATAGAACTAACAATATTAACAAAAATATAGCGTTAACATTATTTACTGTTCTCTAACCGTGCTGTAACGCTTTTCATATATATAACACACTAAAAGTATCTCTTGTTTGTATGAGAACAACGATATTTGATCCTCTTCTCTGCCTCCTGCTTTATGCTAACTGTAAGTCTGTCCCTAATACAACTTCTGTCGTACAGTGGAAATGGCTGCGTTCGGCATGAACAATCCATACAATAACCCGTTCATGCAGAATCTATCGGCTATGCTATACAACTCGCAGGGGCCCATGCCGCCTTGGGGTGGGCAGCTCAGCAGTAAGGCCGTTCAGTCCTTGTGGATGCACCAGATGGACAACAAGCCGATGCACCATCATCAAGAGGAAGAGGAGGTGGACGACGAGGAATTGGGCGTTGCGGAGACCTATGCTGATTATATGCCCTCGAAACTGAAGCTTGGTAAAAAGCATCCCGATCCGGTTGTGGAGACGGCATCCTTATCTTCTGTGGCTCCGGCTGACGTTTGGTATAAGCTTTCCATACCGGAGGACACTATTATGGGTGGACATTTATCCGCCTTGCAGTTGGAGAGTATAACTTATGCCTCGCAGGCGCACGAGCATATTTTACCAGACGGATCTAGGGCTGGGTTTTTGATAGGTTCGTTGACAGTTTCTAATGTGTAATAATGGAGCTGATAGGCATCGATGGGGCCATTGGTCTAGATATAATATATATTTTAATTTGATTATTTATATAAGTATATACAGAAATTTTAATATATACAAAATTTTCGCACAAAATTGGTTAACCGGGGTTTCTTTTTGCGGAGAGAAATCATAATTTGATATTAGATTTTATGTAGTGCTTAGAGGGCGCTATGTATGCTATTTTCCTTTATTTCAATTGGCCCAACTTTTTTGACAGCAAACTTCTAGGATTTTTTATGAGTAACCGTAATCGTACAATTATTAGTTTGTTAATCGTAACCACAAGCGTAAAAACCAGAACCGTTGCATCACTAATTTCTATTCAATTCTAACATAAGGAGTTCTATACAATGCCACCAGATCACCAACTCAAATAATAATAATTCTTTATTGTCTAAACAAACAGCATGATACAAATTACAAGACAAATTATAAAGCGGTACAGAGAGAGCCAACAAACATATTATATAAATACAAGCAAGCTTAAGTATAATAAATTTATAAGATGTTACAGTAAAAATAGATAAATTTAAATTCAGTCATACCTTGTCGAAGAAACATTGAATAAATGAACTACCAGCTATCATGCTATGGAACATGGAACAATGTTAATGCCATGTTTGAGTTAGATATATGTATCTATTTTTTTTTGTTCCATAAATACCCCTATCATAATAAAAATATTAATATTTCGAGCCCCTTTATGGTGGTAAATATGGGTAAATAGGTAGAACTAGTGAAAAATTAGGAGATCTGGCAGCACTGGTTCTACAATGTAATCTTGACATGACCAACTACCGAAAAAGTTGATGGACAAAACGAATAATATGCCTTTGTTTGTATGTTATAGTTTAAATAAGCTTACTTTGATATTTTATGTTTTTCTTAAACTAAGTGTATAAATACATCTTGTAGGTAAAGGTAAGTTCTTGTTAATATTAATGTTAGGTTAACATTAAGTTTTATATTTACTGTGTACCTACAGCACATTTTAGCTAGGAATTCATAAAACTAATATTTGTTAAGTAAATAAGAACGTGTCTACCAGCTCCATTTTTAAGTAGCAATATTGGTATGACTTAAATTAAGCTATAGGGTTAGCTATCTAAAAATATTTAGGAAAAGTACAAGTTATTATTTTGACAGGTGATGGCGCTGGTGTGGGCAAAGGCCGTACCATAGCCGGAATAATATATGAGAACTATCTCAAAGGTCGCAAAAGAGCTATTTGGGTCTCAGTCTCAAACGATCTCAAATATGACGCCGAACGTGATCTGAAAGATATTGGCGCTGGCAAAATAGACGTACACCCGCTGAATAAATTAAAATACGCAAAAATATCTTCGGCTGTCAATAATAATGTTAAAAAAGGCGTTATTTTTAGTACTTATTCTGCGCTCATCGGAGAAAGTAACTCGGCTGGCGGCAAATACAAGTCTAGGCTGAAGCAGTTGCTGCAATGGTGCGGGCAAGATTTTGATGGGCTGATTATATTTGATGAGTGTCACAGGGCTAAGAATTTATGCCCCGTCGGGTCGTCGAAACCGACAAAAACAGGTATTTAAGGTAATAGCGATGCACTATAGGAAAATTCACCGACAATTTTTAGGTCTGACTGTATTGGAACTGCAAAATAAACTTCCAAAAGCAAGGGTAGTGTATGCGTCTGCTACCGGGGCGTCTGAACCCAGAAATATGGCTTACATGGTAAGGTTAGGTATGTGGGGTGAGGGCACGCCTTTCAGGGAATTTGCCGACTTTATAACGGCTGTGGAGAAACGCGGGGTTGGTGCTATGGAAATCGTTGCAATGGACATGAAACTGAGAGGTACTTGTAGACACATGTATTTGTACCAAACATCATTGATTGTACATTTTAGGGATGTACATAGCGAGGCAGCTTAGTTTTCATGGCGTTGCGTTTAAGATTGAAGAGGTCCCATTGTCTAAGGAATTCGAGAAAGTTTATGATTCCAGCGTAAGGTTGTGGGTTGAGGCTATGCAGAGATTCCACGAAGCTGCGGAACTGGTCGATGCCGAAAACCGCATGCGTAAAACTATGTGGGGACAATTTTGGTCGTCGCATCAACGTTTTTTCAAGTATTTATGTATAGCCGCCAAAGTGCCGCATGCAGTAGCAGTAGCGCACGAGGCTATCAAAATGGGAAAATGTGTTGTCATCGGTCTGCAGAGTACTGGTGAGGCGAGGACGTTGGAAC